>VZTE01003042.1:396229-451229 GCA_013397775.1 Eulacestoma nigropectus
CATATTTATATTTTCAGCCATTTCTGGTCTAGGCCCACTGTATCAATCCCTTTTTGTACTCAATTATTTAACTTTTTAGGGTTTTTTTTAATCTCCTCTTTTTATGAAATATTCAAATAATTGCCTTAGAAAAACACGAAATAGAAACGTTGCTGCTGGAGTTGGGGTTTTTCCCTGCTCTGCCCACCTGAGCCTTACCTGGGCAGAGCACACCTCCCCCAGAGTGCTCATTTCTGAGGGTGTCGAGGCAAGGTGAGGTGTGAGATTGTGTCCCTGTGCCCTGAGAATGACCCTGAGATTGTCAGAGCGTTTATATTCCTGAGAGGGAAGTACAGCTGAGCCTGACTAGGCTTTCTGTGTGCCTCAAGTGAGCTGATCTGGCCTTAGCCCTTCCTGGAACCCGTTTATTTCGGGCTGCTCAGTGGCTGAAAGGTGGCACATGGAAGCTGGAGGGGTTTTGTAGTTTGGATGTTCGCTGGGATGTTTGTGCACATGAAATATTTGGAGGTGTTGTGTCTCAGGCAGCTTTGTTGTGGGAGAGATGCAGATGGAGAAATAGAATCACAGAATTGTTTGGGTTGGAAAAGTCCTCCAAGACCATCGAGCCCAACCATTCCAGCACTACTGAGGCCGCCACTGACCCCTGTCCCCAGATGCCACATCCACAGGGCTTTTAAATCCCTCCAGGGATGGGGACTCCACCCCCTCCCTGGGCAGCTGTGCCAGGGCTGGACAGCCCTTTGAGTGAGGAAATTTTCCCAATATCCAACCTAACCCTTTCCTGGTGCAACTTGAGGCTGTTCCCTTTGTCCTGGCACTCCCTGCCCTTGTCCCAAGTCCCTCTCCAGCTCTTTTGGGTCCCCTTTAAGCACCGAAAGGGGCTCAAGGGTCTCCCTGGAGCTGAACACTCCCAGTTCTCCCAGCCTGTCTCCAGAGGGGCTCCAGGACTTGGAGCATCTCCGTGGCCTCCTTTGGACTCGCTCCATGTCCTTCTCCTGTTGGGAACCCCAGAGCTGGATGCAGCACTGCAGGTGGGGTCTCAGGAGAGTGGAGGAGAGGGAGAGAATGCTAAGGAGGAGGCTCTCCAAATAGATATCTGAGTATCTATCTCTTGAGTATCTAGGTGTGGTGAGGGAAATCTTAGTGCAGGAAAATGGGGTGGATTCTCAGGAATCAGCATAAAAGTGATGTCAGAGAAAAATAAATTGATTTTGTGCTTCCCCCCATCCCTTCTGCAGCGCAAACCTTGGCTGCCACAGTTTGTTGGCTGGGAAGAGACTGGTATTTCCTCTGTCTCTTCATCCAGAGCATTTGTTCTCCTCTCCTGGAGCAGTTGCAGCTCAGGGTGTCACGTACAGCTCGGGATGATCCGGCGGCTCCTTCATGGAGCTGCACCTCTGCTGCTCAGAGCCTCCCAAACCACCTGCCAGGGAACACTGGGACATCCAGCAGGGACTTGGCAAGTGCTTTGCAATTCCTCCATCCACAGACTCCCAAATCCAACCCCAGCCTGCCCAGGAATGTCTTGGCTTTCCAAGTCTGGTGTGAACGTTCAGCTTAGATGGAGCTGCTGGTGTTGAAGGAGTCGTGGTTTGCATAAAGCCTTGTTTGGGTTTGGGTTTGGAAGTGGGAATCTGGGGGAGTTCCCATGGACAGGGAGGTCCAAGGGCTGCTGCTGAGCATCCAACTCCTCATTTCCATCAGCTCTAAAATGACACCTGCTCTTGCACGTTGTAGTAAACTGCTATGGAGGGTATTGTGTAAAAAATGGGTCAGAATATCGGTAACTGCTCGAGTTAAACACCCGCCGACTTCCAGGGAGTTTAACCTGCAGAAATTCTGCTGGATGAGCTCCAGGGAGAGTTCCTTGCTTCTAAGGATAGAATTTGGCCCCACAACCCCCTCAGAAATCTGAAGGGAACCGTGTGAAAAGTGTGTTAAACCACGGATCGGGAACGGCTCCCATTAATTGGGTTTTAATGTAGCTCACACTCAGTGTGAGCCAGCCCGAATGTTAGAGGTGTTAAAAGGAAGCATTTTGGTCCATTTTTCACTGGAGTGATACAGACAGCAAGTTCATACATTATAGTCATGTTTCTGTTTGATTACATGACATTTTGCAAACATACAGGCACAGACAATACGTAAAAGCTTAATGAAAGTGCCTGATATTTCATGGAATCACAGCCTGGTTTGGGCTGGAAGGGACCTTAAAGCCCATCTCATCCCACTCCTGCCATGGGTTGACACCTTCCACTATCCCAGGCTGCTCCAAACCCCGTCCAGCCTGGCCTTGGACACTGCCAGGGATGGGAAGTGCCTCATAACAAGAGCAAAATGTTTGAATTAAACAATTACCTCTTCACATATCACTTGCTAGGTCAGTCTGGGGTATGGTGACAGGTTTAATATGGGTTTACTAGTAAAGAAAGCTCACAATTGCTAAAAATCAGCTTTCTTGCTTGGATTAATTGTTTACACCATTGCCTGTTGTCCGTAAAAGTTCTGAAATTTGAGTGTGAATCTGTTCTCCCCAGATGCAAGAGCCAATCTGAGTTTTCTGGCTTAGGTGGAAGCTGCTGCTGCAGTGGGAGCTGCTGTTTTCTAGACAGATTGGGGTATTTTTGAACTGTTGTGCTTGAATGTTTTTGGTTTTTTTTACTAATAGTAATAACAGTGAAAACCAATAAGTGAAAAAAACAACGAGAAAAGTTGTCTGTGTAGTACCCCAGGCAGGCTGTGAAAAAGCTGCTGAGGAGGAGCAAGTGTTTATAACTGTCTTTGCATTTGCAAAACTCTGGGGGAAAAACAACCAAACAAAAAGAAAAGCAAAAAAAAAACCAAAAACCCACAAAAATAAACCAACATGACAAACAAAAACTAACATTCCCAGCAATCAGTGTTGAGGGGGAAGGAAAAACCAGGCTGTCTTTAATTCCTCTTAATCAAAGAGATTTAAATGGATGGAAAACGAGGCTGTGGGGTTTTTGGAAGCTCTCTGGCCCCAAGGTCTGTGTGAGGAGATGCAGAGGGGGCAGGAAGGGACTGGCACTGATCCCTCTGCTCTTCCCTCACCCATCCTGAATCCTGAAGGACTGAGCCTCTCACCAACACCAAAATTGCTTGTTAGAGATTAGATATAAACATTTGTATATGTAAATAGTATCTGTTATTTAGTGGAAGGTGTCCCTGCCCATGGCAGGCCATGGAATGAGATGATCTTTAAGGTCCCTTCCAACCCAGACCATTCCAAAATTCCATGATTATTAGTTGGAAGTGTATGATTTTACTTCTTTGGACTAATTACCACCTTCAATTACACTGTTAAAGGTTACGATACAGCTGGTGTTCAACTAAAATTGATTTTCTCTCCATTATCCCCATGGATTTAACATGTTTGTATGGAGAATTAAGGTCCAGTGGGCTGTTAGGAGGGACCTCTGGGCATTTAGGCATCAACAGCAGGTTCAGGGTAAGTCCTTTTTGGGGGTTTATAATTTATCTGTAAATATTCTTCCCTGGGAGGGTGGGCAGGCCCTGGCACAGGCTGCCCAGAGAAGCCGTGGCTGCCCCTGGATCCCTGGCAGTGCCCAAGGCCAGGCTGGACACTGGGGCTTGGAGCAGCCTGGGACAGTGGGAGGTGTCCCTTGGCATGAGGGTGGTCAGGGGTCACCTGGAGGGGGGTTTTTGGTGTCACCACGTACAGGTGAGGGCACAGGAAGGACAAAACCTTGGTGATGCTCCCAGCCATGGGTCAGTTCAGCCGTGGCTCCGCTGGCATCAGCCTTCCCAGGACGTCAAGTTCTCGTGGAACCAGAGAATTCCTGTGTGTTCATTTTTATGTGGGGGTTTTACAGCCCTCCATAACGATATTTAACGGCATAAAACGTTGGCACACGGTGAGAACTGGGGAAAGTTCAGCCATCTCATTTGGGCAGGTTGTGCTCGCAGGCACTCACACTTGCAGGCAGTTTAATAACAGTATTTGGCACTGTCTCTTCGAGCTTCTTAAACTAATTAATGCATTTGCTCCCCACAGGATGAAATTGAGTTTTCAGATACATTTCCAAAATGATGTGCATGATCGCTAAATGTTTCATTCTTTTGGACTCCTGAGTTCACGAGTGTTTTATGTGGGAGCAGAGGCAGGGGCTCTTCTGCCATGGCAAATGTGCAGTGGCTCGGGCAGGTGGCTGATCTGTGCCCTTGTGTGTGAGAGGAGGATGATCTGTGTCCCTCTGTCAGCCTGTCCTCGGGAATTTGGGCATCACGTGGCACTCTGGTGCTGAGGGGCTCTGGGGCTGCCCCATCCTCCCTCAGCTGCTCCGTGTCCAGGTGCACTTTGCTCCATTTTCTCCCTGATTCCAACAGGTTCCCGAAAGCTTCGGGTCCATCCCATTCCAACCTGCCAAAACTGAGGGTAAAAAAAGGGATTTTCTGCCCTGGCTGTTGGTCATTTAAAAGATGCCATCGGGCAGTGACTCCCCAAGACCCCTGAGCAGCGGGGTTAAAGCTCATCCTGCCAGATTAAAAAGGTTTGGAAAATAGTAGAGACCAATTTGATTTGAAATAAACCTTTCTGAAGGAATCACAGTAAACAAAATCTGTTTGCCTAAGGAAACCCTCGTAGCAATCAGCCAGTAGCACAACTGCTTGTGCTAATGAACCCAAAGCTGTTAATGTGGTTTCTTCAGTTAAATTGATTCATGAATTTTGAAGAGAACATTATCTAATGAATTTTCTTTGAATAGAAAGCAATTAAAAGGACAAATCAGTCTGATTAACCCCAAAGTCACCCTACTGCCACAAATGGTGTACAGTTTGAAATTATATCATAAAAAACTGGAGCAGATTTGCTATCTCTTTGCCCTCTACTAATCCATGTAAATTAATGAACAACAAAGTTAATTTCTTTGATGACCCTTTTCTCGTATCACCTGGATTATGCTGATGTTTAATTTGCTTAATGTTATAATAAAGACTAAACAGATTTTTTCAATGAAGTGATTATCATTCCCTTCAGTTAAGAAGTGATTTTTATTATTTAACACACACATAACGCCGTATGGGTTTCCTTTAAGAACAAAATCACATTTCTTCACCTTCCTACCGAAGGTAATCGATGTCTTTTTTGACAACTAAAGAAAGGAAATGTTTTTAATCAGTTTGTGTCTTTGCCAGAGCAGGAGGATGAGGCTCTCGGCTGGGAGAAGGGGTCTCGTCTCCTTTTTTTTCCCTTTTTTTAGTCAGCAGCTCTCTCCTCTCGGTAAGTTATCCACGAGTTAGCACTTCAGAGCTTTTCCAAGCGCCTTGGAAGAGCAAGAGGTGCTCAACCCAACTCAAATCCAAACAGGACCATCCCTTGTCCTTCCTTAGAACAGTCCTGGGCTGGATAACACCCTGAGATGCTGAAGAAAGCAGCTCCTAATGCATTTGCTTATTCATTATTTCAGCGATTGGAACACTTAAAGCAATTTGCTGCCGAATTAAAATTAAAATAATGGCCGATACATTACATTTTTTTCCCCCCGTATCATTAAGGATGTGCAGGACATTCAAGGTCACAGCCAGTCCTTACACTTGGCAGTGTGTGCAGTGCTGAGCAGTAGCTCGGGGGTCTCCACTATAAAATGCAGCCAGCCAGGATAATTCGGAGTGCGCTGGCTCTAGGGCGTCTCTGCCGCGTCCCAGCTGAAGTTGGAAATTAGCTGGAGATGCCAGGCCTTTGTCAGATAGGTGCAGCCACTCATTCCTTCCCTTTTAATTTGACTCTATGCTAATTTATACTCCGCCAATTTAATGGGAAAAACCACATTGTACGAGTTAACAGGATAATTGTACTCGAAGCAAATTAAAAATACAGGAAAATCAAAGCCTTAAATCCTTTTTTTATAGTGATCGGTTACTCCAAGCGCTCTCTGTAGTAATCATGTATTTAAATGTAGTCATATAGGGCACAATAGCGGGACAGTGCATGGGGCTGCTTCGATTTAAATTAGAAAACAGCCGCTGAGCCTCGCTTGGCGTTGGGTTTTTTGACCGTTTCGTCCTAATTCCTGCAGTCAAGCAGTGCTCGCTCCCTCTGCCTTGCAGATTCCTTCACCAGGCAGGTGCTGTGGACCCTGCTGAACGATGTGAAGTTCGGGGAGGCCGTTTCCTACAAGCAGCTGGCAGATCTTGCTGGCAACAGCCGGGCAGCCAGAGCCGTGGGAGGAGCCATGAGGAGCAACCCGGTGAGTCCACGGCACCTTCCAACCCGAGCTGGTGGGAGATGCTGGATTTAGAGAGCTCCGCGGGCTAAATGTCATTAGATTAAATTTATCTGCTCTGAAAACTGGTCTGCCATGAGGAATAAGGTCAGTAAGTGTTTTTAATCAGCAATAATGCAGGGCCCAGTTTAGTGTGATTTATGCCCTACCATTTATGGTGTTGGGTTGGGAAGAGAAACGCTTCTGTTACTCACCAACCTCTGCACGGTTTGTTGTTCTCAAACTTTCTTACGTATTTTTAGCTCAGGGAAGTCTTTTATCTTCCACATGGACCTTATTTGGCAGGCTATGAGTGGTTTTGGTAGTGTTAAATACAGTCCATCCACTCAGGCGTAAATATGGTTCTGAAAACAAGGCCAGGAGCACCTTGGGACAGTGGGAGGTGTCCCTGCCCATGGCAGGGGTGGAATGAGGTGGGCTTTAAGGTCCCTTCCAACCCAAACCATTCTGGAATTCTGGAGGTGAGTTGCCTGAATTTGAAGCAGGTGGAGGGAGCAGCACTCTAGGTTAGGCCTGTGGGTTTTGGAAAAACATTTTCTTACACTAATTGATCTGTGTTTGTTTCCCCAGTAATTATCTTTCCCTTTTCTTCGTCTGGGTTTAGCTTTTCGGGTGTATTTATGCACCTGAGTCACCTGGGTTGGTGTCTGAAGCTGGTGTGTGTGGTTCAGTGCGTGGTGTATCCTGGGTGTCTGGGTTGGGATCAGCCCCATCCTGGCTGGGAGGGTTTGGGGGCTCAGGTGGATGGACCTGCACTGTTTGAGAAGCAGTTCAGTTCCCTAAACCCACAAAATCACAGAACCCCAGAACAATTCGGGTTGGAAGGGACCTTAAAGCCCATCTCGTTCCACAATTCCCCACAGGTAGCACCCAGCCGGGGAGACCCACACGAGGCCTTGTGGGGTTAAGCTTTAAGCCCACCCTGCTATTTCCAGCATCCATCAGATTTCCCTATGAAGCAGTTCCTATAAGCAGCATAAAGCAGTGTTTTGTCAACACCCCGCATTGTACTTGACAAAACAAACTATTTTAATATGATGGAATGCTTTCCAATATAATCTGGTGTACATTAAGATAAGGCAATCCAATGCAAACCTACAGGAAACAGTTCTCAAAGAATAACAATCCAGCGTTGTGCAAAAGGAGATGTAATTGCTATCGCCTGGAAATGTACCCAGCTTTGCCCTCGGGCTGCAGTGGAGCAGCAGCATCCAAAGTAGCGGTAACAGCAGGTTGTGGTGTGAAAATTCCTGCTTTTTCCCCTGTGAGGAAGGATGAAAATAGTTCTGAAAATATACAGCAAAGCTGCTGCAATTTTTTTAAATGGGGTCCTAGTTATTATTGCCATTTCCCAGCCCATACCGTGGCTGCGGTGATTTCTGTCCCCAGCAGAAAATTTTTAAGCTATAGTTATAGATAATAATGTATAGCTGTAGGGAAAAAGAGCTGTATTAATATAATACCACCTCAATATTTCATCATAGAAAGCTGATGATTAAAAAAAAAAAAAAAAATCAGTACTGTAATGAGAGTCCTGCCCATTGCAAACCACAATTTTGCCAGTGCTCATCTCCTGGAGGTAATCTGAAATTCCATCCATATTCCACGTGCAAACACACACACACACATCATCCTTTTGCACTTCAGTGGGAGCAACTGTTCACTGCTCCTCGTATTTCCCACAGAAATGTCTCCATGGTCCTTCACCTGTGAGCCATCCTGTGCAGGTTGACTGTGTGTAATACACACGGATTTTATGCATGAGGTGAAATATAAAGATAAAATGTGGCACTGCAGAAAACCCCCTCACCTTTGTTATTTCTGTATATGAAGCCATCAACTCTTGAGAAAACAGATTTTCTGACCCAATTTGCAAGTCCATGATGCAGCCTCATACAAATCTTATTAAAGAAAAGACTGAGAGGACCAATGTGAAAACAACATGAGAGGCCAGAGATTCCTCAGTAACCACCCGGGGTCTAAACCCTCAGTCCAAACCTCAAACCCATCCCTGGAAGTGCTCAAGGCCGGCTTGGATGGGGCTTGGAGCAGCCTGGTGTGGTGATAGGTGGATTTGTGATAAACCTGATTCAGTGAGGGTGGTAGTACCACGAAAAAGAACCCCTTGAAATCACCCTGAGCTGGGCACCTCGCATTGTCCCTTAAACACTTGGATAAAATCACAAATCTCACCTTTCTCCACCCAGTACCAGCACGTTTCTCCCTCCTACAAATCAAGGCTCGGTCTTTAATTTGGGTAGTGGGCATTCCACAGGTTTCCCCTTGCAGTTAGGATGCTTCACATAATTCATGGGATGACCTTCAGCTTTAGGAGAAGGTGGAAGAGGTGCCAGCAGCAGCTGCCTCAGTTTATGCCCAGGACAGGGTGGGGATGGCTAACCTTTTGCAGGAGAAACTTCCCAGAGTTTGCTGTGGTTCACATTGATTGCAAGGTCTGTGGTCCTCAAAGGGAACCCATAAAGTTCAATTAAAAATCTCATTAGACTGGTAGAGGAGGATCAAAAAGAAATCACAGAGGCTCATGGGAAATGGAGAATGTTGGGCTGATTAGTCCAAGGCCATCCTAAATGAGTGTTCTGTGCCTTAAACAAGACGTCTTCGCGGTCTGATCCCGGCACTCAGAGCTGCCTGCGCTGGGTTTGTGCCCTCTCCAGCTCTGCTGTTCCTTGGGCTCACCCCAGCCAGGGGCACAGCCTGATCCTGGTATCAGTGGGTCCTAAATCGAGGCTATTGCATCCATCTGTCCTGAACCAAGGATATAATATTGAGCTAAACCGTGGGTATTGAGGCAAAAGGTTTTGAACACTGGAGGGGCAGTTGTGTATTTATGAGAAGATTGTGAAGGGTGGATCTGAAATGCTGTGGACACATAAAACCACCTGTGTGCTCCTTCATTGAATCACGGAGTCTCCTGAGCTGGAAGGGATCCTGGGATCATCCAGTCCCACCCCTGTCCCTGCACAGACACCCCAACAACCCCACCCTGGGCACCCCTGGGAGCGCTGCCCAAACGCTCCTGGAGCTCTGGCAGCCTCGGGGCCGTGCCCATTCCCTGGGGAGCCTGGGCAGTGCCCGGCACCCTCTGGGGGAAGAACATTCTCCTAATATTTTCATTCCTAGTATCTTCACTTCCTTTGGTAGCTGGTGATAACCTGGAACCCACCTTGGGTCACATCATGGGATTTGTTTCTGCTGGGGAAGAGGGGGAGAAAAAGCAGGGGGTGGAACTGGATGATCTTTAAGATCCCTTCCAGCCCAAGCCAGTCTGGGATTCTGTGACATGAGCAAACCACAAGGCTCTTTTTTGCTGAGTGTGTCTCAACGCGATACCTCGGCTGTTTCCATGATGGCCTGGCTGCTCCAGGCAGATCCAGGAGCTCTCCAGCCCTTCAACTGTGCCATGGGACGGCTCCCTCGCCTCAGACTGAGCACTGGGAACGAGCAGAGCACCGGAATTTGCTAAATGCAGTTCAGAGTGACTGATCCCGCAGGCAGGGGGTTGTTCCCCCACCTTTTTTCCCTAAACAAACGCGTTCTGGAGGAGTTGGTTTATTCACAGATCGCCACGAGCGTTAATGACCGGCCCAGCCTTGTTCTGCCACTCACCCAGATGGCTGTTGATAAAGATTTAGCGTCGTGTTCCGAGTGTCAGGGCTGTCAGGAGTGCTGAACCATTTGACCAGAAGAAAAAACGCACAGGGAGCTATTGATTACAGCTTCTCAGTGTCACTTGTTCACCAGGATTTAGGTATTGATGAGGCTGCGAGTGAAAACAAGCTCTTTCCCTTGTGGGCCTCTACCCAGAAGAACAAAAGCGAAGTTGGAGAAAATATTCAGCTGGTGCCCGAATCAGAGGGACTCCGGCATCGATCCGAGGGCTCCTTCATGTTATTTTTTTGTTGGAGACAAATCTCTGGGTTTGGGAGTTTTATAGCGTTTGAGGTAGGGGCTGTGTGTGTGATGGATTCGTGGAGCAGAGGAATTAGATTTCACAGCGTGAAGATTTCAGCGGCGCTATAATATTATGAGCTGCTTGGTTATTGATAAAAATTACATTAAATGTAGCCGAGGCATTAAAGCTCCAGACTAGGGTAGTTCTCCCTCTAAAATGTCCTTAGGGCCCTAATAAATTTTAGCAGGTTTAATTATTTTAGTAGGCTGAACGTTGTCACCACAATTAAGCCAAACCGAAGCAATATTCAATATTTTTAAATTACCGTGCTGGTATGGTCTTTGCACCACTTCTGCATCCAGAGCTGTGGAGGGTGGCGGATGGGTGCTTGTGTTGGGACAAGCTGTAATTCTTTGTTTTGGGCATGGAAAAAGTGGCATTTATTTCATCCCTCCTCTTTTTGCTTGGTGGGAGCGGCTCAGCCCCATTTCCCTGTGCCGTGAACAGGTCCTGCACCTACCCCGGGGTCATGCAAGACCCTACACCTGAAAATAAAGTCCTTTTTTTTCTTCTCCACCAAGATTTGTAGCCCTACCACCAAAATCTGCTGCTTTACTGTGTGTATTTTTAAAGAACTGCAGATGAACCTCAGAGATGTTTTACAGTGTATTATTATGGCTTTGTCACTCAAGCCAAGCCTCCTGCAGGAGCTGCGGGGTGTGTGAAGGCAGAGAAACCCCAAACCAGAAAAACACTTGCAAAAAAACCCCCCAGTGTCTTTGAAGAAGTCATAAACCAACTGTGGGATGGCCTGGCATGGAGCAAAGCTTTTCTTGGTGCTCAGTGGAGTTTTCACAGATGCATGAATCAACCTGTGGCATTGCCACCTCCAAATAAAGCAGATACTGGAAGCATTTTTTTATTTAAACCTTGATCAACAATAAGCACCTGTCTGTATTCCCATTTAATGTGGGCTGAGATTAAGATTTTAGATTTCAGGCATTGAAATTAGTTAGGAAAACTGAAGGAACACACCCCAGAAAAACCCCTCTCAATTTATGGTCTGGCCAGTAGCTGTTCAGCTCCTCTGGGGTTTGCGTATCCCAGGCTCGAATATACCACAGTGCTTGAACTGTAATGATTAAATGGGATTAAAGTAAGTGAGGGTAAAGTGTGTAATTTGTCTGTGTGTCTACACAGAAATAAATTATACTTTTTGACTTGAAATATCCAAATTTGTGAGAAGTGCCCTATTGGGTGAGTTATTGTTGTCCCAGCACCACCGTTGCAGTGCCATTGATATGCAGTTGCCAAAACACACCCGTGATTAGGGATGATGTATTGCGGTTTTTATGGTGTGTACTTCAGCTATGATAATCACCTGTAATAAAAAATTCTTAAAAAGCCCCACGTTTATGTTCTTCTCTGCATTATCAGTCCATTATGTAACTTCTGGCATTGATTTTGCAGAATCTGTGTCGTGTGGTTTATAAATGATGGGGAGTAGAAGGCGGGGAGGGGGGGGAAAGAGAGTTGTTAAAATTGGTTGGGTCGGAGTGGAACTTCTCCTGTTGGATGTTTTAAAAATTCACAACCCACTTCGGATTGACTTGCTGCTAAATAATAAATAGTGCCTTGGTCTTCCTGAGAATTTCTCAGGGGTGCAAGTGGAGATGCTGCACCGAGGTTCTGCCAGGGAGACAAGGCACTGGGACCTCTTCTGAATGGTCTCTTTTTTCCTAGAAATAGTCTAATCTTGGGATGATGATGGAATCCCAGAATGTTTTGGGTTGGTAGGGACCTTAAAGCCCACCCAGTGCCACCCCTGCCATGGGCAGGGACACCTCCCACTGTCCCAGGCTGCTCCAAGCCCCAGTGTCCAGCCTGGCCTTGGGCACTGCCAGGGATCCAGGGGCCGCACCAGCTTCTCTGGGCACCCTGTGCCAGGGCCTGCCCACCCTCCCAGGGAACAATTCCTTCCCAATATCCCATTTAAATAGTTCCTCATGCACGTTTTGGATCTCTGAGGCATCATCCCCCACCCTGGGCACTGAGGGCTCAGCTGGCACGGGGCAGCAGAACCTGCTGCTGCAAGGCAGATTTTATTTATGGGATTTCGTATCTCAGGTTTATCCTTTTAAAGACTTTACCTCATTTTGATCTCTTAGAATTCCTGTCCATACCTATTTTTTCCCTAAGAACTGGGGTGGCCTCCAGGGGTGGTGATCGGCTCTGTTTGGGCTCCGCCAGGAGCGCGGCCCTGATGTGGCTGCTCCGTGTCCCCGCAAGCCCAGTGCCACACAGCTCCTGGATTTTACCGTGCTGGATTTACAGACCATGGAACCACAGCATCATTCAGGCTGGAAAAGACCAAGCCCATCGAGCCCAGCCCGTGGCAGATCCCCACCAGGCACTGAGGGCCACGTCCCGTTATCCCCGGCGCCTTCCCCGCGCGTTCCCCTTGGCCTCACCCTTTGCTCCTCCCGCCTTTTTGTGTGCCCTGCAGATCCCCATCATCATCCCGTGCCACCGGGTGATCCGCAGCAGCGGGGACACCGGCAACTACGGAGGGGGGCACCTGCTGAAGGAGTGGCTCCTGTCCCACGAGAAGCTGCAGAAGGAGAAGCTGGCGCGTTGACGCGGCGCCGGCGCGGCCGCTAACCAGCCACGACACACAACCACGGCTCCTGGGCTCGTAACAAGCTCTCGGAGCACCCAGCAGAATTCAGAAAAATGGTAAATATTTGAGTGACATATAAATATAATGCAACATCCAAAGTGAAATGTGTGGTGGCACCACTATATTAAAAAAGCGGGATGCGTCCTGGGGGAGGCAGCTCGGCTGCCCTTTCTTGTTTTTACATTTTACAGCAGAATGACTACAGCGATCCAGGCCTGTTGTGCATGGATTTTGTTCCCATCTCCAGTCCTGTTTTGTTCTATTTTTAATGTCCATTAAAGCAGGGATAAGGGAGTAGGAGGGACGTGGCAAATGTGAGGTGGAAGCTTCCCCCTGAGGAGGCGTCTGGCTCGCGGCGGGGGCGGCCCAGCCTGGCACGCTGGGCCCTGCCCGCCCCTGCCCAGCTCCCCCTCCCCACTTTGGGGCATAAAATGGGGTTTTACCTGAGCCAGAGTTAAGGGAGCACGGTGACATCTATGCCAAAGCAAGCTGCTACTGAATTCCTTATTCCTGCCTTTTCTTTTTGGACCGGAGATGGGAATATTTTTTTTTTTGCATAAAGCAGGGAAAGAAATGTTGCTGACAAATTGTGTATTTTGGATAAGCAGTTTGATTAGCCAAATTAGGCAGGATATTGAAAAGCTAATCGTAGTTGCTTCCTTAGCAGCAGCACATTCCTTTATCATTGGAGTTTTCCTTCAGTTTTCCACGTTTCTCTGTTATCCAGAGCTTTATTTCCTGTAGCCTCTCCGTAGGAAGGATTCAAGAGACATTAAAGCTAAATTTTGAGGTGGTTTTAGCAGGGTTCTCTGCGAGTACGAGCCACGAGAAGCTGAAATTTCCAGTATGGGAATCGTAAATTGTAACATGGAAATACGGATTTTTTTATGTGTTTTATCATATTTTCATGGATGTCTCTTTAGAAAGGCCATTGCTACCCTCCAAAAATTATTGTGTGGCGATGCATTAGTTAATCCAGGATTATTGATACCTCGGAATTACTTCAATAAAAAAACTGCTTTGCATGTGCAAGTGTCTTTGGGTCTGTTTATAAATAAAACACAGGGTGTGATATATGGGGAAAATAAACTATACCCCACTGTACAATATAAAGCTGTATTTTTATCAAGGGTTTCTCGTGGCGGTATAAACCACAGAAGCAAAGCTCAAGTGGTTTGTACGTGTCACCAGAACCCCGAGATAAAAATATGGCCTTATAATATGTACAGTTTGGGTGTATTTTATTATTTTTTTATATCTCTAAAACATGCTGCCACCAAAAGCAGGCGGCAGCAGACGTCAACTTTAACCTTTCCCACATTTGCATCCCCCAATGGGTTTTTTTTTTCAGGTATTTGGGCTTTTTCAGGGATGTGACTTTGTTTTTGTGGGGACGGGGACGGGGAGCGCTGGGTTTGGGGCGGGTAACGCCTTTCCCAGGGAAACGGCCAACTTTGGGAGTGAAATCCTGTTCTGGGTCAGGGATTCAGGGTGGGCAGGGACAGGCAGGGATGGACAAGGCAGGGATGGGCAGGAACAGGCACGGGGGGACAGGCCAGGGCTGGGCAGGGGGAGAGAGGGATAGGACAGGGACAAGAAGCGATGGACAGGGGAAGGGACAGGGACGGGGAGAGGGACAGGGACAGAGACAGGGACAGGGGTCAGGGACAGGGTCAGTCAGGGATGGAGTGGGACGGGTGGACGTGGACAGGGATGGGCAGGGACAGGGATAGCCAGGGATGGATGGGGACAGGGACAGGGACAGGGATGGGCAGGAACAGGGACAGGGATGGGACAGAGACAGGGGACAGAGGAACAAGGACAGGGACAGGGGACAGGGACAGGGATGGGCAGGGACAGGGACAGGGATGGGACAGAGACAGGGGACAGAGGAACAAGGACAGGGACAGGGGACAGGGACAGGGATGGGCAGGGACAGGGACAGGGATGGGACAGAGACAGGGGACAGAGGAACAAGGACAGGGACAGGGGACAGGGACAGGGATGGGCAGGGACAGGGACAGGGATGGGACAGAGACAGGGGACAGAGGAACAAGGACAGGGACAGGGGACAGGGACAGGGATGGGCAGGGACAGGGACNCGCGGCGGGGCCGGGCCCCCCCAGGTTTGGAGGGTCTGGGGGGGACCGAGAGGGACTGGGGGGGGGGGGTCTTTGAACAGAAATAACCCTTAACACCCAAATATACCTTTGGCATCAACGAAATACTTGTATTTGTGTGTGTACGTGTATAAATCTATGCATCTATATGCATGTACATATGTATAAGAGGCAAGTTACATAGATATATAAATTTATATCTATATATCATGCATTGTATATATAAATAAAGTTGTAATACAATAAAATAATGCAACGCCGAGGAGTGCAGGGATTGGGGGTTGGATGGGGTTTGGGTCACTCTCTGCCCCCACAGGTGCCCAGGGGTCCCCATGCCGTGGGTGGGGTTGGGGACAGTGTCTGGAGCTGATGAAACCCCCACGCTCTCTGTGTGTGACAAACCACCCCCCTCCAGGCAGGCACCAGCGTTGTGCTTTTTTCCCAGGAATGGGATTCCCCTGCCCTGTCAGCCCCCCATCCCGCCTGGCCACGCACGTGGCACATCCTGGCCTGCAGCATCCCGGAGCAGCACTCTGCTCCCGCCCTTCCCAGGGCCAGGGATAATGAAAGATTCAAAAATAATATTTGTTTTGGCGGAATTACATTTAGAATGAAATAGATGCCCTTGACCAGGGAAGAAGCTGAATTTTGCAGCAGGTCCGTATTTTTTTTCCCGTACAAACAGGCTCTGCAGCCGGTCCAAGGCAAATGGGAATATTTTTGAAGGACTCTCCTGTATTTCCTGCATCGGGTTTGCAGCAGAACTGCAGCCACACTGGTTGTACTGTTCGACGCCGGGATGAAAAATGCAGATTCCATCCCATGTATCAATCCCAAGTGGAAAAGGGCCCCAGGCTCCAGGATTGTTACAGATCGCTTCCATGCACGCCGAGTTTGCGGCGTAATGAGCTCAGACTGGAGGCATCTTAAACAGAAAACCAATTCATTGGCCTGGTGGGGACATTTTTAGATATGTGCCCAAATTTCCTGGTCATTGGAATTAGAGGAATTAAGTCATCTGATCGGGGCGAGAAAGATCTGGCCCTTAAAAGTTTCCATTTAATTTTTTGAAGCAGTTCTCAAGCATCAGGAACTTTTTTTAAGTGATAATTGGTAATTTCTGTGTCGCTGGAATTGATGTTGTTGGTAGGACACGTCACTTTCCAAATTACATTAAGTTATAAACAAGGAGTGGTGATTTTAAACTGTTGTTTCTGTTAACATTTATTTTATTATTATTATTAGCATCATTACTATTACGATCTTTAGGATCCCTTTCACCCCAAACCACTCTGTGCTTCTATGATAATTAGTTCTTCTAGAAAAATCGCAGATTGGTACTTTTAATCATTTTTCCCACTATCTAAATTTGTATTAGCTATAAATATTATGTTGCACCCAGCTTCAAAAGACTTGGTATTAACATGGTTATTTATTGGGAAAGGTGCTGTTGCAAAGCTGCTTCCTTAAAGGAAATGCAAAAATGAGTAAACCTTTAGAAAACCCCTTAAAAAACTTAAAGCACAGCATTCCAAGGGGAGTCCTGTAAGATTTAGGGGCTATTTCAAGAAGAATTTCCCGATAAGAACCTTACAGGAATGCAAAAACCCTCAAAGAATCGCGTTTACGGGTTTAATTGTGATGGCTTTTGTACTCTCGGAGACGCGGAACAGAAATAAGGTTCCGAGGCCGCCGTGTGAGGGGCCGTGCCCTGCGCTCCCCGCCACTGGAAACAATGGGAAATCTTCCTGGCAGCCCCTCACTGGCCGTCAGAGAGGAGATGCCGGCGGTGCTGATGTGCAAACGCAGCTTGTCAAAGGCCCGGCTGCTGGTTGGGTTTCAAATAACATCTGTAGGGTGTGAGAAACAAACACACGCGGAATCCGTGCCTGGGAGCAGGGGCATTCCTCCCACTTCTCAGTTTTTATTTATTCCTCTTTTTTATTTTCTTTTTCTCTTTGTTTTTTTTTTCTTTTCTCTTTTTTTTTTTCTCTTTTTACTTTCCTTCTTTTCTCTTCTTTTTTCTTTTTGCTTTTTTCTTTTTTCTTTTTTCTCTTTTTTCTTTTTTTATTCCTTTTTTCTTTTTTTTCTCTCTTTTTCTCTATTTTCCCCTCTCTTCTCTCTTTTTTCCTCTCTTCTTCTTTTTCTCTCTTCTTCTCTCTTTTTTCCTCTCGTCTTCTCTTTTTTCTCTCTTCTTCTCTTTTTTCCTCTCTTTTCTCTTTTTTTTCCTCTCTTCTTCTCTTTTTTCCTCTCTTCTTCTCTCTTTTTTCCTCTCTTCTTCTCTTTTTTCCTCTCTTCTTCTCTCTTTTTTCCTCTCTTCTTCTCTTTTTTCCTCTCTTCTTCTCTCTTTTTTCCTCTCTTCTTCTCTTTTTTTTCTCTCTTCTTCTCTCTTTCTTCCTCCCTTCTTCTCTCTTTTTTTCCTCTCTTCTTCTCTTTTTATTTTTCCCCCAGAAGCTGTCCCCTAGCAAAACCTTTACTCCCTCCCTGTCCTCAAACCTTAGCTCTCCAGGTGGTTGCCTTTTCCTACCCCTATTTTTGTTGCCACGAATCCTCCCTTTCCTTTTCCCACTCTTCCAAACCCCTTTTCCTCCCCGAATTATTACTCCAGGGGGATCAAGGTCGAGCATCCTTGTCCGCATCACTGCAGTCTGAAGGCTGAGGGAGAGCAGCCACCGCATTTTGCTCCTTCCGCACCCGGGGTGATGCAGGGATGGGGAGCCAGCACTGCTCCCGAGCCTGATCCAGACCAGCCCCGGTCCCGTGTGCGGGAATGTGGAGCCGGGGGCTGGAGGAGGTGCCCAGCCTGGCCGGAGCCGGGGCCGGAGGAGGTGCCCAGCCTGGCCGGAGCCGGGGGTCTGGGCTCCATCAGCCGCGGCCGGGATGCAGGAGCTGGACCGCGAGGTGCAAATTGACGTGAGCGGGATGCTGGCAGCACCTCGGGCTGATGAAAGGACATTGTTAACAAGCCCTTAACGTTTCTCATTAATGGCTGGCGTGGGCGGCTGCGTTTTTTGCGCTGAAAAAAGCCAGAAGACAAAAAAAAAAAAAAAAAATTCCACCTGGGCAGTAATTAAGATCGATCCCGTGCGTGGAGTTATCAATTTTTAAAACCTCTTTAAGTGCCTTATTTAGTTATTTTAAACAGGGCTTTTTATTTGTTGCTGCGAGCTTTCCTGGAGGAGATGGGAGCGTGGGGGACTCCTCCTGGGCTCTTCTCCTTGATCCATCAGCATCCAACCCGCAGGAAAGGGGGTGCTGGTCCATCCCTCCGTGCTGCCCGTGGATGCTGCGAGGTGCCAGGGCCGCCCATCCAGCTGGTCCAGTGCTGGGGGTGTTATTTGAGGTGGAATTGCTTTTCTCTTGCTGAAATTCTCTCTGCAGATGGCAGCAGGGGAGATGAAAGAGGAGCTCCTGCCCGCTGGGTTGGCGTGGGAGGAACGAGGAGGAAGGTGAGGGTCGGGCCTGGCGCGGGGGCTCTGCCCAGCCCCAGGATGGGGCTCAACCCAACTTAGGCACCAGCCGAGGTCAGACTGGCTGGGAGAGGTTGTGTTTAATTAAAATAACCCTCAGCATGACCCCGAGTGCAGAGCTGCTGGGAGCTGATGAGGAAAACAGCTGCAACCCTTTTATCTGAGGACGAGCCACCGCGCGATGATGTAATTTTCATTTCCGATGAGCGCCGGGATGACCTAATTCCACACGGAATCTTGTCTCTCACTTCAAAGTAGGGCATTTCAGTCGATCTGGAATTCGGCTCCGCTCAGCCCCTCTCAGCCCTGCTCAGATCCAGGGCTGGAGCACCACGGCAGAACACCGGGAGTGGGAATCCCAAGTGGGTTGGGATCCAAATTTGACTCAAATCTTTAAAACTGGTGAGCAAAAGGAAATCTCGTTGTATTTCCATTGGTGCAGCCTGGGATGTTTTGGAAAATTGTTTTGGTTGATTGCCCAGAGAAGCTGTGGCTGCCCCTGGATCCCTGGCAGTGCCCAAGGCCAGGCTGGACACTGGGGCTTGGAGCAGCCTGGGACAGTGGGAGGTGTCCCTGCCCCTGGCAGGGGGTGGAAAAAGATGGGCTTAAGGTCCCTTCCAACCCAAACCATCTCATGATTCTGTGCTTCTACAACTTTGTTCTCATGGCTGAGCCTTTCCAGGAGGTTCAGTGCTGATTATGGCCCGTGATTTTGAAAAGCATAAGCCTCAAACATGGTCTTTATTTCTGCTTTCATGAACCAAACACATTTTATGTGCTTTTGAAACTCCCATCAATCAGCATGGTAAGTGCAGGTTGAAATTTGGGGGGCAGTGGGCACACAGCAGCCTTTCAGTAGTTAAATGCCAAAATAACTGGTGGGAGGAAATGATTTCTTCATAGTGCCCAGAAAAAAAAAATCCCTTTGTCCTGCCGGAGCAAAATGCTCACGAGCGAAGTTTGATCACAAAACCATTTTCATTTTTACTTAGAGAAAATTTTCCCGTGCGGGACCCGGGTCAGCCCCTCACCCAAAGTGCAGGTGGCCCGGAGCTGTGTGGGCAGAGCCCTCGGGAGGGTCAGGGGTTTGCAGGAATTAATGGAACATCACGGCGTGAGCCGCCGCACCGAAGCATCATTTACAGACGGAGCCACAACGGCGCGATAACAAACTTGGTGTTCCCCAGCTGCAATACGGATGGTGCCTCAGTAATCAGCTGGGATGGCTGGAAAGCAGCTCCCGTGCCCGGCCCCCTGTCCCCTTTGGCTCCCCCAGCCCCGGAATGAGGGGGAGCCCGAGGAGCAGAGGGAGGTGACCCCACGGGCCGGCGCCGTAATTCGCAGGGAGCCAGCAGAGATCATGTCCCAGCCTCGCCCTCGGCAGCCGGGGGACACCGGCAGAGGCTCCTCGTGCTGCCAGAGGGCCCGGCGGGGTCAGGGCTGTGCTGAGGACACACAGAAAACGCCTTTTATTTTATCTAGAACCTGCAGAAATTCGGCCTTAACGCAGCCCCTCGGGCTGAGCCGTTGTGGCTTTTACTGGTTTTGAAAGGCTTTCTGAAATGTAGCCTTCTTCACATAAATAAATTTTAAAATATATCATATATAGTGTCTGAGTGTGTAATAATAGATCATGTATAAATTAATTTGGAGGGAGAAGACCATGTGTGGTGGGGACCCCTCTTTTTCAGAAGCTGTGACTGAACATCCGACCAAGGTTGGATTTCCACCACTGGAAGGGTTTATTTGGGCTGGATCTTTTTCAAACTTTTATCCAAAAATTACCATCCTAAACACCCACTCAGTGGATCAAAAGATTGACCACCACTGGTGAACAGAGACCCAGCCTCTTCAGGAGCTCCAGGCCTGCAGTTTGGAGCAGGATCAGGAG
The DNA here is from genome assembly GCA_013397775.1 of Eulacestoma nigropectus. Classification (NCBI taxonomy): domain Eukaryota; kingdom Metazoa; phylum Chordata; class Aves; order Passeriformes; genus Eulacestoma; species Eulacestoma nigropectus. Next base: position 416,573 of record VZTE01003042.1, read on the forward strand.
AAGTGGGTTAGGAGAGAGAATCTCAGTCTCTGCCTATCAAAATGTCCTATTTTTGATAGGACACACAATTCCTGATCTCAGGGCTATTGTCCTTTTTACTTTCTGTGTAAAAAGTGGGGAGGATGGACCCCAGACCTTCCCAGTGGCTGTGACAGATGGGTGGCAGGAGGGATGGGATTTCATCACAGAACAGAAATGGGGAAATAGAAAACTATCCTGATTTTTATCTATGAAACAGATAGATAGATAGATAGATAGATAGATAGATAGATAGATAGATAGATAGATGGATGGATGGTAGATATATAGATCATACCTAAATCGTCTACACAGACACAAGGTGAGTGCTCACTCTCATGTCCCAGGCTGAGAAACTTCCCCCACAAAGGATTCATTCTGCAGAAAGTTCTATTTAAATGAGGCCAAAATCAACCCGGAAAATAAAAGCAAAAACGGAAATGAAACTTACATATTGGCCGTGGAACTCTGCATTTTGCAGCCTTTAAGCTGCATTTTGCAGCAGATTACTGTGCAAACACAACCGAGTGCAGAAGAGGATGGGACCGGAATGAGGTTTGAACCTCCGAGTGTTGCTTGGCCTGGAGATCGCCTCTGTCTCTGCACAGCAATTCCAGGAGGCTGGAAACTCCAGACATGTTTGTTCACTCCCACAGCTGTTTACAGCCTGTTTATCCTCTAAAATGAGCAGCCTCAGCCCACCTTGAGTTGCTGAAGAAGGGGCTGCTTTGAGGAGGAGCAGGCTGTTAACTGAGCAGCTCCTCGTCCCCGGCTCGGCAATCCGTCTTCCCGTTCCGCCGCTGCCCATGACCAGCAAACTGTCTCCAACCTTCTGGTTGTCAGGAAAATTGTGACAAGGCAAATGTCAGATCATGTGGAGCTTTCTGAATGTTTTTGACCCCTTCAATCTGTTTTCCAGCCTGGGTATGGCAAAGAAGCTGTGTTGGACTAATTGGTTGTCTCTCTTCTCCAGGCAGCGGATGAAGTCCAGGTACATAATCTGATTCTTTTGGATGAGCAGCATCCTGTCTTTCACAGCTTTATGTCATGTCAACCACTGCGGGATTGCTCTGGAAAAGTCCTTTTTTGCCAAAGCTGGAGCAGAAGATGTAGAGATCCCACAGCCTCTCATCTGCTGGGGTTGAGCAGTGCCCAGCGGAGGCTGCAGCCTCTCTCTGACTGTTACCAAAAAAAACCTGATTCATCTTCCCTGAAACACAAAATATTGCAGCTGCCAGGAGGAAGTGATAGCTTGGAAATGCTGCACTTCCATTTTTTTTTTTTAACCAATACACTGTGCTTTCAGGTAGAATATTCTGTGTTTGAAGTGACCTACATAACCACTCAGCTTGATTTCACTAAACTGCCCTGCTCTCTGCCCAGTAGCTTTTATCCTGGACAGTGTTTTTAGGGCTTTTGAATTGTTTCTTGCCAGTGGCAGTAAAACAGTGTGAGAATATCAGGCTGAATTTGGTGATCTGGGAAGGAATTAAAATACAGAGCTAAGAGGGAGCAGTGTTGGGTAAAACCAGATGGAAACTTCAGAGCCAAATTGTCCCCAGACATCAGAAAATGGTGTTTTGTAGTTAATAGAATTGTAGAATCAGGGAACGGTTTGGGTTGGAAGGAGCCTTAAAGCCCATCCAGTTCCAGCCCCTGGGCAGGGACACCTCCCACTGTCCCAGGCTGCTCCAAGCCCCAGTGTCCAGCCTGGCCTTGGGCACTGCCAGGGATCCAGGGGCAGCCCCAGCTTCTCTGGGCACCCTGTGCCAGGGCCTGCCCACCCTCGCAGCCAGGAATTCCTTCCCAACATCCCATCCAAACCTATAGTTCGTAGTCCCTAATCTAAACCTGCCCTCAGTGTGAAGCCATTCCCCCTCATCCTGGCACTCCAGGCTCTTGCAAATCTTTCTTGTAGCTCCCTTTGGGTACTGGGAGGCTGCAATCAGGTCACCCCCAAGCCCTTTAAGGAGGGGAAGCATGTCTGCACGTACCTTTTACCTGACAACACCCGCAGAACTCCCCCAGCCCTCTTGCACGAGCACAGCAGAACTTTTCTGAGCGCACAGCCCCGATTATTCCGGCGACGCATTTTTGTTCAGGCATTAAAATTCAAGGCCTAAACACGCAGTTGGCAATTGGAGCTCAGAACATGCACGGTGCAAATGTGGATATATCTCGCCGAGTACACAGCCCATAAAATATGTAGTCTAAGATCACTCATTTATTTAAAGATGCTTTTTACCTCCGATGGAAAATGACACAAATCTAAATATTACAATGCCGAGTAATGTGTAACTGTCTGTGTGTTATAGCCTTAACACCACACTTTTGATGCAGAAGAGATATAGCAGCTGCACTTTAATTTCAAGCAAATTGATCCCAGATGTAAATGTTGTTTTGTTGCATGGAAGATAGTGCACAGGTAAAGCAAATATCATTGGTTTATAGTCCAACAGAGTGTTGCAACAGGATCCAGGCTCCCCTGCCCGGGCACACATAAAAGCCGGGGGGAGCAGGGATGTCTGTGGAGGAGACGCTGGAAAGAGACAGCTTTGCTTCCTACCCTTTAAAATCCAGCCACCTGTGATCTAAGGAGCTGTTTTGAAGCCAGGAAAGCGTCGTGGTTTGTCAATTGTCCTGCAGGCAAAAATCTAAATTTGGCTTGTTTTCCATTTCTTTCGCTGCGCGTTTCGTAGACGCGGTTTTCTCCCGACGTATTTGTGTTTGGCATGAAAGAATAAAAAAAACCTGGATTTACTGACTCAGGAAACCACTCCTTTCAAAGGAAAAATAATAGTGGTAATTGGGCTTCACTTTGCCTGCAGATACCCCAATGTCTGTGGCACCGTGGGCAATGTATAAACAGCAAAATAGTTCCTTTGTTGTCTCCTGCCTATGGAGGATGGCAAAGCCCAAATATTCTGCTGTCACTTCTCTGCTTTTGAACAACAGACCTCCTTATTTTTTGTAAAATAGAGCGTCCTGCTAGTCCAAGGAGGAGAAACCCAGAAAGAACTCACCCCATTGCTGCTGCCCAGCACCAGCGCTCAGCCAAGCACAGCTCCCAGAGTTCAGGGACCTCATCCAGGAGATTTCTCAGCTCAATTATTTCTCCTCTTTTAAAAATTGCTGGCGCAGGGCTAAGTTACCTGTGTGGGATCTGCCTGAGCAGCCCTTCCCAGTGCAGGCTGAGTGCTGGTTACCCTGCAGGGTGGCTGGAAAAGGGGTGCCAGCGATGCCCTTCAGCTCTCACCCCCCGTTTTCCTTTGTGTGAGCTGGATTTCTCAGAGCTGGTGTTTCCTGCTTCTATTTTCTACTGGGTTTAGGTCAGCTCTGAAATTGGAGAGACAACTTTGCCAGGACGAGAGGGAATGGCTTCCCACTGCCAGAGGGCAGGGATGGATGGGATATTGGGAAGGAATTGTTCCCTGGGAGGGTGGGCAGGCCCTGGCACAGGGTGCCCAGAGAAGCTGGGGCTGTCCCATTCAGGATTTTACGATCCTATGCATTGCTGGTGGTTTAACGAAGGCTGCAATTTAGTAAAATTGTTGGAATACTGTGTTTGGATCCTTGTAAATCCTCATAAACTGATGTTAAGTGATCGGAGTTAAACTTTTGAGAGCTCCTCCTTGCCAGCCATGCTGATTTCACTCTGTTTCCTCCTGAATCAGTTGAGACAGAGCAGTGCCCGAGTTGTGCAGTGGATGTGTGGCCTTTCAAACACCTCAACATCTGGATAAAGGTGTCTATAACATACATAAAGGTGCTGCTGAAGGACAGGTACTTCTGCACAGTACTTTTTTCCCCTCACCGTGCCAGGAATTGACTGAACCTGTCACAGAGGGGTGTAGGATGTGTACAACCTCACTGTAGCAACTCCTGCAAGTATTTAGCAGTAAGACATATTGACCATATTCAGTAGGCCTTATGCAGACAAAACCCAGAGGTCAGTGTGAGTCTCGATTAATCAATTTATTCAGGAACAACTCACTCATTTGGGGAGGTTTTGAAGCACATAACTTTGCCAGAACAAAAAATCAGGATTAAAATCCAGCCGGGACGAGGAAGACACAGGGAATGTTCGCCCACATGAGCTGTTCTTCGCTGGGATTGCAGGTGTTGCAGAGGAGGAAATGTGAATTTTTGGGTGGCGGCGGGTGGCAGGAGGAGGCTGGGATGTGAGGGAAGGTGGCAATGAGCACTCAGCCTGACAGAGCTGCTGTATAATAGCAGGGCACTCACCTCAAATCACAGGTTGTGAAAACTGACATTTCCATTCAAATTACTCCAATAGCCAACTGCTCCCCGGTGCAACTCCTTCTGTAAGTGACACAGTGACAGTGATCCAGGAATTTAACTCGCTGTTGTCTCGTTCCAAGCGGAATTATGAAGTTTGTGACATGCATTAGGAGGATGGCTCCTGGCCGCAGCCGGTGCTTTGTGTGTCGGTGCCATTAATCACAGGGCGAGGCAGAGCCGGGCAGTGGTGTCAGCTCAGGGTGCCTGTCCCTGCTGGGAGCTGCCGAGCTCTGCTCCTCATCTCCTCCTTTCCCATCGTCTGAGCGAGCAGCTCCCGCTCCACTGAAGTTTTCCTGGCACCTCCTGCTTCCTTGAGGGTTTTTTTAAGTGTCTCTCTTTAATTGTGATGGGCAGATCATCTGTTCTTGACACATGAGTAGCTGATGGCCACATTGCTGTGCTCTCTCCTCTCCTCAGGGATGCCTCTTGGATTCTTTTTCTCTTTTTCTCTACCTGGCTTTCATTGCAAGTTGCCTTTTAAATTTCTGTCTAACCTTTCAAGCAGGAAGCCTTTTCTGTTCATAAAATAAGGCAGCAGATTTTGTGATTCGAGCTGTTTGCCACACACAGGCTGAAACTGTGGACAGTTTTTTCCCGACTTTACTTTTGCATCGCGTCACCATAAAACCCCTTTGGTTCCTTGTGCTCTGCCCAGCCATCACCAAACTGGTTTGGGCTCCATCCTTCAGCGCTGGAGCCAAAGCATTTGGCAGTGGATTGCCTATCTGTGCCTTAGAGGTTCCTGATCTCCACCAAACCACTGCCACCGATGAGCAGGGCAGCAGAATTGGAGCTGGGGTCTTGTACCGCATGGTGGCACCACTCAGAAGAAAATCCCAGGGCCCATCCAGCTGGTGTGGCCCCACGGGGCTGGGAGAGGTCAATACATGGTTGGGGTCAGGCCCTGGGCCCCCTTGTTCTGCCCTGCAGGACATGGATGTTGCAGGCCTTGGGAATTCCAGCCAGCCATGGCAGAAGCCCCAGTTACAGATCTGAACAGCCCCGAGCTCAAAAACCATCCACATCTGGATCTCAGCCTGGACATCTTCCCTCAAAACTCATGTTTGTAAATGGTAGCCAGCAAATACATGGACCACTTACTAAAGAAATGTAATTGTAAGCTGATGTTGATCTGCACCGTTTTAATAAAAAATAGGCTTCATTATTGCTGCCACGGTCAGAAGAATAATTAATGCCAAGTTTTCATAGGGAATCATCACCTCCTTGGACAGGGAGTGACTGTAACAGTATTTTGCAGCAAAGCCTTCAGAAGAAGAAGAAGAAAAACTCCAGTGTGTGCTGAGTGTCTGTGAGTCACAGCCCTCCCTGCCTGGCCACGGAAGTCAATAAACCAAATACATCAAGTGTTGATTCGATACCGCCCGCCAAACGTGAGGGAAGGCATCCTGCTAAACTGGGATTATCCCATCATTGCCAAATTAGATTTTTCATAGAAATATCGTGTCTCTAATGCTCTGCAAAATGATGTATAACCAACACACCCGGGGTCAGTTGTGGGGATATCTGGGATCCTGGAATCTCACACTTCTCAAAGGTTGCTCTTCCATCTTGCTTCGAAGCTCATCAAATCACAGAATGGTTTGGGCTGAAAGAGACCTTTAAATATCACCCAGTGCCACCCCTGCCATGGGCAGGGACACCTTCCACTGTCCCAGGCTGCTCCAAGCCCCGTCCAGCCTGGCCTGGGACAGTGCCAGGGATGGAACAGCCACAACGTCACCCTCCCTTACAGAGTGCTGTTGGCTTTATTTAATTTTTGAAGACAAATCCATCTATTGAGACAAGGTTTGACCAAAACCGTGGAATTTGCAGGCTGAGCCCTTCCCCAGCTCCCTCAGCTGCTCCTGGTGCTCCAGCCCCTTCTCCAGCTCCCTTCCCTTCCCTGGACACGCCCCAGCCCCTCAATGTCCCTCTTGTCCTGAGGGGCCCTGAACTGGACACAGGATTCGAGGTGGGCACCACTCTGCATGACCGGGGAGCTCCTGGTTGTCTCAAGACACTTCTACAGAGCAGAAATGCTAAAACACGTGAGAACCTCCCCAAAATTACTAAACAAGCAGATGCTCAAAGCTGCCGAAGAGTGGAAAACTACTGGAGCACAGAAAATAAATTTCAAATTTGGGGGTGCTGCAGCATTTGCAATTTCTGTTATAGAGACCACTTCGGTTACATGGTTTGGATGAGGAATAAATTAAACTCAACCAGTTTAGTGAATATCCAGCTGCCTTCTGAAGTTTCAGAAAACATCACTTGCCTCATTGTGGGGCAGAACAATTCTCCCGTGGTCTGGCCAAGGGCGGAGTGAGAGCTCCGGGTTTGGGGCGAAGGAGATATTCCATAAAAATCGTGGCTTTCATGAAGATGAAGCACAGCAAAAGTAGCACAAAAGTGCTTTGATACGCTGGTGAATGGAGGATTAACTGCACAATGCTGTGAATTCACTGTGTCTCCTGTTTGTTTGCTGTTTGTTCATGGTGCCAGCAATAAAAATAATGTTTGGCTGCTAAAAGTGCTAAAAAAGGGCTTTTTGGTGCCCAGAATCTCTTTGCCAGCAGGTGAGTGTGGTGGGGAGGGAGAAGGGGGAAAGCTCGGCTTCATTTATTTTCAAGGGCAGAAATTTAATGCTGGGAACCCAATTCATATTTTATTTCTTATCAAAACTCTTATCTCTGTAACTGAGCTTGCACAAACACCACAAAAAAAAAAAAAAAAACCACACACACAAAAAAAAAACCCAACCAAAAAACCAAAAGAACAAAAAGTCAAAACAAAACCACCGAACACAGCCCGTGCAGCCTGGCAGGGTGGGTTATTTATAGCAGATCTCTGCCTTTTGTCAGCCTGGTGGGCTGTGGATGTCGCTCCCAAATAAACCCCGTTCTGTGCGGCAGAAGAGGAAGAGTCCTGTGGAGAGCATGGATGTGAGCTCATGGCCACGAGACAGAGAGGGCTGTGGCACAAAACACTGCTGGGCAAGAGCCACCCCAATCTAATCATCAGCTCTGGTCGTCAGCGAGAGCTGTGGGAGAAGACGTTGTATAAAGCAGACGCATCCAGGAAATAATGCCTGCCCAGTGCAGCCAGATGGAGTGGGGATATCCTGACAAAGCATTTATTTTAATAAATGTTCAATTAAAATTATTTCTGTAGTGCAAGCATGGTCCAGAAGTAGTATGGGAATTAATAAGATTGCTGGCAGAAATAAACAGGGGAGTTGTGTGCTAGTTAAGAATGACAGTTATAAAAAATAAATCTTATCGTTTCTATAGGGTTGTTCTGTGCATGTGCAAACCAGGAAATCAGTTCATGTGATGCTTTCAGATGATGTTTTTAAAATTCCAGCTCTTTTATTCATGAAAAAAATCACCAATAACAGCAACAGTTCCTCCCATGCCCGGGCAATGTCTCAGTAATCCCCAGATTTATATAAACACAGGAACTGAGGAAAAACTGCAATGGAAACTTTTATCTGTAATAGAGGAACACAGCCTGGTTTGGGTTGGGAGGGACCTTAAAGCCCATCCAGTGCCTCCCCTGCCATGGGCAGGGACACCTTCCAGTGTCCCAGGGTGCTCCAAGCCCCATCCAGCCTGGCCTTGGACACTTCGAGGGATGGGGCAGCCACAACAGACCCACTGTTTAATCAAAATTTTATGGTAGCTGAGACCTCAGATGTGCAGAGGAAGATTTTTCTGGTTTCTACCCCGGTATAATTCCATTTATGTGGGAATTTGTGGGTCCATGGATCCTGCATTACGTGACACGGGCTCTTCACACAGGTAAGATTGTGCAGGGGTTGAGCAGACCCTAAGCAGCAGGAGGTTTTTTTTATTAGTTACAGCCTGGTCTTCATCCTTTTATTTGTTTATTTATCAAAATTTAACTTGTGCTTTAGGTTGGATTTTTGGGAACGTGTGTTCACAGCCTCTGTGTGCGGGTGGAAGGCACCTGGAAATAAACAGAAATTGGAGGTGGCCAAGGCAGGGATGGGTCTGACACTTATGAGCAAGACTCTGAAAATTCTAGAGCTGAGAATATTACGTTTGATTTTCATTTTAAAATTATTTAAAGTTTAATTTAAAGTTTCATTTAAAGTATTTATATCATATCATATCATATATCATATCATATTATAGTATATTATAGTATTTTATAGTATATTATAGTATATTAAAGTCTATTATATATAATGTGTAATTATTAGATAGTATGATATATTGCATATAATAATATGGTGATATTATACAGTAACTAATCATATAAGTATAAATTTAAAATTTGAAAAGAAACATTTTAATTTTGAAAGAAGACACTCGGCATTTCTCTGGAAAAATCCTACCATGTGTAGTTTGGAATTTTTTTTAAAGGTACTTTTTTTAGTCCAGCAACGAGACCTAAGTGGTTATCCTGGATCTTTTCCACTGATTTTGGATTTTATTTGTGCCCCTGGCCCAGCTCCAGTGCCCTGTTGGTGGCAGCACCCGGGTGTCCCTTCCTGGCTGGGACAGCACACACGGATACGGACACACTGTGATAAGAGAAAATTAGATTTAAGCTACAGCAATCAATAAATCTTAAAACAGCTGAGTATTTCTAGAAAAAAGGCTTTGGAGAAGCATCTCTGACCCAGAAAGAGAAATCTCTTGCAGTGTCTAAAATTCCTGGAAGTGGTTTTTTCCTGCCACATCTGCTGCTTCAAAGCCTCAGTGGCTACTTCAGATCTTCCCTCCCTGCGGTCACCCAGAGGGGTCAGGCGGCACAAAGGGGGCAGACCCCGGGGCTGCCCCTGCCCACAGGGATGTTCCCATGGAACGGGGGTGGGGGGCATCCTGGGGAGCCCCACCAGAGCCCCCGGCACCGCTGCCACCGCCAGGCCAGGCTGGACAGGGCTGGGAGCCACCTGGGCTCTGGAAGGATCCCTGCCCACGGCAAGGGTGGCACTGGATGGGCTTCGAGGTCCCTTCCCAACCCATCCTGGGATCTGCCAAGGTGGTTAATGCCCAACCCAGCAGGGTGTCCCTCAGGGTGTTTGCCAAATCCCAAAGCTCCCACAGCCACAGTGCTGTGTCCAGTGGGCTGCTGGGACCCAGCTCCCTGTTGGCCCTTCTGAGGAGCACTAACCCAGGCTGCAAATATTCAATATTCCAGTATTGAAGGAGTTGGACTTTGCTGATTCTTGTGGGTCCCTTCCAACTCAGGCTATTCTGGGATTCAATGATATTGAAATTCCAGCTGCTGGTGTAGCTGAGGAATGAAAACAAGGGGAAGGGAAACACTGGGATAAATTAAATAAGAAATCTATTCAGTTATAAAAAACATATTATGGGTTTTGCAGTACCTGCAAGCAGAGGAGCTGAAGACCTGTCATGAATGTGCTTCCAGGTGTGAGTAGCTACACACTGGAGCAGTCCTTGGGAGTGCACTCTGCTCAGGGGTGAAAAGCAATGTTCAAGTCTTCACAGGCTTTGACTCTAAACATCCAATTTACTTGTGACAATATTATTTATTCATTCCTAATGAATAAATATTGTAAATAATGCCGTTCCTTTACATTCTCCAAACAGTGTTAATAATAAAACATGGATTAATTTAAATACTACATGGCACACAAGTGCAGGCACTGTACACATGTGAGTTAAAAAACTGAAGCAGCATTTTAATTTTCAGGCCACTACGGATGCTCGTGGCTCCATTGCCATTTTGGACATTGCTCTGTGTCTTCTAAATTTGCTCATGATCAAAACCCTCGCATTTAAATCCTCACCCCAAGTATTAAAGGGCTTTGCTGTTTCCTCGCTCCGGGTGCAAGCCGTGCCTCTTTAAAGCCAGCGCATCCCCCCAGTCACTGCAAAAGGGGAAATAAATAAATAAAGAGGCAGATAGGTAAATAAATAAATAAATAGATCTGGTAATTTAGTACTAGAAAGTTAATTCAGGGGACCTCTAACCTTTAAACCACCACGTGACTATTGATTTTCAATATCGCGCGGGCCCGTGCCACCCTGAGCGTGTAGAGCAGCAGATTCCGAACAGTTTTTTCCTTATCAGTCCAGTCCCCGAGTACTTGTGCATTAAGACAACAAATACCGGCGGCTCCCGGCCTGTCACATGGCGGCCCCGCGGACGTGCCGGGCCTCTAATGAACTTGGGCTCTTGGCAAACAGATCATGGCAAGGGGGCTCCGCCGGCGCCTTCCCGGCTCCCTGGGGCCGTGCCATGGCCTGGATGGAGGTGGCCGGTGGCAGTGGGGGGATGTGCCGTGAGGTGACCTCCAAAATCCCGCTGCCCTGGCCCCAAACCATTCCTGCTTCCCGTTTAATTCCATCCCCCGTGTCCGTGTGAGCGCTGTGAGGTTGCTGAACCTGCTCTTCCCCACCCAAGACGCAAATGAAGATGGAAAGAGCGGCGCTGCTCCGAGCGGCTCTGAACCCCGTGCCTGGATTAGTCGGTAATACCAGGACATGCTACTTGAAACACCTTCCTCCCTCTGTAATCACCAATTAGTGCAATCAGTGCCCGGGCGGGCGTGCTGCCGGCCACGCGTGCCATTCCCGGCCCCGATGAAGATGTGCTTCCACCCTCGCACCTAAAAGAGACTTTCTCCTCCCCTTCGCTCCCTCCAGCTTTATTGATTATTGAAAATGTTACATCCCGGGGAGGAAAATGTCATTGCTTTAAATACCAGCATTAACAGTTGGGGAAAAGTTCTTCTTCACCCAGGCGTGCGTGATGAAGAAAAATTAAACAATGGAAAAGGCGGCGAAATACATGGAATTTTAAAGGAAAAATGAGTCGTTTGTGTGTTGATTCGACCGAGCAGGAGCTTCCCCCCCCCCTTAAGTAAGCAAGCACGTCTCATACTGGACTTTTTTACTGGAACGGTGAAATATATAATGAAATCCAACAAGGAAACTGGAAAAACAGCCAAATTGGTGCAGCAAAGTGGTTAATAGGATCATTAGCCTCCTCGCTGTATTTTTTTGGACATTGTGTGCCTGTACCGTAGTCCTCGAGAGCAGATTGCAGGAACAGGCTGACAGTTACCCGCTAACTCAGCAGTGCTGGGTGCAAACTGCCATCTTCCTGTGGATTTACAGCTGCCACTTCTGCTACTTCAATTAGTTCTATAGCACACAGATGTTGCTTAAATGTTGCTGCTAATGATACTGCAATAAGCGTAAGATTCATGCCATATTTTGAGGCACGTAAATTTCTCAAGTGGCACAATTAAAGTGGAAATATTAGGTGGGGAGAACTTGGCAGTCTCTCCAACTTGGAAAGCGCACCCGCTATGCAATAATGGGTCAAAAATTCATTCAAGTTTTACTGCTGTTCAGAGTTTTAAAAGACTTTTCACAGTTGAATGCAAAGTAGTAAAAAGCAGAGTATTAGGAAATGAGAATGCTGTTGTGTTATTCAGACATGACTTTTTAATTTCAAATTGGAATCACGTGCCCGCCGCGGCCGCGAGGGCCGCGTGCATGCCCGGCCGCAGCGCCGCGGTGCAGGAGGAATAAATCAAAAGTTTTCTTTAATACTGATTTAATTGAAGGTTCGGCGTGGTGGTTGTGTTAGCGGGGGGAGGAAAAAAAAAGAAAGGAGAAAAAATGGTTTCCTGAATCACACAGAGAGACAGCATCAATCATTTCCGAAGCCAGATGTAGCCTCCAAACTGCAGCCTGACAACACATCTCCTGTTTGTGCAGCCACCAAGCAATTATTCTTTCCATTATATCTCCCAATGACAGATCTCCAAACCCAGGGCTGTAAAAATTAGAGTTTGGGCTTATACAGTTGTGTCGGGTCTTAAAAAAAAAAAAAAATAAGAAAACTTATCATGGCTGCAGTGTTTATGAGCTTGTCAAAGTACATGTACATAATTTTCATCAGAATTTCTTTTACCTCATTTCCAATCCTTCAGGATTAGATTTATCAGCAGCTCTGTGCCGGCGTCCGAGCGGCTTTTCCACCTGCGAGCGGGATCCGGCTGCGGGGAGCCTGTTGGGGTGGCTCTGGTTGGAAAATGTGAAAGCTTTTCTTCTTTCTCATCTTTTCTTCCTCTTCATCTCCATCATTTATTTAATCATTTTCTTCATCTTTATTTTTTTTTTATCATTTTCTTAATTTTAGTAATTTCATCTTTCTTAATCATTTTCCTCATCTTCATTTCTTTTTCATAATTTTCATCGTCACTATTTATTTCATCATTTTCTTCACCATTGTTTACATTTTCTTAATTTTAATCTTTTTTTTCTTCATCATTTATTTCATCGTTCTCTCAATCGTTTTTTTCATCGCTTTGTTAATTTTCATCATTTTCTTCATCCTCATCTTGTTCTTTACCATTTCCTTGATCTTCCTTCAAATATTTCTCTTGCTCAAATATTTTTTTAGTGTACTGCATTGGCTAGCCATCAAATTTGGGTGTAATTTTTAGAAACACTGTGGCCTGTTTGGGACATTCGTCACTGTGAATTTGTCATGAGGAAGAAGCACCATTAAACTGAGCAGCAAACTGAAAGCTAGAAATCCACACATTATTTCCATTTAATATTTAATTTATTTGTACTGGGGAGAGATTATCAGACGAGCACTGATTTTGAATAATCCAGTATGGGCAGTATTTCAATGATGAAGTTAAATATTAGGAGAAGCCATCAATGGTGAACACCAGCACCTCACATCTAAATTACTGATTTTCTACCCTGTTTCCATTTCTCTGTGTGGCTCCATCCCACTCCTGGTTTAGATTATATGATAATATTTAATTTCTTCCCAATATCCCATCTATCCCTGCCCTCTGGCAGTGGAAAGCCATTCCCCCTTGTCCTGGCACTCCAAGCCCTTGTCCAAAATCCCTCTCCAATTCTCTTCTAATTTTTTTCTCACAGTGAACACAACTATGAAAATCAAAATAGTTTTCCGTGATTTCCCCTCTAAAAAAGTGCCCAACATTGATAAATGAACATACTTTCAGCTCTACCCTGCAGTAGCAACTGCATTTTTTTTGCAAACTAAACCTAAGATGTAGAGCAAAAGCCAAACACAACTTCTAATATTGGTTTTCAGGAGAAAGACTGCAGAGGTCTCTGATTTGTATCGGTGCATATGGAGTCAGGATGTGATGATGATTTTATGGAATCTACGGAAACAATGCCCTGTCCTTACATAATTTTGCTTCTGTGATTCATCCAAGGTTTTTGTCTTCCAGTGTATGAGTGGTCACCTGTGATTTGTCCCTCGAATGAGTAATTAGACCCAAAATGGAGCAGAAAAAAGGCAACTTGGCTCCAAATATAATTCCCAAATGATTTGTCCAAGTCGGTGCAACAATATCGGAGTTTGTAACGCTCCATGAAGTTGCGGGGGGACTCTGCACTGATTTACTCACCACATGATTTAGGGGGGGGGGAACATCAGATTAAATCTCCGTAGTTACCTCAGCAACCACCAGCATGGGTTGTGTTTGTGCTCCCTGATGGACAGACCAGGCCAGGGTGTCGCTGGTGCAAAGGCCATGGAGAGACCAGCAGGGACATGGCAAAGTGGTCCTTGAACTTCCCAGCTTTCAGGGTTTGCTGGAAAGACTTTCCTTTGCACTGGCAAAGACTTCCTGACTCGGTCCCACTCTGACTTTGGCAGTTTGTTTCTCATCTCAAGTAGCCTCTGTAATCTATTATGATATATAGGCCAGTCTGATCCCCCCCTCGCTCCAGCCTATGTCCTCTTTCTATTTAGGAATTAATTATGATGCTATCTCGTATAACTCATTAGTATCAATTAATTCTTCCCCTTTCATGATTTTATATAGCTAAATTAGATTGCCTCTTAGGAACTTACTAATCAGTATTGGACTCATTTAGACATATCTTTTTTTCCCCTTCTCCACCCAGTTTCACTTGGGCATTGGGTTGTGGTGGTGGGAAATGCCCCATCCCATCCTGGGGGACAATGCCCCTGTACCCCATCTCCACCACGCCCTCCAGCTCTGGCATCACCTCACCCATAATTCTGAATTCTAGCGGTCTTTTCTCGTTATTATTCATTTATTTGGGGGCTGCATGAGATGTTTTTCTCGGTTTATCAGGGTGGATAGGAAATATCCGACTGCCAGAATTTGGCCAAACCATTGTGAATTCCCTTCCCCTTACACTGGCCACAGGGACAGGGAGAGAGTGGAGGGAGATGCTCGTTTTCCTTGTTCATCCTGGTGGGGTGTTAAATTTGAAATCTCAGCATTGCTGGAATTCACATGTCCATGTTTAACTGCTTCACTGCTTACTGGCACGTCGGATCCAGTCAGGAAAAAAAAGCAGGAATATGATTGAATATATCTGGCAGGACCTGATATTCCCACTCATTTTGAATCTGATCCAGCAGCAGCCAAGGCAATTAAATACCAAGTTTTTCTCTGGCGAAATGAGTTGCAAAATGCCCCCAGCTGCATGATGTAGGAAATACACCTTGATTTTACTAATTGCTGTGCCTGTACCTCACTGGGGCAGATCCAAGGCAGCTTCCCAGGATCCACATCATGTATTCCAAGGAACTGAGCCCGGGCTGGGATGTGTTATCCCCCACTATGAGCCCGGGATGAACCACTGAGTGAGGGCTGTGGGCAGGGGGTGGCGAAAGGTGAGCGGATTTGCCTTGTTGGAAACATCAAACGTCCAACCTCATCTGCCATCCTTGGGCAACACCACGCTCCAGCTGCTCCTGTGACTGGCCAGGACAGAGCTCAGGCTCAGCCTCCTGCTGAGCAAAGGCCAGGCTGGGGTAGGTGCAGCTTAGCTTTAGTGAGGCAGCAAAATGCAGCCTAAAGAGAAGAATTTCAGGAGATAGCTGGTGTGGTGTCACAGCTTCTCCATCATGGGCTGGAACTAAACCATCCCAGCAGGGTCAACAAACGCCTGTGATCTGCTCTATCACATAACCTCCAAGGAGTTGGAATTTTTAAAAATAAAATTAAAGGTTTGAAAGAAAAACAGTGTTGGATCTAAGTTATTGCGGGTTGCAGCACACACATGCCTGCACAGGTGTGTGATGGGCTTGGAGCAGCCTGGTCTAGTGCAAGGTATCCCTGCAAGGGGTTGGAACTGGATGAGCTTTAAGGTTCCCTCCAACGCAAACCATTCCATGATTGCGTGATGTTGCATCTCCTGTACATCTCCTGGTACTGGAAAAACACGACCCGAAGAGGTACCCCCGCTGCAGGACAAAGCTGGGCATCAGTGCTTTTCCCAACAGCAGCTTTGGAAGAGCCCCAGATGGGCTGCTGGAAACGACTGTATTGATCCCAGATTTTACTGTTTCCATATTCAGTGCCAGATCAAACAACAGGGCCGGTGACAGGAGGGCTCTGCTGGGAAACACGAGGAGGTTTTAATAAGCAGCGTAAGGAGTGTAATTGCTAAATCCCAATTCAGGAAGATGTGGGTCAAGGGAAGGAAAAAGAAGAGTGGATTTCTGTGAAAGGAGAGGAAAATTGGAGGCTGAGGCTCGCAGGATAACTTTATTTAGGGATACATTCGGGTTTGAAGCCTCCTGTGTCTCCTATCGCTCCCCCAGCATCCAGCTGCTCACCACCCTGCCCCAAGCACCCACTTCAGGGGGATGGCAAGGGAAAAAAAGGAAGGAAAAAAGAAAGAGGGGGAAAAAAAGAACCCAAAACTTGACTAGAAGGACAAAAATTTTTTTTTTGAGAAAACCACAGGTCTGTTTCCCTCAGAATTTATAGAAAATTCAATCTTATCCCCATTCAAGATAGTTTTCAAATATGATTTTCACTGCAAATGAGGGAGAATGTACTGTCTGATCTATCTTTTATTAATTTTTCCCTGAGAACATCAGTTCATTCTCTGAAGGGAAGATTATTCCCATTATCAACAAATTTAACTGGTTTTGTTCAAATCTAAGAGCGTTACTGAATTTGCACTTCCTTTGACTGATCACGGAGCTCTCCCTATTATTTAATTTATTTACATTCATGTATGCAATTATATTTTGTAATCTGATTATGTGGTTTATATCTTTGTAGGGATGAGAATGCAGAATGTTGCATTTTTTTTTATTATATGAGTTGTCAAGTTCTTTTTGGATGGAAATGAGAGTTCAGTACTACTGTGGTGAGAAGAGCATTAATTCCATCAGTTAACCAGACCTACCAAAATAGTGCTGGGTGCAAAATCAAGGAGCATATTCTGCACCTGAATGATAAATTTCATTAATTAATTTCACTGATAAAGTTAATATGCAAAGGAGATATTATTATCTATAGTTAAAAAAAAAAAATTGATAGGTGGTTTCTGATCATCACGTCCTTAAGATACTAAAACCCAGCAGATCTTATCCTTTCAAATTTATTTTTTATTCATAGGTAGGGAGAGGAAAACACATTTTCTGCTCTTCCAACTCCCAGTCATGTTTTCAGTTCTAAGTGAATTAGTCATTGACCTGAACCAGATGAATACATTGAAATGAAGAGAAAAACCCAACCCAACTCTGCTGTTGCTGAAATCGTTGTCACCGAGTTTGTCACTGCAAAAACCCTGACTCCAGGTGCTGAGCTGCATCCTGCCAGCCCAGTCATCTGAACCACCTCGAGATGACCTCAGAAAGTGTCATCTGCCTAAAACTATTTGCATTTAATCTGAATTATTTATCTAAGTTATTATTTTCCTTGGGCACCTTCCCATGGCAGCCTCTGCACTGATCCAACCTGGTGGTTGAAACGCCAACCTCAGCCCCAGGAAGTGTCCAAGGCCAGGTTGGAGGGGGCTTGGAGCACCCTGGGATAGTGAAAAGTGTCCCTGCCCATGGCAGGGGATGGCACTGGGTGATCCTTCAGGTCCCTTCTAACCCAAACCATTCTGTGATTCTGTGACATCAGAAGAATGTTAAATAAAACCTCCCCATCACACAGTTTGGGACAAAAATCTGTCCTCTTGATAAAGTTCCCACAGGTACTTTTATAATACTTGGGGGCTGCACCTGGCCAGCATGAGCAGATGTTTGCTTCTGGTAGCTGCTTTCCAGGCTAATTAAAAAAAAAAATAAAAGAAAATCAAGTTGAAAATTATTGATTGCAGATTTCTGGTGTACATCAGTAATGTAAATGTAGCTAGTTGTTCAGCTCTACTTTTTTCTGTATTTCTTACTTTTTGAGCCATTCCAATTACTTGGTAGAGGCCTTTTACAACCACCAAAAGCAGAGCATTTTGGGCATCTTTATGTGCAATACCCTGAAGAAGGTTGTTCCAGGATACCATTTTTTTGTTAAAAATGTTGCTCTCAGTCTGTATTTTCCCTGTGCTCAGTCACCCTTCAGGGCTCAGCTGCTGAAGACTCTTAACAAATCCCTGGCTGGGGATGTGCAGCTCTGGAAAGGGACTGAGGTGGGCAAGGATGGCTTGGCTTGGACTCGTGTGAAATGTTATTTCAGCAGGTTTGGGCCAGTTAATCCTGGTTTAGAGCTCTAAAAGGTCTCTGAGTAGCTTTCCCACTAAAAAACTCCCATTATTTATGTTTATATTTTGCTAAATACTGGTGTCCTTGGGCCCCTGCTGCTCAGGCTTTAACAGCTCCAGGGATTTGTTAAGATCTGTGAAGATTTGTGAGGTCCGTGGTCCTCACCCATGGGCTTGGCTTCACCCCTTGGTCCATCCGAGCCTCTGGCTGGTCCCTACTGCTTGGCCTCTGCTAATCTGTTCAGGCTGTGCTTAAGGGATGAAGTAAGTGAGGGAACAGTTGAGGAGAAGTCTTGGAACTCGTTGTAGACATACTTGGGACACTACAGCGTTTGATGGATTCGTGACCTACGCTGAGACACATGGATAAATCAAAAAGGTGAAGAAGAACCACGAGCTGAACTGGTCTGCCCAAATAGACTCGTGGAATGGTTATTAGAGGTCGTGTTATTATTATTACTATTATTATTTATACTCATTACAGTTTCTTTTATGTCTGTGGACACAAGAGCCTGGACCGAGAGCTAAGGAGGAGAAGGGTCACTGGCACAGGGTTACGGTTAGGGTTCCAGAGAAGCTGTGGCTGCCCCTGGATCCCTGGCAGTGCCCAAGGCCAGGCTGGATGGGGCTTGGAGCAGCCTGGGACAGTGGGAGGTGTCCCTGCCCATAGCAGGGGTGGCACTGGGTGGGCTTTAAGGTCCCTCCCAACCCAAACCATTCCAGAGACACCCCAAGCACTTGCTCCCACAACAGAATTCCACGGCACAGGGAAGGAAATCATTAAATACAACTTTATTGGGTTTCATTGTACAATTCTTTTTCACATCTTCCTCCTTTCTTCTCTCCATCTTCCCCTTGGTATTTCCACCCCATGCTTCCTCATAGATACAGGGCAATTCTTGACCGGCTGTGTTCCCCACACCGATTCCAGCCTCAGTTTCCTTGTTTTCACTTGATTTTTCTATTTTAGATTTTACACAGTAGGAAATCTGTGACTTTCGTCTGGTTGAAGCAAAGTAGCTTTCAGATAATTTCCTTGCACTCTCACCACCCCTGGTGGGTCTGTTCTGGGGGTAGTTGCTGTCTTTTGCTACAAAGTCATTTCTCAAACAGCTTCATTTATTTCAAGACAAGTGCAAACAGAGTCACGTAACCAAAATCCTCTAAAAGTTTTGTGGGCATCAAAAATGTACCATTCTGTGGCTAATTAACTTCATCCTTTAATTCATGATGTCCTTTCAGTAATAGCATGAAGTCGACAAAGAGAAAACAAAACTATTAATTGCAACTGTTGCCTTATTTAGATGTTTAAGAAATAAGATGTTTAAGAAATAAAATGTTTAAGAAATAAAATAGAATCACGACTGTATCACCTCTGTCACTATCATATTCCAGCTGGCCAAAGTGCTCCAGTGATGTCACCTGCTGAAGTGGGGTCTCAGATCAGGAGGTCTCAACTCCTCCACCAGTTAATTTTGACCTGAGCGCTGAGAAATTATATTAGATCTTTTTAGCTAACAATGAAATTTAGCATTACATATGAGAAAAGGAAATGGCTTGCCTTTCATTATTTGATTTCAACAATTTTAAGTTCTAGGACAGTTCATTTAATTACAGCTTTAGTATGTTCTGAAGTGTCTGGGTATAGATAGAGTTTGGAATGATACCAGCAACTTTTTAAAACTTTTTATGACTTGTGGGACTTTAGGAACGTTGCTCCTTTGTATGCTTTAGTTTAGAGGTTGTTTGCATGCCCTGACTCCAGACTGCGTGGATTCTCTTCCCCGTTCCTGTAAAACTTAGGGCACTACATTGAACAACGACAAGTGGCCAAAAAAAAATCAATTTGTAATCTGATTTGAGGGTTTTGATTTCCTCTGATGAGTTTCAATTTCATTAAAAGCAACCTTATTCGCACATAAAAGAGCTCCTTGAAGGGTAAAACAGGGAATTGTCTCAAAGAGTATAAAGAATCCGCGCTCTTTTGTGCAGTTTATTCAGGGCATTAATTGTGGGGTCCGGCGGGCGGTGTCGGTTGGCAGATGCGCCATTATCGGCGCCGCGATCTGCGCGAGGAGGGAGGCGCAGCACAAGGGCTCACATTCAAGAATCATTCCGGGCCGTATTGACACTTCAGTTATCAACAGCCCTTATTATCTGCTGAGCGGCGGATCGCAGCCTGCCGGTGACATAATAAGCTACAAATCACTGGTGGGGCCTTTCTGCATTCTCCTAATTGTGTGTATTCTCTGGAAAAAAATTATCGCCGGGCCTCTTGTCTTGATGAGAAATTGACATTTTCTGGCGGAGCCTGGCGAGGACTATGCGGGGAGATAAGACTTATAGTTGTTTTAAAGGAGTGCAGCCATTCTTTCAGAGGCCTCTTTATTGCTCTAGTTGACCCACTTGATGAGTATGGATTTCATGAGGTCTTTTTCAGCATTTGAACTATAAAAGGTTCAGAATGACACCACCCCTTATAGACAAAAGATAACCTTGCCCTTTGAATATATTGATTCTTTATTAACTAGGCTGTTTAATGCAATGAAATGAGGCATTAGATTGAAGCCTATTTCAAGTGCTCTGAATAATCTTTAAAAGCTTGAAAGACTTTTAAAAGCTGCTCTGCAATAATTGGCGTGTACTTTTAGAGACTCTCATTCCTTCGTTTTGATTAAGGAATTTTTATCATCTTCCTATGTCTAAACTCACTGTGGGCTGACACAACATATTTCCTCAGCAGGGCTCTTACCCAGATGTGTCGTAGGTGGTGAATTGCTCTAGGAATTGTCATATGTGGGTTTTCTCCTTTTGTATTTTCCTTGCATTGAAAGTTAGAGGAACCACTTAGATGCTCATTATTCAAACCTTTGAAATAAAACTAAAAGGAAAAGCGCCAGTAGGCATCGTGCAGACTTTCATCCCTAAAAACCAGCTTATTTTTTAGTGGGATGCATCTGATTATGCCGCTGTTTAAACACGATACACAGACACACTCAGAGTGGAACAGTTTTCAATGAATAATAATAATAACAATAATGATAATAATAATAATAATCATCCAAAGTGCTCTGCAGCTTTAACACCTGTTTTCGTCAAATGTTTTTTCATCAGACATGAAAACTGCGGAAATACTGGAGAAGAAAGGAAACATGGTTAAAAATCCTGGTTTTCCTTCTTTGTAGGTTGTGACTACAGTGAGTTTCGCCTTCTCCTCACTCCATCCCTTAAGCACGGGCAGCCGAGGAGGGGCTGGGACACACAGCGTGTCCTTTGGCACTGTATCCACATGCACCACCACATCCATTTACTTTGGAGCTCCGAGTTTCTCAGTGCCCTCTCAAAGTTGTCAGCAGCCCTCTGATTAATGACCGGATCAAACTCCATAACAAACTCCCTCTTTTACCACCACAGGCGCTTACATTCCTCTGCCAGACCCATATTCCTGTAGAAATACCTTTTTTTTGGTGGTGCTGGTCACACACAAGGATGCAGGAGCACATCTGGGGTCTGGGGTGGGGCACTCACACCTGTACATCAGGCAAAGCTTTGCAGCTCTCTCTGACTCGGAGGTGGAGTCGTGCCCACCTCACTATAAATACACTTTTGTACCCATTATATGTGCATTGCACATATTATGGCCCAGAGGATGAAATATTTGTGCTCGGTATTATAATTAACCAAAGCATTTGCTTCCTTATCAGCAGTTAAGAGACGAGCACGTCGACCTTCAGTGTCAAAACCACCACATGGAAAATTTGGCTTGTGCTTTGTTTAAAAGAACTTTTCCTGTTTACAGACCTTTACAATATGATATTAAAATAGTAAAAAAAAAAAAAAATCTATTGTTGCCTTTACTTTACAAAAAGGGTGCCTGAAGTGCACAGTTTTGGTTAAATAAGAAAAAGAGATATTCTGCTGTTGTCTTCACAAAAAGGGAGCGGTTTTGGATAAATATTTCACCAAGGCTGAGCAACAAGTGATTGCCACTGCAGAGCAGAGATCTCCTTCCTCATCCTCCTCCCAGGGAACTGGAAAGACCACGTCAAGGATTTGGGCTTTTTCACAACAAAGGAATAAAAATTCTGATATTTAGAAATGAAACCCCCAGTGTTGCGTTTTTTCGTTTCGTGTTTAGTCACTTTTTTTAATAATCAAACCAGATAAAATTACTAAAAATGAAATTCACAGACAAGAAATACTTTAATTAAATATTGTGTAAAATGAACATTTTTTTATACAGTTAAATATATGAAAAAATGTACAGATAAAACAATTTTATTGTAGGGTCTTTAACAGTAAAATCTACCATTTAGTGAAGCTTTCCGTCTGGAGACAATGAAGCAATGAGTGCATTGACTAATTAATCTAAAACACAAACAGATTGCATTTATGAAGGAACTTGCAGACTTTCTTAACAGGTACACGTGACCTCTTTTTTTGTTTTTTTTTTAGAGCAAAACCTTACTTAGACAAAATATAACGGAGGCAATTCAGTTCCAAAGTGACTTCTCAGGCTTTCCCACCTCGCCAAGCCTTGGCCGTGCTCACAGAGCTGTGCTACCCTGAACCATTCTAAACCCTTTCAGAAAAGCTTGACTAAAATGTGCATTTTTTTTTTTTTCTGCCCAGAAAGAAAAAAAAAAAATTAAAAATAATTTTTAAAATTAACGATAATAATTTTAAAAAATGATCCCTCCTTTTTTTGGTTAAAAGGTGAATTCTGCTGCAGTTTGCAACGTGCTTTGCAGTGCTGCGCTGGCAAAGGATTTAGTGCAAAGTAAAAATAAAAACAACTCCATGTTTCTCTGGCTGGATTTGGCACTGAGAGCCACGGAATACGACGGAGGTCATTCCAGTTTAAAAAGTACAGTCGGCTACGGGTCGATTACAAAAAAAGTTCCCTAAAAAAAACCCCGAGAAACCTAAATAAACAACTCCCAGACATTAAAAATTCGGTGTGATCCTGATTTCCCGTTAAACCTTTCCCGGTTTTGAGCAGTGCAGGGTTTGGGAGAATGCAGAGTGCAGCAGAAAATCGACACATAAAGGAGTGGCAGAATTGTACACCAGGATTGTGCTTTTTTCCCCCTTATTTTTTACACCAGAAATCATCCAAATGAAGTCGTGATTAACAATTGTGGTGTAAGCCTGTGATAAAACAGCACAAAAGTTCTTCAAAGAAGTTCACTTTTAAGGCATCAGAGAAGTTCATGTGGCAAACATTTTAATTAAAACATCAGAAGTGAATTTATTTTTAAACTTTAGGCCTCTGAATTTTTCCAGTAAACACAGTTCAGCTATGTGGCAAAGTCATGGGTGGCAGCTAAAAATGATTTTTTACAATCTTCAAAAAAAAAAACAAAAAAGAAAATTAAAAATAAAATAAAATTTAAAAAAGAAAACAAACAAACAAAGAGAAAAAAAAGGAAATAAAAAATGTAACCACAAAATAGATTCATCTTTTCTGTGGCTGTATCACATGCACATATTCTACCAGTATTCATTACAGCCATGTGGCACAATTTTGATTTGACTATACAACAAACGACTTTTTCTTTCAAAATTATTTGTTCTGATAACTTAAAAATAATACAAAAATAAACAATGAATTTGAATTTTTGAAAAAAAAATTAAAAAAAAAGAAGGATGGAAAGGCTAAACAATAGCAACCTTATGAAGTACAAATGAAATGCACGGACACTGATTTATTTAAAAGAAAAACATGAAGGCAACAGTTCTTGGCTTAATGCTATTTTCAGCATCACGATACCAGGCCAGGACAAAAACCAATACATACAAGAACATAAAAAAAAAAAGATGAAAAGCAATATACAAAATTTCAAAGATAAATACAATATTTATAGTTGATATGTTACAAAATAAATTCCCTTAGTGACTGCAAGTGTTTATGTGAAAGAAAGTGTTGCAATGGGTAAGACTATTTTATTCCTTATAGCCTTCATAAGGAATAAAATCTGCTTTTTTTTTGTCTAAATATTTAAGTGGATCTGAAAAAAATTCAAGACAAGTGTATAAATATTTAGCTACAACTTTGGCAAAATCACAAAAGTCTACAATTTTATAACCACATACAAAACACATTAGGGAAGAAGGATCTAGAAGTCAAAAGGACAATTTTCTGGTACAAGAAACATAGACTTCACAGTAGCCTAAAATGCAATAGTATACAGTGCTAGCAAAAGTTGAAAAAATGTTGCAGATCACACTTGCTTAACAGGAAGCTCTAGCAGTGGAAGTATATTTTTTTCATTTTTTTAAACCAACAGACAGTAGCAATTTCTTTTTTTTTTTTTCCTCTGTCAGTGTGCTTGTTGAAGGCAAGAGAATTCAATATCAAAGTTACAATTTCTAACTACAATAAGTTACAAAGTTCCATTTCATTAAGATGAAGTTAAGCAACGATAAACCCTCCCGCGCCCGCCCCCACGCCCCGGTTTTTTGTGTGGTTTTTTTTTTTCTAATCATATATTCATCCTTTTTTTTTTTTTTTTTTTCCAGTTTGATGGCTCATAACCCCCTTGGCCCCCTTTTTTTTTTTTTTTCCACCACAAAAAAATATTTCACATTATAGAGATACACAACCATTGTGAATCTAGTTATGAGTACAGAAAAATGTTCGGAGGCATTTTTCATCAGTGTTTCATGATAATCAAAATGGTGCATCCACAAAGTTTCTCCCAACACATAGCAAGTACTAGACATAGCCAAGACGTAATCAGAAACTTTATACAAAATAGGCGTCGCTTTTTCCTTATTCTCCAGGACTGAGAAATGTGAAAATATGAGAAAAATTCAGTCAATAAAATGGAATTGTTCATGAAGAAGTAGGTTGTTTGCATGTAGATTCTTAATAGTTTAAATAAAATCTTTAAACAAAGTCTTTTTTTTTTTTTCCTTTTTTTTGTGGGGTTTTTTTTTGTGGGTTTTGTTTTTGTTTTTTGTTTTCCTGTAGCATTTCGATTTGTTGCTGATTCTGCGTGAAGATACTGCTTCCATCAGCATGTCTTAATATACTAAACTTGTCCCCTAAGCCCATCCTCTGCAGCTTGGTGCTACGGTAGGTAAACAAAAGTGACTTTACATTGGCGGGACTACAAGCCCGGACATGGCTAAAAGAAAAAAGAGAAGAAAAGGAGCTGTTATTGGCACGCTGGGCTCAGGCACGTCGGGTTCAGAGCCACCACGGACGGGATGGGGCCCGAGGATGCAGAGCCGGGCTCCTCCACGGCGTCCCCAGAGCAAGGACCACGGAGGCTTCTCCCAGCAAAACACACCCCAGAGGGCCTCTCCGGGAGAAAGGAACTCTGTGGGCAGAACATCCCCAGATCCCCAGGCTCAAGCTCTCTCCAGGCTCCTGACAGCTCCTCTGGCTGTATCAGCATCCCTTGGGGACATCCCCACCAATCACCACTTCATGCCCTGGGCAGAAAACCTCCTTTTCCACTATTCTGCTTCATGATAAAAGCAGGACCCAGCAAACCAAGGACTCTCCAAGACCAAAACCAAGAACTCTAAACCTTCTCCCAACCCTAGAGATCAAACACCATAAAAAGACATGATATTAATACCCCTGTCCAACCATATCCTGAGGTTTTTTAACAGATAAGGACTGAAATGCCAACAACCACTGCTTTTTTCCTAGTTAACTCTTTGGTAGAAGCATAATTTAGACAGTCTTAAATTTTAGTGTTGTTTAATTTTTGCCATAATGATATTTCTCATTAATTTATGTACAACAGATATTAATAAATTTGTTCGTGTAGCGATGTGAACTTCAATTTCTCAGTTCATTAATTTCAACAATATTAATCTATTTCAGATTCGCTGTTGCAGCTTTACGGTTTGGAAGAGCTGGGTCTGTACACATTTCATAGGTAACACAACCATGACCAGCACTGCTCCAGTGGCTGCACCCGGAGCAGCCTCTGGTCCTGACAGAGCCTTCTGTGGATTTGGATGGGGTCAAACCTCTCTAAAACACAGCTCAGATGATGCTCTTGAAAGAGGATAAAGTCTTCCAACTCTGACACTTTTCTCCCCAATTAAAAGTGTCGGATATGTCAAAATCGAAACTGAAGTTATAATTTTGCAACATTTATAATAATGAATGTTTTTAACTGAATCAGCAACAGTTATAAAATTTAACTGGAGAATAGTGGGTATATTGGCAGAGAGCCTTTCTACCCCAAATATTCCGTTTCCTTATCATGTTTTCAGAGAATCACAAAATCATTTATGTTGGAAAATATCTCCTAGATCACCAAGGCCAAGCTCTGCCCCATCCCCACCTTGTCCCCAGCCCAGAGCACTCAGTGCCACCTCCAGGCCTTCCTTGGACACCTCCAGGGATGGGAACTCCAAACCTCCCTGGGCAGCCCCTGCCAAGTCCTGACCACCCTCAAAAACCCTCAAAAACAACCCTTCACTAAATCTCTGTTCCACACTTCATCAGCCCAGGCCAGCAGATGACCTCGCCCTGTGTGTGGACCTGCCAAACCCCTGCTCTCAGTTTGGCTTCTCCAGTGGCTTTCAGCCAGCAGCACATCTGTCACCATGCCAGCCTGATTATCTGGGGTGCACCTGACCTGGGCGGGGGCAGGAGGTCATTTCAAGGAACAGTTGTCGTGGAATCACAGAATCATTAGGTTGGAAAAGAGCTTCAAGGTCATCAAGCCCGACATCAACCAGCACTGTCGTGGTTCACCACTAAGCCACGTCCTCAAGCGCCTCATGCTGCAATTGAAGTGTCAGCTGCCCCTGGATCCCTGGCAGTGCCCAAGGCCAGGTTGGACACTGGGGAATCATAGAATCCTGGAACGGTTTGGGTTGGAAGGGATCTTAAAGGCCATAAAGTTCCAGCTTTTGTGAGTTCAGTCTGAATTGACTCAAAGCTTTGGGTGGAAAAAGGGATGGTTGCCTCAGCCGGGATGCTGAAGGAACTCACAGGGGACTCCTGAGTGAGGGAGGTGAGGTGGTGCTGAGGCCCTGGCACAGGGAAAGCTGTGGCTGCCCCTGGATCCCTGGCAGTGCCCAAGGCCAGGTTGGATGGGGCTTGGAGCACCCTGGGACAGTGGAAGGTGATGGCTTTAAGGCCCATTCCAACCCAAACCATGCTATGATTCTAGTGTGTGAAAATTTAGATTACCTGCTGCCATATTTTCCTGGGGGAAAGCAAAAATATCTCAATTCTTTAATTTAACCATTTTTATTGAATATTCTTTGTGGCACAGTCAGACGGGGGGGTGCAAGGTTGATGCTCCAGACATGTATTTCACAATTTATTTTAGTAGCACTCTTTGACAATTGTGAATTTCTGCGCTGAGCTTCCTGCTGTGCAAATTGATACCAAATGCCTTCTTAAAGAAAAATGAGCTGGTGAGTTTTTTAATAATAATTTTAATACTTTCATCTGGAGGAAGACCAGAAAATTAAGCAGGATGCAATTTTAAAAGAATATAGAGAGCCTTTTGCTCTGCATTACAATCCTATAACCAGAGAGCAATATCTTTCACAATCTATAGAAAGTAAATTACGATTGAAAACCAAATTTTGAGCACATATTGTACTTCCAACTTTGCAGCGAGCCAGTAGTCTCTCACTAAAAAATTTCTTTTCTACCTTTAACGTTCATTGTTTTAAACAGGAAAAGGCTCTCTGGCCTAAGGAGCACACACAGTAGGATCCTGCTCTTAAAAAAATCCTGTGAGTACTTGACTTTCTGGTCATAGACTATGGAGGTCACGCAGAGTCAACAAGATTGTGGCTTTTTGGATATGGCCCAAAAGCCCTTTTTTTGTAGGTTTGCTCACAGGAGTGAGTCAGGCCCTGGGGACAGCAGAGAGAGAGGTGTCTCCTCCAAGAGCTGCAGCTTCTGCGTGCTGACCCTCCTCAGGCATCGGCTGGCGGGTGCAGCGAGGGGGAGGAGTAAACATCCGCCCTGGCTGGCATTGCCCCCACCCTGACCTCTCTGAGATCTCCCCAGATTGTCTCCTTTACTCTTAATCTCTGTCTTCATCACTGAATCATGAAATCCCAGAATGGTTGGGTTTGGAAGGGATCTTAAGGACCATCTAGTTCTGCCACAGGCAGGGACACCTTCCACTACAAGGTGCCTTGGAACTCTTTACAAAAAAAAGGGTCACCTACGGACCTCTCCATCTTCACTCTTGGGCAGTAGGTCCTACAGCACGGAGAGGGTTTTGGGGTTGTGCTTAAAGGCAGCAAGATCTTGCTTCCTGTGTGGTGGGCTCAGGTGGTCCTGATGCTCAGGGTGACATCAGCACAAGCCAGAAGTTAGAGCAGCTCAACTTCTGTTTAATTCTTTGTTAGGAGACAAAACAATCGCCCTGAGGTCCAGCTGGAGCTTCATAGTTCTGCTGCTCTCACCACAATAGATGCACCACAAGCAGCATTTTTCCACACAGAGATACCCTACAGTGGTTTACCCACCAGGGATGGGGAAATTAACCCCCAAATCCCTATGAAAGGACCGCCCTTGTCTGAATTCTTATCCATTCTTATCCAAGTCCCTCCTTATCCATAAACTGCAGGATTTGCCTCTGATACAACACCAGTGACCACGAGCTCTTACTGCCCTCTTGGTTTGACTGAATGTGACCATTCCTAACAGTGCCAGCCCCTCAGCTGTGGCTCAGCTCCTTCACATCCTGCCTTATAATGAGGCTCTCTACTTGAAGTTCACAAAAAAAACTTCAGCTGTGTTGGACTGCAGCTCTCAAACTCCATATTTTAATTTAATGTAGAAAATGTGCTGATCAGAAAACTCTCGAGGTGATTGTACAGAGTCCAGAAAGCAACTAATTAAACTTTAAAAAGAGTTCCATGTCAACAAATGACTGAGAAAATAGGAAGAAAGAAGCAGAAACTCCCTAATGAACTCTATGTATCAAATGCAGTGTAAATAAGTACCAACACAGGAGTGCTGGTGGCTTTTCTTGATGATGTCTCATGCAGGAAGGAGCTGACAAAGTCACCCCTGTCCTGCCCCTCAGCTCTGGCTGCAGCTCGGGCCAAGGCAGTGGCTGAGATCTGTGAGGACCACTGGGTGAGGCGCTGTCAGTCTGAGGCCTTTTGTGAGTTCAGTCTGAATTGACTCAAAGCTTTGGGTGGAAAAAGGGATGGTTGCCTCAGCCGGGATGCTGAAGGAACTCACAGGGGACTCCTGAGTGAGGGAGGTGAGGTGGTGCTGAGGCCCTGGCACAGGGAAAGCTGCGGCTGCCCCCGGATCCCTGGGAGTCTCCAAGGCCAGGTTGGACGGGGCTTGGAGCACCCTGGGACAGTGGAAGGTGTCCCTGCCCTAAGCTGGAATTTATGGCCTTTAAGATCCCTTCCAACCCAAACCGTTCCAGGATTCTATGATTCCGTGCCAGTTCCCTAACTCCCACAACACTGAGCATCACCCTGTGGTGCTGTCTACTTTGCATAAATTATGCATTTTTTTTGCCACAACCCTGGAAGTCGCTGCTGTAGTTACCAGACCATAAGGACGCTCTGCCTGTTTCTCTGGGGCATTCTGCTCAACACAAAATGATTCAGGTTCAGCTGACAGAGGAAATTTGACAATTTTTGTTTCTTTAATTATTTATTTATCCATTTATTATCTATTTATTTTCAACGCTTGATTTTCAGCTCAGCTGCTGACCCAAAGCCCAAAAGGATGACACCAAGTCTGCTGCTTGGATTGCAGCATCCGAAAATCAGGGGTTGAAGGCATTGTTAGGTCTTCACTGGGCTCTCTGGGCATGAAAAAAGCTTAGTGAAAAGCAAGGACAGGCTCAGTTTAAGAGCTAAATTCATGACCTATTTAGCAAAATCGGTATTGGTTGATTCCAAGTCATCTTCTGAGCTTTATACAAAAAGCATTTTGTACCTGAGGATGGAGATGTGCAGTTACTGGGAGCCTGGGGAGGAGCTAAGGGACACTGGGTGCTCGGAGCTGGCATTCAGCCCTCCCAGTTCTCCTTAAAACCCCACTTTCAGGTAATCTAGAACATTTAAGTACCTAAAACCCTGAGTATCTGACAGGAAGCCCTTTAGTCACATACTGAAATTAGAAAAAATCAGATCATTTTAATGCAGATCTTTAAATAATCATGTTTTCCAGAGTAAATCCAAATCTACGAGTTTATATAAATATAAATACATAAACATCCGCTACAGAAGAGCTGTCTCAGATCTAAGCCATGTGTTACCACATTTATATTTTTATTTTTTATTTTATTTCTTATTTTGTCTATTAATTTAGTTTATGTTTATTGTTTTATATTTAATAATTTTTTAAAAATAATTTTATTTTTCATTCTTTTACTTCCATTATTTTATTTCAGTATTTACTTTTCACACCAGTGTCTTCTCATAAAAAGAGGAAAGTAGGACACTGGATTATTTTATGAATGGATTCTCTTTTCTAAGAATATGGGTAGAGTTTTCTACTTACAGTAGTAACACAGTGAAGCTTCCACTAAAGAAATATGCAAAAAACTGTTAATTTAATTATCCTTTCTTTTAATATTCATGCTACAATGAGTTTGTGTATCTGGATTCTCAGCTCTTCATTGACCTGAGTGCATAACAAGGTCTCAGATGGATTTTTTGGGCCAAGAAGTTAATAGCAAGCTGCAGGAAGATTCATTTTGAGATGCTGGTGTGGATTTGGGGTGGACAAGCAGTTCTGCGGGACTGGGATGATGTCTCAGCACTCCACAAAATGCAGGTATCCAGCATTAGTTTGGCAAATTAAAATATCCCTCATCAGTTTGCCTGTGAGTGCTGGTTGTAATATGGACGTCATGGTGATGCAAACAATAAATAATCCTGCGCTGCTGCTGCTTCTCAACTGAGGAAGTCAAGAGGAGTGACGACCTCAATGATGAGAGTGTCCTCAACCCTTCCTGGTTTCAATGGGACCTGAAGTGCTTCAATTTACTGCCCTGTGCACCGAGACTCCACCCGAGGCAAACAAACCTTCCCAACGATTATAACGCACCTCCAGTCTCACATTCTACACGTCAAAATACCTCCTGAAAGTATCGAAATATGCCGTGAGTCTTCCTTTTTAGGGTGACTTCTTTGTTCGCGTTTTTGTTCTCGCATTGTGTCATAATTCCTCCTGCCCCCGCCCCCAACAGGTGACCACGGACATTCTGCCACTGATTTATCAGCTGTTCTTTGCACTACCCACATGAAATCACACGAATTAAAGGGGGAAAAAAAAGGCAAAATATTAAAATTGACTGCCCTAATTAAAATATTTAGTTCACTTAGGAATGTAACCACTCTAACACCACAGTAAGAGCTGGGACCACCAGAGTATGCAAACCAGGGCTGCCTAGTCCAGGGAAGCTTAGTCCACTGAGTAAAGCTTAACCTGATTTATATTAACTCGACGTATCTAAAATCAGAGCTGCACCCTATATAAAGCGAGGAAATCACACCATGTCCTGCCAGAACACTGCTGGGTTTAAACATCCACAGAAATGTGTTCAGAGAACATATAAACACCAGGAGTACACAAACCCTCCAAGAGGCATTCAGGGATACAGTCTTCCCTTAAAATTTAAGGCACGAACTCCTAAGGGAAAATGCCAGAAAAACAACTGCTGTTTTCTCTAATGCAAGTCTCAAAAATGAACTAAAAGCCTGAAAATCTCAGCAGACCGTTCACACTACCCTATTTCTCCCCCTGCTTTTGCATCACTACAAGAGCACCAAAAAAACCAGCCAAGGTACCTTTCTCCCCGAGAAAAAAAGCACCAAAAAAAAAAAAAAAAAAAAAAAAAGAAGCAACAGAGAGAAAATTGAGAGAGATCCAGCTCACCTTGAAGTCCGTTTCCATTTGCACTGGTGCAAGATGGTGGAGGAGAGGCTTGGGGCCTGACAACAGGAGCGAAGGCGCTCTTTTGTTTCACTGCAGAGATGACATTGGCAGGTGAGAATGAGAAAATGCCGTGTGTACTGCTACAATTTGAAGGGAGGGTGACCGAAGAGGCTGCCATGGTAGGGCTTGACGGCACTACTGCAATAAAGCAAAAATAATCAGGACTCAGATTGAGGTTTTCACGGCAAACACGGAAAAAGAGAGTGATAGGGCCTTGCCTCTTAAAATATATATAGAGATATATATATATAAAAAAAAAATATATAAAAAAATAAAAATGAAATGCCTTGGCTTGGCCACTCTCTGGATAACAGGCAAACTCTTTTGTGTTGGACTTTTGTTACGAATTGCGCAGTCCAATTTTTATTTTGTTTTTTTTTGTTTTGTTTTGTTTCGTTTAGTTTCTTTTCGTTTGTTCTTTCTTTTTTTTTTTTTCTCTATCTGAGATTGTATTCTGGCACAAACAGATCAATTTATTATTTTCATTTTTACGTCCAGCCTCCAGAGTCACCCCTCCTTTTATCCAGTAGCTGACAATAGAGGAAATCAAAACAATGCAAGGAGTTGATTTTGTAGTAAATATGAATCTATATGATGATGTGTTACCAAAAATAGACACTTACTGCCATAAGGAGAGTTAGCTGAGGAGCCATTAAGAAATCCAGGGGAACCTGGTACACCTAGATTGGGCATGCCGGCATTGCCATATCCATTCATGCTATTGCTGACTGTGTTGTAATTGGACTGCTGAGGAGTACTGCTGGGAACATATCCTCGCGGGGAAACACTGCTTGTGTTGCGACTGTAACCTACTGTGTTAGAAACCCCCCCACCCCAAAAAAATAATGTTATTTTATAAGATAGACTTAGGGCTGGGGGGTTTCCTCATGCAGCATATATTACACAGTTTTAATTGATTGCACAGCTTTGCTCTGAGTTGTCTCTCACTGCCCTATCAACTCTTGCAGCTTGAGATAACCTTATCACGCCAACCCTACTTAAATCATCCGCGAGCACTCTATGTTGTCTCTCCTCTTAGCACAGACAGCCAACAAAAGCTCTCTTCGATCCAGCTGTGTCAGGTGCCTTCACGTTTGTCTTTAGGAGCAATTATCAACAGGCTCGAGTCCCGCTTTGTACCAACACACTGCGTGAACTTTCAGCCTCTCCACACCTTCAAATGCCAGAGCTGACAAGAAAAACTTTTTTGTTGCGGTGATTTACTTTAAAAGGCTGTTTTGGGGTCTTCATTTTGTGATTGGTATTTTTATGCTAGTAACAAGCTTTCGTAAGGTGTAGCCATCAGTAAAAACTAATTCAAGAGCAAGTACAGAATTTTATAAGGCTTATTAGCTTGGAAACGCATTAAAAGACAATCATTTTAGAAGAGGAAACATAGCGGAATCAGGATTTTAAACAACAATTTGTTCCTATCTGAGCAATCAATTTAATAATTACTTTGCAAGCAAAAAAAAACCGCGTTTGAACATATCTAATAATCCTGTTTCCCTCCTTTCATTAGTATCCAAATTAATTTTAAATGCAATATGCTACATGCATTTTCAATTACAACAGGTAAATTAAATCAACTATTACTTTTATTAGTAACATATATGTCACACATGCCTACAAACAAAGTATTTTAAAATCACAGACATCAAATTAGATTTATCTGTGTAAATATTCCAAAACCAGGTGGAGGTACCTAGACATAATTATTTTATAAACCAAGCATACACCCTGTATATTTACTGTGAATAACAAAGAGCTTTCTACACTTTGCTAATTTTATTTTTTTTCCCCCCCACTGGAGATGCTTTATGATAAGAGCAAACAAAAGAATAGGGAGAATTAAATATTACGAGAAAGTTAAAGACGGCATTTCATTCCGCGCTCAGACACGCCACTACGGGGACAGGGAGAGGTAGGACACAGCAGTGACATCAGCTCGCATGAACAGGCCAAGAGCAGCCAACAAGGTGAAGGATTGACCGTTGAAATCCCACCTACCTTGGTCGTTGGCTTGCGATGTTTCAGAAACATTGACGGCGAGCTGGCTGCTGAAGGAGTTCACGCCCATCATGCCGGTGTGGGCGGGAGTGTTGGCTAGAGTGGGGATCTGGTTGTGGTTGCGGGGCACGCTGTACAACGCCTCAGCAATGTCCGCTGCTCGTTTCAGGATTATTTCCTAGGGAGACACGATATAAGCGGTGACAGCTCGGATTTGTGCAAATGCTCCAAGTCTCAGTAGCGCTAAAATTTACCGAGGAGTTTCACGTGGAATTATAGTGAGGGTGGGGGAGCTTGGTGCTTGTTTCAACACCTCCTGTTTTCCTTCCCATGCCAAATTGCACCTCAACACAGTAAGTAGAAAGAAAGAAAGAAATTAACATAAAATTCCAGTTTAGCACTGGAAGTCAGGTGAAAATCATCACATGGGTTTTATGCGCCCAAGGCAGGAGTTGTATTTCCAGCAGTTTGCAAAATACAGTACGGCTGATCCGCTCTGCTGAGCAGATTTCTTTAGGACTTCCCATTAGTCACTGTATATTTTGGCCCGAGTTCAAGGTTATTCTCTTGCCTTAATGCTTGCTTATGCTTTTGGCACCTCACACTTAATTGTCATTTCTGATAGGCAAACGAGCGGCGAGAGGAGAATGGGAAGACGAAGCGTTTCCCTCGGAGCATTGCATCACATCACAGTGCCCTCAAGGTGGCTGGCAAAGCCCGGCTGTGTACAAAGGCAACGTGCTGATGCTCTGCCAGCCCTGCACAGAGCAGGTATTGATCTACACGTGTCGGCGTGGGAACAAAGAGCGCGCTGCTGACCTACCTGGTTGTTATGGGGCATCCCATATAGGGCTTCAACAAGGTCTGCTGCTCTCTTAAGTAATACTTCCTAAAGGAAAACAAACAACCTGCGTTATGT
>VZTE01003042.1:464101-466601 GCA_013397775.1 Eulacestoma nigropectus
AAAAAAAAAACAATTTTAAAATAAAAAAAAAAAAAAAAAAAAAAAAAGAAAGAAAAATAATTTAAAGGCATTTAAGTTCTCCCCATTCCACAAAGAAGCTAAAAATAGATTTTTCATTAAAAAACCAAAACGACGCCTTTGTCTTTATCTCCCCGATTTCTCGTAATTGCTTCACTTTCCCTCAGATAGCAGGAAGGGAAACAATGGCACTCACTCACTTGTTTCAATTACAGGCCTAAAATTCACAGGTCAGCTCATAATTACGCTCGATCCGATAATGATATAGAATTTTCCTTAAAATGCTCATGCTAACATTGGGAAAACTGCCTCCATGCCGTTTGTTTGTTTACATATTTGCTTATTTATTTATTTCCCTCACTGGAAAGCGAAGCCCACCCCAGGTGTTGACATCCACAATGCTGGCTGTTTGTAGGAGTGAATGGAGGGATTGTCCTGCCATTCAGGAGAACCTGGCAGGGAATACCGGGATGCGGTGCTGCTCCCAAAGGAGGAGACAAGGACATGAAGCCATTGAATAAAGAGGAATGCCTTTAAACTGAAAGGGATTCGGTTTAGATGGGATACCGGGAGAAATTCTTCCCTGGGAGGGTGGGGAGGCCCTGGCACAGGGTGCCCAGAGAAGCTGTG
Source organism: Eulacestoma nigropectus (assembly GCA_013397775.1). Classification (NCBI taxonomy): domain Eukaryota; kingdom Metazoa; phylum Chordata; class Aves; order Passeriformes; genus Eulacestoma; species Eulacestoma nigropectus. The sequence continues at coordinate 464,750 of VZTE01003042.1, forward strand.
GCTGCCCCTGGATCTCTGGGATTGTCCAAGACCAGGTTGGATGGGGCTTGGAGCAACCTGGGACAGTGCTCCCTGCTCATGGCAGGGAGTGGGACTTTAAAGGTTCCTTCTGACCCAAACCATCCTGTGATAGGCATTAGCAAAGAAATATTAAAAGAGTGTTTTGGATGCTCATTTGTAGGTTTGACATCTTTGAAAACAAATGCCAAATCACTCAGCTCAGGAATCATCCATCCCTCTGAGGGTGTGTTGCAGAGCAGGTCAGAACATCCCCAGCAGAACAGACTTTGTACTCAAAAGTGGGAGAGGGAATTAGGGAAAACACTCTCTGGCCTGTTCCACTCACCCACCAGACCAACCACTGCCTTCCTCCTCCAGGAAGGATGGAAGGAGCACAGGATGAGGGGAGGGAAAAAACAAGGGTGAGGGGCCAGAGAATTACCAAAGAAACAACAAGCATCTTCCACAAACGTGTAGCAAATTAAGGTTTAAATAGACTCTGTGGCTAATAATCTGTCCCCTGATTTTCAAGAGCCTGATGTCAACACTTGTGGAGTCTCAGCAGGGCTGATGCACCCTCACTGCAGGAGGGGTGCCAGGAGGCTGCTGAGAAACATCTGATGGGAAGACTATGGGGGGTCTTCCACCCTCAGGTAATCCTCAGGGATTCTCAGCCCAGCCCCTCCAGGCTGTCCCACCACAGGACCTGGGCTCTTGGCACACCTTTTGGTGGTTGCACTCAGTGACAAGCGAAGCACTAATACCTCATGACCCTGGATTCCTCAAGGGCGCCTGCATTTCCACTTTGTCGGAGAACAATTGTGTTCCAGGCTCTGATGTTTGCCAAAAAAGTCATTACCATCATAATAGCTGCAGATTTACTTTAAATGAATGAATGAATGGGTGAGACGGAGAAGGAGCAGGAGAGGGAGATGGAGAGAGCAAGGGAGAATGAATGAAAAACACTTTACGTGCCACACAACCCTCTAAAAATGAGTGAAGCGGGCGGTACACGGGGGACAGGACCTCATACACCCTCTGCCTGTGTGTGCTCTCCTGTAGCACATCCAGGGCCGCTGGATGAGCACCTGGATAGAAGGAGCATGTGTCTGGTCCCAGAGAGTCAGACGATGGTTGGCTTTATGGGAGGGGAGAGCCTCACCTGGGACATGGACACCACCCCGGTGTTCTCTGCTATACAGACATCACTCTGCTGCTGCTGTGGGTATTTAGAGCCTGTGACACCGGATATATTTAAATATTTAAAGACTTAAAAGGTGAAGCCTGAAAATGGGAAGCACTTGCAGTAAATTCACTTGGTGTGTTGGTCAATGCAGTTATTGTATCAGACCACACCACACATTTCAGTGTGAGAACAGTTTGCAGGGTCAAATCCCTATGGATTTGCCATCATTTAAAGTTATAGAATGAGCAGAAAATGAGAAATTAGGGATCACATCAGTAAAAAACAGCCCCAGGGAGAAGGATTTGGGGGTATTGGTTGATGAGAAATTCTAGGTGACCTGGCAATGTGTCCAGAAGAAATTTTCTATAGAGAGGGTGGGCAGGCCCTGGCACAGGGTGCCCAGAGAAGCTGGGGCTGCCCCTGGATCCCTGGCAGTGCCCAAGGCCAGGCTGGACACTGGGGTTTGGAGCAGCCTGGGACAGTGGGAGGTGTCCCTGCCCATGGCAGGGGTGGCACTGGATGGGCTTTGAGGTCCCTCCCAGCCCAAACCATTGCAGTTTTTAGCAGCGAACATTGCGAGGGCGGGACTTGGCACTATTTCACTGAAGGAGAAGGAAATCCGTGTGATATCAAACCACAAATGCTCTCATGCCAAGGAAGTCCCTC
>VZTE01003042.1:471601-474101 GCA_013397775.1 Eulacestoma nigropectus
ATTTTTCAGGTAGCACTTTTAAAATCAGTATTAAACAAGCAAACACTGCAGCGCTCGATATGTATTAAAACAAGTATTGTACCCAGTTATTAATTTGCACTATTCACTTTTAAATGCAGCAAATACCTCATTAATTTAATTTTAGGTGCCCACCAGTTTATATTGCATTTTACAGTCTAGAAGGCAATTTACTATTAACTGGCAATTACATACAGAATGATTGTTAATTCTGCTCCTAAGTGCTAGCTGCTTGAAAATTGTTATCTCTCTCTAATTTTTGACCTTCTTACAACAGGGGTGAGGTACACTGGGAATACAAAGGACTAGTAGAGAAGAGCCGGACATGTCATTTGTGACTCATTCTTTTAATTCACCGTGCTAATCAACTGAACTGCCACAATCTCCCAAGGTAATTGTATCTTTATAATAGTTGAAAGCAGCGGGCAAAAAGGCATGGATAGATGGGGAAAGGCCTTGCCTCTGCCTGCTGGGAGCCGGCGCGCTCCTGCTTCTGCGCCAGGCTAATGGGGGCTTTGGAGAAAAATCTGGAACTTTCACATCTCCCTGCCCTGATGGTTTAATGTCTCAACTTCTGCGCTCACAAAGGCTTTGTGCACCACACTACACTCTTGTTTCATTATTCCGCAGCCTTGTTGCCCTATGGTCTACCTCCTGCTGGGAAGGTTAAATGTTAGAGTGCCAAGCCAGGCTGCAAGCATGGTGGGACACTGATGGGAAACAGATGCCCTGGGGACCCGGCCCCTCCCTCCGCCAGGCTACAGCATTTTCATTTTCTGAAATACAGAGAGGCTTGGCTTCCCTCTCAATGGCAGCTGTAATTTCCAAAGACTATCTCAGGCACCCTATCACTCTGGGATAAAGCAAAGCAGAAGTTTCTCGGTCAGGCAGGCTCAGGCTTTCTCTCCTTAGTATCTTGTCGCTGGGATATTGGCTTTTGTTTCCCTCCAAAGGTGTTTTAAATATATATTCCTGTTAAAGTGTTGTTAGTTACATAACTTTATTACAATTTTATTCCAGTGGGAGAAGCTCATGACATTCTCATGATCCTTTTGAACGTCTTTACATAGCGATAAAGACAAAAGACAACCGCAGGAAAGAAGAAATGATTGGTTTGTTCTTCCAGTTCCATACACATGTGCACTTACACATTAGAAAGAAGTTCAAAACTGCAAAATTAGCCAAATTTGCAAAATCTGCACCTCAGAAATCAGTTAAAGACATTACTCTAAAGCAAGTCAGAATTCCAGGCTCTGCTCTGAGAGCCAGACCGTCATCTGGTTCAAATCTGCGGCGCTTCCCTGTGCGCCGTGGAACTGCATCAGCTCCCAGCAGCTCAAATATCTGGAACTTGGGCTGGGGCTTTTAGTTCATTCATTTTTTATTTTGTTGGACACTTCTTTTAGCTCGTCATACTCGCAGGATACTCAGCTGTAGCTCTGCATGAACTGTATATATATACATATGTACAGTGTGTGTGTATCTATGTGTCTGTATATATATGTAAAATACAGTTCATAAGAGCATTTTTAAGTCCAAAACAGTAATAGCCCCATCTGTGCTCATCCCCTTTGCAGCAAAACAAGTCTGGCTTTCGGGATAAATCATCTGCCACAAAAGCACCACAGTCACCACCATCCCATTTGGAAGCTCTGGTAAAACCCAACACTGAAGATCAATAAATGTAAATATTCTCCCCCTCATCAGCCAGAAGTGAAGCACCCAGGTTTGGATGCCAGTGTTTTTGCTCAGGTTTAGACTTCTTTGGGAACAGAGAGAATATAGGAATCTCAGGTGCTACCATCACTTAAAAGTTCATATTATCAATAGACCTTAGGCAGACACAAAAACATATCCACGATGAGTTAACACTTTCAAAAGTCCTCGCTTAAAACTACCCAGGAACACACTTTTCCCATTAGATCTAAATTAATAGATAGAAACAGTTGCAGTCTAGTGGGAAAATATTCATCAAAATGCACATCATCTGCACATCATCTGCAATCTGCATTATCTACCCAATAAGCAGCAAGAACTCTCCCCGAATCCCTGCAGTCTGTCGAGTAAACAGTTAAAGGCTCTTTGTTTTCAAAAGAGAGATTGATTCATCAGATCAAATTTATTACCTAGAATCCTCGTCCAAAAGTACAGTAAATTAAATCGTTGTTTCTCCCTTTCCCCTCCCTGCACCTCAGTTAAATTCATTGGTAAATGCCAGAAAAACTCTAATACACATTTCAGATAAAAAACCAGCAATACTTCATCCCAAAATAAGAATTTTCATATTAAAACCACTGGAAACCACAAAGTTCCGACTTTCTCTTGTGCTGTTGTAAATTAAAATCAAATGTATTTAAAAGAATTGGCATACATAAATCATTCCCAGGCTTGTGAGTTTGTATCCCAAGTTTTAGGTCTGAGGGGATCTTTAGCGAGATTGTGAATAAGGTTGGATAAAGTCATTTGGATCCAACAACAGCTC
>VZTE01003042.1:479101-489101 GCA_013397775.1 Eulacestoma nigropectus
TGTCCAGGGTTATACCCTGACCAGAAGGAAACAAAGATTTTCAAGTAAGCCAGGTCAGGATTTGGGGAATTTTCTTTGCAGGTCACACCATCCCCATTTTAAGAGTTTGAAACTTATTCTGGGTACACTAAAATCCCAGGGAGCTGTGTGGTGATTGCAGCGGGAGCAGAACCTGGTGGTGGACGCTCATTTTCAGAGCATGGCCCTGCTCATGAGGATCCTGAGATCTCCTGAACCCCACCAACTTCCAGAGTGTGTGAAACTCTGGCCCTGCCATTCCCTTCTCCATTCGAGGGCGTTAGGATTCTCTGCCGCCCTGTTCCAGCAGTGTTTATTTACTCTGAGTTGTTCCCTTAGCATCATTGTTATTAAAAGTAGGACTTTAAGGAGCAGCCGTTCAGATTTTCACATTCATTTGCAACGGTGCAGCTTACTCGACTGAGCATTTATGGGATGTTAGGCAAAGAGGATTTGGCACTGTGTTTTTTAACATTTAAAGAAAGCAAATCAATTACCGTATCGCCAAGAAAAGGAGCTGTTGGTAAGTGACATTTATGTAGATTTTCTGTAGCACGGAAAAGTGGCCTTTATTTTTCTAAGCGATATTTGCTGCTCAGAGTCAAATTCTTTTCATGCAGCTTACAAAAATAAATACTCGTATTTTTGCTAAGATCATAATAGCTCATTAGAAGAGGCTGAATTTGGACCTAGACTAAAACCTAACACCACAGGGCTGAGCGTGCTTACTTGAACCTATAATGTTGCTAGTTCTGGCTCTCTGGGGAAGGAGAGGACGAGGGGAGAGGATTCAGCCTTCTTAATTGTGAACCTCATTAGTGACGGTTGCTAGGCAAAACACACACCTACTTTCCGCGCATATGAAAGAGATAAACAATACGTCATAGACCATAATGACTCTGGTGCTCAGGGCGACCTTTAATTATTATATTTTTGGTCTCTTATACCTTAGTTATTAATGCAGAAAAGCAAATTAGGGTTGTGTGTGTGTGTGGACCGCGGCAGATTTGTAAATCTCTTCCCATTTTTTGATGTCTAGATCGCGTTGCCTTCTGATAGGTGGTGCTCGCCTCATTCATTCCCCTCCCTGCCCGTTGGTAAATACTATTTGAAACGTAAAAGGACAATGATTGTATTAGCAGCTTAGTATTGTTATCGCTTTAATTAATTTTGTTAGTGTAAAAAGCCATGATCCTGTCAATGTGTTAGTAACAACTCGCAAGAGGAGTCCCACGGAAACTGATGTGCATGGCCCAGCACATCAGGTCATAGTGGGTTTGAGAATCTAACTCTTCCAGAACTCAGGATGCATTAAAATTAAATGTATTTAAATGTGCATTTAAATTTTGGGCAACACTAAAGCCTTCAGTAAGTTGGACTGCATGATCCTTCTAAGTGAAAATATTCTATTCTATTCTATTCTATTCTATTCTATTCTATTCTATTCTATTCTATCCTATCCTATTCTATTCTATTCTCTCCTATCCTATCCTATCCTATCCTATCCTATCCTATCCTATCTTATCCTATCCTATCTTATCCTATCCTGTCCTGTCCTGTCCTGTCCTAATTTTATTAAACACAGGTTCCCTGCAAGCTGGTTTGCATCCCTACCCTGGTATATTTTACAGTTCAAACGAAGTGATATTTAAATCCAAATGACTATTTTGGGCTTTGCAGGACAATAAATACACGTGTGCACGTGTCCAGGCACAGCTGCGATTGTGTGTGAGTGATTCAGGGGCTGATGGGCTCCAAAAAGATAGGATTTCACAATTCTGGATTTTCAGAGACACTTTCCATTCTCCTCTTCATCTCAGCCTATCTACTTTTAGCAGTTCAGGCAAGAAGTCAATCACACTGAGTCAGGCTGAAGAAAAACATTTTATGCTGTTTTTCTCATCCAAACCCCCTCCTGCCGTAATCTGCAGTAAGGCCCAGGCACAGGAAATTGACCTCACAGTAAATTCTTTACGGATTCGGTCATGTTTTTACCATCCACTTAAACTTGCATACATAACCTGAGACTGTACCTCTGGATCAAGGAATATGACAAGCCAAAATAAAATCAAGTCAAATTAAAGAGCAAGAAAAAGCTGCAAGCAAAACAAGACTGAAATAAAAAAAAAAAAAGAAAAGAAACAAAATAGGAAAAGATGAAAAATTGGTTGTGACTGCAAAACTGTAGGTATTAAATAAAGAAAGAAGTCAGAAGCAAATTCAGAAGCGTCCGTGTTCTACTTGACAAGGGCTGAGAAATACTAATGGACTTTCTTTAATGGGTGCTTTGATGGATGAGAGAAGAAATGATGTAAAAGTAAACGTAGTGGTGTCTCAACGTAAAGTATGGTGAAATAAAAAAAAAAAGGAAAATTAAAAAAGTAAATTAAAAAAATAAAATAATAATTAAAAAAAAAAAAAGCATTGCAAATTAAAAAAAAAGGACATGTAAATGTGTGCCTACCATTTTCCAGATAAGAAGGGGCCGTACCTTCTGAGGGGTCAAGGCGGCGAGCCCGCCTCCCGTGTTTGGAATTGTTGTGTACAAACATGTTGTCTGAGACGGCCAGCACGTGGCCATCCACATTGACTGTTGTTGATACAACAACCTGGAAAAGAAAACAAAACCCCACATTTCAAAAAATCCTGCAGATTTTCGGCGAATCAGGTCTCGTAAGACAAAACAACATCCTGTTACTTCTCTGTTTCTATTTAAACCGAGTGAATGACATCTCTGAATACATCTTTGTTTACGTGGCGACCACTGGTGATTTTTAACTCACAATTGTTTCTCTTCAGAACCTGCTACACTAATTAGAGTTTAATCTCCTATTATGCTAACAAATGAATTCAATTCAGGGAAATATTCTTCTAGCCATTAGTTTCAGAAACACCCCTCTAGCCACTCATTTTAAAAGCTGCTGTTTTGATTGATCTGTTGATATATTGATTAGATAGTTTATCTAATTAAAATTTGTTCACTTGAGACTGTCTTCAAATGAAGGGTTGTGAGGATTCCAAATAAAAAAAGCTTAATAAATCAGGAACCGTCGTAACTCCCCATTTTTTCTTCAGTAAATGATCTCCAGGTCAGTTTTACAATTACATTTAATGTCTGATAATGAACTTTTTTGCATCTGAAAAGGCCGAGTTGAATATGAATAGTGAAAGTGTTTTCAATCCATGAAAAGTATCCCTTCTCAAGTTCATTTGGATGGTGATTGACCCTGGTATGTCAATGGAATTTCCTCCTTTATTTTTGAGTGAAAGGCTCCTATTCTTGTGTCCAGGTTCAGAGTCCGGCCATAGAAGAGATGATGGATAGGGCCTCCTTTGGCTTCCAGCTGCTTCTCAGTCGAAAATGGCAAAGGAACATATGCAAAACGCGCAACCTTCCCGATACAAACACCTACACAATGGAGCTGTGGGACTCCTTCCGGAAGCGATATCGCAGGAGCACCAGCCAGGGAGGAAACCGCGAGCTGAGCCAGGGTTTGTGTGGAGCACGGCTTCGTAGGTGGATCTCTGTTATCCCAGACTGACATTTACATCTTATTTAAATACTCCGGCGTGGGCCCTGTGTTGTGGTTCCAGGTTTTCTAAAGGAAGTGGCCACTGCAGCATTTCCCTTGGGGTGAGCAAAGTCCGTGAAGTCACTGGCTAAGTCAGACCTTGTCAACCCAGCTGGCGAGGGCGGCCAGAGGTAGGACAAATTTTAGTGTTCACCTTCCATTTATTTAAATTTTGGTTAAAACAAAGATGATTGCGGGGTTCTGCCACCAGCTTCTAAACCCAAACACTTAACGAGCACAAATGGAAGGGGAGCAGAGAGCCTCCTTTGCACAGAGCTGGTCCAAGGCATCAGAAGAAAATTCTTGTCTGCTTCTATGTTTCGGATCACCTCTGATCCTGCTTCTTATTCACAAGCCATAATTAGCTCTCAGCTATCACAGCACCTTCTCTGTGTATCCTGCCTCCTTGGAGACAGCCATCTGCAGTACCCTTTAGAACAGCCCGAGGGCAGTTCTCTGCCAGGCTGTTCTGCTTCCCCAGCTCTCTCCTCCCACAAGTGGACACTTTCCCTCTTGTCAACATCCACTTCGGAGAGTGCTGAGGTTGCACGCTCAGCTCGGCCTCAGAGCTGCTGCCAGGCCACTGGGCTATCCTCTTTCACTCTTAATGAGATTCCCAAACTTTCAGAAATATTGAAAAACATGCAAGCGTGATTTCCAGCCAGGATTTCTGGGTTTGGTTCCTAGAACACGGTGTATTAGAGAGAGAGAGCAAGGTGTATATGAAAATGACAACTATTTTTGTTCTGTCATGTATATATAGGTCAGCCACCAAGGGAAAATACTGTAGTTCAGCAAAAGAAAGTCGACGTGCTACGCTTTGTTATATCGCCTCGCTCCTGCAGTGCACCTCCACAAAGGTGCTGAGACAGGGAAACCAGGTAAAAATACTGTTCAAGATCTGACATCCTGTTAAGTCCAGTTAAACCTTCTGAGAGGCAGGGAGATTAGCTAAAGAGACCCAGGAAAGTCTTTCTAGTGCCTACTGGCTCCACTGTCGACCACAAGATCACTCGTGACTGATGCTTCATTTAGTCATCAGTGAGACAAAGAGGACATTTCCACTCATTCCAGGTTTGACCTTCTGTTCTGTTCAGATGGATCAATATCACCGATGCCACGTGAAGCTGAGATGCATGAAAAATGGAAGCTTGGCTCGATTGTTTTGAAGGAATATTTTTTTTTTTCCAGCTACAGATCTTTTCTGTTGGCTGGCTCAAGGGTGCTGGCTTCCCCGGTTGGTTGGCTGTGCATGAAAACAGATGTCACATGTTTTGCTATCAAGTTTAACCACAAGTAATTCTTCTCCAAACTGAGAAAGTCCTGAACATCTCAATACTACTTTATTGCTGGAATCAAACATGAATCATTGTGAAATATTTTGAAATAAAAAGCAGTTATTTCCTAATGAGCCTTTCCAATGACCCCAGATACAGAGGAAATAATTTGTCCATCCCGTCAGCTGCCTCTCTGTAGTGCTATGATTCACCACAGGATATCTCAAAAGCTGTAAGGAGAAAGTGAAGTATTAAACATTTTCTAACACAGTTGAAACAAAAATTCATGTGTTGGGCCACCACTGCTGGATCTACAAGTTGTGAACCACAGAAGTGTGAGTTCCAGATTTCCCTGCGCTCCACAGTCGTGCTCTTATAGTAAAATCAAAATACTCAGCCTACATAAAACCTCTGCAGGTCTGAGCAAACAGCACAGTACAACACAAGGCACTGGTAGGAAGGAAAACCAGGGAAATGCTTCCTAAGGAAAGATCCACTTGCTCCAACACTGATCCATTACAGCCCACCGCGGAGCTCGGCGCGTCCCAAGAACCAGCGCTTAAATTAATGGGGGAAATGCAAAATACTGACAGCAATTTTTTTAAGCATTGGAACTACACCGTGTGGAAGCACTGACACTGCTTTTTCATAAGATGAAGATGTGATCAAGTCTTTTATACATCATTTACGCTTTTAGAGGGTCTGTACCTGGAATCTTCGCATGTCTCGCGGGTTGCCTGCATTCTTCAAACAGTTCTGATTGCACTTGAGGAAAAACTTTAGAAAGAATCTATAAAAATACAAAATTGAAATCTGTTAGATTCATCAAAATGTAAATCCAATTTTAAAAAAGTTTAATAAAATTTAATCATAAATAGTTTTACCCAAAAGTATACTGGTAGTGAAATATTACTTTCCTATTCGTTAATGAACTTATTTTAAACCATAAGATCTCTGTCATAAACAGAACATTATTGCCAAGGAAAGGCAAATTTATATTTTTAATTTTTCAACAACTACAAATGTATTGACTCCAGGCCATATCCTTAGCTCGGTGTGGGAAAGTTGATTTCAATGACTCATTGACTTCAAAGGCAATGACTTACACCAGATGAGAATTTGTCTCTATTTTTTTTAATACTTTTCATTTTTTTCACAACTTATATTAGCAGTAATGACCTCTACGTCGAAAAATTCCAAAGGTAATGATCAATCTTCTGAAAAACACTTGGCTTTGCCTCCGGTTTGGAAACTCTCGCTTTTCAAAGGGACTCCATCCAACTCCTGCTGACTCCAGGGAGATCCAGGCAGGATCTGCCCACCGGCAAGGCCCCGGTTCTTTCATTGTTTTTGAAAGGGAAGGAACATGGCAAATTAGGCCCTGTCTTACGACCTCTTCAACCTTTGCCAGCCTTTAGCTGTGAGGAGTTGCTCTACCCAGGGATCGAAATCCAGCTTATTTCTGCTGAGCGGCAACCAGCAATTATTTAGGACTAACCCTTATCATCCAGGCATCTCCCCATAAACCGTTTTTGCAGCAACGCTGCCTCAGGGGAGCACAGCAAGCACTTAGAGGGAAGGGGAAAGCTTGGGAAGATGGAAACTCCTTTCTGCCGCCCTCCTGCACCGCAGGAACGAGCTGATCTGGGAAGTCTCCACCCTGCAGCTGAAGCAAACTGGGGAATCCTCAGGAGGACATTCACAGCCTGACATCATCTTTTTTATTTATGCACCCGTGTTTTCATCTTTCATAATAAAACTATGTTTTAATTAGGTTTTCTGGCTAATGACTGACCACTAATGACAAGCAAAGCTCAAGATCTTCTCCTCACCCAGAGTTCCTCAGATGCTCCAGTCCAGCAGCTCGTGCTGCCCAACTTTGTACGTGCTGGACAGCGAGGTCAGCCAGAGCTTTCACATTCAGAATATGAACAACTTTTATTTATCCACTCATGTCAGCCTTCATAAGTGACTGTGACTATTCTCGCTGCACACACCTCACGGAAGTTTCTGTGTGCCAACAGAATTCCTGGCAGGAGGCAAGACAGGAACATCTTTCCTCCTTTAGCACGCAGCAAGGCCCAGCCATGGCCAACAGGAAGAACAAGAGTGGCTGCACCACATGGCGCTTGCTGCTGAGAAGCTTCGAGAGTCATACAGGAGCTCTATGGGAGTATCCCCAGATCAAAAACTGGTGCTCTTAATCCCAGCTCTTCCTTCTCCATTAAACCTTGAGCAGCACCCTGATGTTACCCCAGGACACGAATGCTGAAGGAGCAATCTCTCATACCAGAGAGGCAAGCAGGGAAACAACCAGGTTTACTGGAACTGCATAAATAAATCGATGCTGTCAGTTCAGCTGAATGCATATTTCTTTAAAACTTCCTTTCCCAAAACCTGTAAAGGGGTTTCACCTGTTGCTCTCAAGAAGATCTGGATTTCTGTGGTGGATGACATGATCTCCTAGCTCAGATGCTCAGGTTTTCTCGATGCTGTTGCAAGGTTATTATCAGCTACTCCATGAAACTGCCTCTGTGTTACCCACAAGTTCCCCCTAATTTTATCTGCCATGTTTTGAAGTTCTTTTGGTGTTTTGAGTTTGTTTTTATTTTTTTGTTGTTATTTGAGATACTTATTCTCTCCAGATCAAATGAGTATGGACCAGGTTCCCTGCTCATGGCAGAAGGGTTGGAGCTGAATGTTCTTTGTGACCCCTTCCAACCCAAACCATTCCATGATTCTATTATTCTAAACATAACATCCTTGTTGTCAGACCTCTATTTGGTTTTGCACGGCTTCCACCACCCAGACTGTGAGTCTGTGCAAGGACCAGCTGATGCCCAGCTCCATACAGAACCACCCGGTGCTGGGGAGCCGGGAGCTGGGACCAGTCTCCAGCTTTACGGTTCCTTAGTGCCACATCCAGGCTGAAGAGCAGTATCTTATCTTTTTCTTTTTCTTTTTTTTTTTTTCCTGATCTCAAATGGGTGTTGTGAGGCTTATTGAGCTAATGTTTGTAAATTGCTCGGAAATTCTCCAATGAATTGTGCACTAGGAATGCTAAGTATTGCTCCTCGTGGATTGTTTTTAGCGTGAAGCATTCATGATGAATTGTTTCTATACAGAGAGCTCGCATCCTGTCAAAGAAAAGGGGCCATTAAGCACCCTTTCACTAAACATCAACTGGAACCGGTATTTGTTCAATTATTTGGTGAAAAGGACCCACTCTTGGTGAAATTAGACATCATCAAGTTTATTAGGATGGCTCTGAGCACCGGGCTAAGTATTGACGCCAGGCTGGAGTGAACACAAGCAGCACTGGCATTTCAGCTCCACTACATTCCTTGATGCTGAGATATTTTATTTCACTCCTTACTCTGTGTTTCCAAGTTCATGGAGCACAGGTGGCATCAGGACAAGATTTTCAGAGGAAGACAACATCAGTCAAAAATCACATTCCCAGACAGGGTGTTTCTCCCTGCCAGGAGGAGATGGTTGACTTGGTGGTTGTTCTCAGATGACCACCAAGGACCGTGGACACTACAGAGCCATCCCTCCCACCCCAGCCTCAAGGTCTCTGTTTCAGAGCAAGAAGCAAGGGCCTGGAGCAGAGCTCTGCTTGGTCTCGTCTCAAACTTTGAGACACGAATGAGAAGTCAAGCCTTTCTAGGTTTGGCGCTCCCTGCTACATTTTGTATCGTATGCAGAAATTTCAGCCTTTTTTAATAAATACAGTCTTGCAGAACAGCCTTCCCAAACAGGCTAAACTGCTCCTAAAATACTGATAGGGAGAAAAATGCAGTCTTTTCTATGTCCTCTTGCTCTGATTTTTTCCCACTGCTAGAACGGGGCCTGCTACCCTCTTAATTAAAATGTATTACCTTCCACAAGACTCCACTATTTTAAGCTAAAATTTACATCTTTTATTAACTCACCTCACCTATACACTTAGCTCTGATGCCTCTCACCGCCCATCTGCCATCCGCATACAGTGAGTCACTTGATATTCCACCCACCAATTTTTCCTAACAACCACTGTGCAATTAAACTCAACACGTTCTGTTGCGAGGTAAATTAGGCACACCTGCGGCCAGCCTGCATTTGAACCGCATCAGAAAAGGACCTAACAAGGTGAGAGCAGTACCACAAAGTTATAGGCCTGTCAAGCAATTAGGTTTTCACTTCTGGGACATCCGCACAGTGCAATTATGCTACACATTACAACCTGGCTAATCTTCTGAACAAATGTCATGTCTCAGAGAAGCGAGGAAAAGCAGTTCATCTGCAAATGTGGCTGCTCTTAAGCCTCCACCTTATGCACATAACAACCTACAGGAGACTTTTTTTTGCGAAATGAAAGATGGTTTTTTTTCCATAGAAGATTTTTTAAACCCTGCAAGTGCCTTTTCATCCTGTTCACCTCTTCTTAACCTCTGTGAGAGGAGGTGTTGTAGCAAATAGACCAGAAAGACTTTTGTACTTGAATTTCAACACTAAGCAAGAAAATCCTCGGTGTTATAAGCATGAGCGGTGGCTTCAGTTTGGGCCAATTCAAATACTGCTTGGCTAAAGGAATATTTGTGGCAGAAAACCACCTATTACACCCCAGAAACACCATTAATAAAATGTATTTCCACCAGACCACAAACCGAAGCGTCATTCATGCAAACAAACCTCAGCAGGAAGTAAATGCTTCATTCTTTTTAATTCAGATACGGAGCCTGAGTGTCCTGGTGACAACACCCTGAACCAAACTCTGCACTGGTGATAGGTGAGGTCGCAAGGAAGTCAGTGGAACCCTGCAGTGACAGGCAGCTTCCACCCCCTTATCCAATAAGATCTTCCCAACATCCAACTCAAACCAGACAGAGGACACAAAACGTGCCAGCCCTGCAGACAGCATTTTGTTTTACTCCAACAATTCTGCTTCATTTTTATCTGTATTTCAGGTACACAGCTTTGTTGTTCAATTAAGCCTGCAGACGAGATCTTGCTGTACTACAAAATACAGAGTTGTTAAGCTATGACAGGTCTGCTCTACTTTCATGAGTAAAAAAGATGGGATTCGGATCATTATCCATGATTTTGAAGTTCTTTGGAGGAGAAGCTGTCCACAGGGGCACGGTGATGTTA
>VZTE01003042.1:496601-499101 GCA_013397775.1 Eulacestoma nigropectus
TGCCTCTTTATAGTTTGGACTAAACATGTATTTAAAAGTTACTCTTGCTTCCTCTTGCTTTTAGGGGTAGAAAGCACCTAATGGACGAGGATTATACTAAAAGGTTGTTCTAAGCTTTTAAATAGCAGGGTTTCATCCGCTGGCTTCCCTGAAAACGCGCGGGGTAGGATAGGGAGACAAATAATAACATTGTTCCGAAGCCTGCCGGAGTAAAGCAACCTTGGTGAATGGGCATTGTGTTTGAGCAGCTACTGATACCTTGGCTTTTGTGGGAGAGAAGCAGGTCGGGGCTGCCCCGGCAGCACCAGACAAGCAGCTCTCTGTGCGGGGCCGTGGGGAGGGCTCCCACCTCGGTGGGAACACGGCCCCCCGCGCCCCCCGCGAGGTGCGCTTTAAATTCAACTCCGATGCATTGTTTATGAAAACAAGGCTATTAGGTATATTAATAATTTGATAAATAGGGATTTGCCTTTAATTATTCATGAAGAACATTTGGCACCACTAAAATTATATTCGCAGAACAGGTTTATAAACCAGCTAATTATAAATTAAGTATGCAAGAGAAAATTGCTAACCTTGAAATTAAAATATTTTATGATTCCGCAATTACAAATAGGTAGAGAATTATCAAAACCCCGGTGTGAGAGTGGAGAGCGGCATAAATACACAGATGGCACAAGGTCTGCCGCTGAAGTGACAGCACAGAGAATGTGGAAAGAAAAGTGTTTTTGCAGCAGCCCGGCAGCTGATGGATGCTGCAGCCTCGCTGACACCAGCGCTTGGGCTCGTCTTGCTACAGCACAACTTCCAGAGAGGGCGAGCAACAAACCAGCCTGGACACGGGAGAGCCGCGTTGGTGTCCTCAAAGCCCACCCCGGGCTCCCGCCACGGAGCCACGCCGCAGCTCGGGGTCTGCTCACAACTCCCACACGTGAATCCACAGCCGGCAGCTGAGCTGGGGCTGGGCCCGTCTGAGGCAGCGTTTGTCACACCGGGGTTTGATGGGGCTTGGTGAGCTCCAAGGAGTTTTCCAAGCCCAAGGAGGGGATGGAGGAGAGCGGAGGAGGCGGCTGAGCGACAGCTCCTCGGCCGGCCGCCAGAGGGAGCACGAGGGGGCCGGAATAGCCCCCAGGGACTGGCACCCCCTGGCACCGAAACCTGGGCATTGACACCCCAGTATTGATACCCCAATATGGATACTCCAGTACTGATACTCCGGGTACTGACAGCTTCGGCACTGACACCCCCTGGTACCGAAACCGGGGCATTGACACCCCAGTATTGATACCCCAGTATAGATACCCCAGTACTGATACCCCGGGCACTGACAGCTTTAGTACTGAAACCCCCTGGCACCGAAACCTGGGCATTGATACCCCAGTACTGATACCCCGGGTACTGATACCCCGGGTACTGACAGCTTCGGCACTGCCACCCCCTGGCACCGCCACCTGGGCATTGATACCCCAGTACTGATACCCCGGGTACTGATACCCCGGGTCCTGACAGCTTCGGCACTGACACCCACCCCCTGGCAAACCTGGGCACTGATACCCCAGTATTGATATCCCAGTACTGATGCCTCAGGTACTGACAGCTTCGGCACTGACACCCCCTGGCACCGAAACCTGGGCATTGATACCCCAGTACTGATACCCTAGGTACTGACAGCTTTGGTGCCGACACCCCCTGGTACCAACGCCCTGGGTACTGATACGCCGGTATTGATACTCTGGTACTGACACCCCTGGGTGCTGCCACCCTGGGTACCCAGTACTCCGGGTACCAACACCCCTGGGTGCCAACACCACCTGGTTCCAAAACCTTTGGGTACCCACACCCAGGGCTGCAGATGCCCACACATACTGAAACTCCTGAGTGCCAAAACCCCTGGTACCCACAACACCAGGTACTGGCACCCCTGGGTGCTGATACTCCAGGTACCCTTGCCCCCAGGTAGCAACACCCCCTGGTACCAACGACCCTGGGTACCAATATCCCAGGAACCTGAATCCCCAGGTACCAACACCTCCATGGACCCACAGCCCAGGTATCAACACCCCTGGGTACCCACACTCCCAGGTACTGGCACCGCCAGGTATTGATCCCCCAGGTACTCACACCTCTAGATACCAACACCCCCAGGTACCATCGACACCCCACCATCTATCCTCACTTCTGCTTTCCCCAGGTTGGTTAAAACTCAGCTGAAGGCAAAGAACAAATTTCCAATTGTGCCACAAAACTGATGTTGACATCATGATTTTGGCAAATTTGTTAATACAAAGAGGCTCCAGGGATTTTAGAGCCTCCATTGATTAATTCTGCCTGGACTCAAGAAAAAAAATCCACTTGAGGTTAACTTCTAACACTGAAGGACACACTCATGTTCTCCAATGTTTTGGTTTTTTGAAGGATACACACTCATGTTTTCTGCACAACCAACCCACATCTCAAAGTTGCTTAGAAGTCAGCAGAGTTAATTAATTTAACTAAAGTC
>VZTE01003042.1:511601-516601 GCA_013397775.1 Eulacestoma nigropectus
ACCAGTACCACTGAGCAACAGCAACCTGCCTGTGTGTCCTATAAAAACAGCAAGGCTCTCCTCAGAAGCTGTGATTTTCCCTTCATGGTGCATATGGTGTTTTCTTGGTTTCAATGATATGGTTTAATTTGAGGCCCGGGGGCTTGGGCAGGGCAAATTAAAGAGCAGACGGAGCGTACGCTGAAAAAAAGGGGTTTCGTTCCTGTCACTTGCCCTCATAAATACAAGTTGGTTTTGCTTTGAGATCTGGTTGTTACAGTATGGACTAAAAATGAAAAGCGTGTAAAGGTCTTCTCCAGGTGCATATTTGAATTTAATTTTTAATTGTTATTTATAAAAAAAACCCTGTATAAAACACCTCATTATAGTGATAAATAAAATCACAGAATGGCTTGGGTTAGAAGGGGGCTTTGGAGATCATCTGGTTCCAACACTCAAAGTGAGCTTTGTAAGCACTTCAGGACTGTCCTGTTTCTCTGTAAAATGCAGCAAGGTCTGAGCAGCCCAGTGTGAGGTGGTGCCCACAGATCCAGTTGTTCCAGGGGGAGTCTTCGAGCAAGCAGGACAGAATCGGAGTTCATAACTCGCTCCACTGGAACAACCCCAGCTGTTTGTTCTCCCCCATGAAATCCAGTCAAGGGAAATCTTCATCTGGAATCTCTCGGTCAGCACTGGGCCGTGCTGAGGTCCTCAGGAGCGCCGTGGCCACCAGCTTCAGGTGTTGCCTTCTCAGCATTCACCTTGATGATGGCTTGGGTTGTTGTCAGCTTGGAGATTCTGTCTCCTCTCAAGTAACTTCTCCAGGATCCAAGAGTGGATGAGGTGCAACCTCACAGCCACGCAGAGGAGCACCACCACCCTGATGTGGTGCACAAGTTGCTGGTGGGAGCCTCGTGGAGAAGGCGTTGGTGGAAGCAGCTGAGCTCCACATCCATGAGGAAAACAGAAGAGCCGTGCACGTATTGAGGAGGAACATCTGGGCTATTGTCCGCATCTTACGCGCATTTACTTAATTGCAATCTTGAATGAAATAGTCCGTCATAAAAGATGCCTCGAGAATTTCGATTTCAGCTGTCTATCGGCAGCGTCTGCTCCTATCGTTTGTCTTAATTTTATTTCACGACCACTAACTGTAGACACTACTTCAGAAATATTTTGAATTTAGTTTTAATTGTACGGCTTTCAACTCACGCAACATTTCTCTTTGTGTTGAAAGCATCACGGTGATTTATCCTCATTATTGTGTAAATAGGTTTCGGCAGTTCTCAGTAAATAAAACAAAGAGTGACAGGAGGAGAAGGGGGAATTTGCTTTCCTACCAATTAGAGTAGCCTTAGGCAGTACTTTTAAGAGGAGATAAATCCTGCAAATCACTAAAATGATCCTGTCACATGCACCAAATATTAAAATCACACAGCGGCGCACTTCATACAGTTTGCTTTGGTTTAATGAGTTGGGGTGGGCTTCGTCATGAGGTTTGCATCTCGCAGTTGGGGACTCTTGATTGACAGTGAAGATCATGCCCAACTGCAGCTTCCTAACCAGTAGGGCCAGATGGAAAATCACAATTCATGTTTAATATGCAGTTTTTCAGCTAACGAAAATTCCCAAATTGTCTCCTCACCTCCTACCTGAAATTTTTTTCCCATAATAAATGCAAAATATGCTTCATATTAGCCAGGAGTGGTTTTTTTCCCCCTTCCAGCAAGTTATTAAAAAAATCCTGTATAAATGATCCCTATTAAGTGAACAACCTGTTAACTTCTTCAATTATGTAAGTTATTAAAAGATAAGTTTGTGAAACATCTGTTGTCACACTTAGACACTTTTCAAAGTGAGTAAGTGGCCTGTCAGGGTACAGAGAGAATCACAGAAGAAGAAGACAGTTTAAAAGTACTAAAGAACTAAAGAAATGCTTTGTTCTCCCAAATTTTGTCCTCCTATACCACAGCGGGGAGGTGCTTTATGGCAGAGAACACAACCTGGTAACGTCTGCAAGGGCGTTTTTAGCCACTGAAACAAAACATGATGATATAGCATAATCTATGTAATAAACAGATGGTTGATATCAAGCTTTTAATGATAAACAAGACATAGCAGACGTATAGCATGGGGCCATAGTGGTCCTTAAAACTCACAGCCTCGCTGTTAGAGCTCAGAGTGTCCCATTTTCAATTATTATCTCCCCCTCCACCCTTCTCCTGCAGTCAAGTTTTACACGCTGACATTTATACTTAGTATATTGAGCAATGATTGTTACCTTGTTCCAGCATTTTTTGTGCAATGCTTTATGAGAGTGGAACTAAATGTATGACAGGAACCCCAGTAACCTGAGACCCTGGGTCAGTAATGTATTAAAACAAAACAAGACACACATGGCTTTGGCACAGCAAGAAATCATGCAGGAATGGGGACTGAGACAGGCTGAGATAAAGAAGGCCCTACCTAACAGCTGCAATTATAGCCTTCGTTATATGAGTCAATCCATTACTGCATATAGGCTTGACAAATTACCATAAATGCCACGCCAGAACAACAGCCAAGTAATTTAGCTTCATCCTGGACACTTTGAAAGTTGGTACATCTAAATATTGCAGCGAGGCCTAATTAATTAATCAGTCTTGGTGGTGGTGGTGTAATGATTATCTTTTTTTTTTTTTTTTTTTTTTAATTTAAAAACTCCCTCCAACTAAACAACTGGCAAATTATGATTATAGCGGTTGGAGGATAAAGTCATTGATCTGTGCTCTCGTTCAAAATGGAATTGCACATCAATTTGTGAACGTCCCAAAATAAATACAAGTTTCTCATTGCTCCTTCCAATAACGTATATCTGCAAATTAAAGCCTTCACATTAAAGAAATTCTCGCTGTCAACTGCCCACAAGGTAACAAATGCTTGCAGAAGCTCCACAGAGTATTGATTTATAAGTATTAAATGATATGATTCTATTTTATCACTTTCTCATATGTAGAAGAGCTGTCCTGCTCTGTGTCCAGGATGGAGAATGATGATTAACATTACCTCACACTTTTATATTCCCTGAAAAATATGGAGCGCCATGACTTCCACAGGGCACATCTTCCTAACCTTGCAATTTATTAAGTCAATGTCTTATCAACCTCCTCATAGACACTTTGCCCATCACATTTAAGCATTTCAGAATTAACAGTGCTGCCCTTCCAGGAGGTGAAATCAGCTCTGTGTCGCTGGGTTTCAGCCGGCGTGAAGCACAGAGAGACTGAAACCAGCCCTGCCGGGCTGGGGGTCCCTCTGACCACCCAGCTGGGGTTTGGGACTGCCCCCCACCCCGGCATGGAGCCCTCTGGGCCAGGTCTGCACCCCTCCACCAGCATCTCAGCTTATCCACACATGGCCTACTGTGCCCCAGCTGAACACCCTTAAAGTCTTATCCGGGTCATACTCTGTATTTTCCAAGGTTTTCCTCTGTCCCCCCTCCCAGTTACCCTGCACAAACTCAAGTCTTTCATAGCGTGGGCCTGCTCACGGCAGACCCCAGGCGAGCGCTCAGCACTCCCACAATTAAAACTCCAGGTGGTTCTTGCACATGGAACTAGGCAGGGAAGGATTCTGCCGTGCTGGAAAACTGGCTGTGACACGTCCAAGATGACACAGAAGATACGTGACAGGAATAGACATAGAAATTCTGTTTGAGACTAATCAGCAGGACCCAACTGGAGGGCTGGCTCCTTCCTTCCTCCTCCCTCAGACACTAAACATTCCCTAACTTCAGCAGTAAATGAACAGAAAGAGGTGCAGATAGGTCTCCTTCACTAAACAATCCCAATTCCTGGAAAAATACCCGTGGTGGGCATCAACTGTAGAAAGGCTCCTGGACACCAGAAATCATCACTCAGATAAAGACTTATCAGACCTTGTGTCCATAAAGGGGATAAAATTCAGGTTACAACAGACAACCTTAATACTGCCAAACATGAAACAGTCAGCGTTTGACTTTCCACCTCATGTTCCTTCATGAATTTCACAGATTCACAGATTATTCTGAGATGGAAGGGACCCACAAGGATTATCCAGCTCTGAAGCAGATGGTCCATGCAGGGATTGAACCCACAACCTCTCCATGGGATTTCCTATTCTTAAAACTGGAAGATGGAGATGATGTTGGCTGCAAGCATCCAGCCTCCTCTCTGGAACATCGGGAAAAACAGAGATCCCACCCCAGTGCTCCAAGGATCTCCAGCCCAGCTGTGACTGGAGGCCGTGAGGCTCCAGCCCTCTGTGAGCTGTGAGCTCTGAGCGAGGGAACTTCGGTGCCGCCAGGATCCGAGCTCAGCACTTCTCACATGACAACTTAGTCTAATTGAGTGGGACAAATTATCTTACAATGGACTCTGAGCAACAGCAGCAGGACTAAATCTATACTCCAGCTAACTCTGAACACATAATTTAGCCATAAGAGACTCGCAGCGTCAGGGCTTTCCACAACTATCTGCTAAAAGCCAAAGAAAATTAAATATCAAGAAATTGTGATTTCGGTTCCAGAAAGCAGCACAATGTGTCCCTAACGTGTGAGCTCTGAGTTAGAAAAACAGTCTTGCTCCTGCTCAGCCTGTTGTGTTTCTCTCTCTCCTTGCCTGTGACTCCTTGCTCCATGATCCCGTGCTCCACGCTGCTGGTGGTGGGAGAGCAGGGCAGGAGGGAGATTGCCTGGCTCCCAGCAGGACAGCTCTGAAGAGAAGGCAGTGCCCTGCCCTCCAGCCCTCCAGCCCAGTACCTGCGAGTCAGGAACAGCCACCAGGAAAAAAAAAATTCCATTCTAGCATTTAAATTCATTATTGGCTTTTCTCCCACCATGAATTACCCAGAGTATAAACCATCCACTTTCGTTATTTGATGCTAATCCTGTTGGTAGAGCTCCAGTTCCAAAGGATATTTAGTCTGACTGATTTAGTCCTCTCCACCTTTGACTATCCCCATCCTTTGTAAGAACAGAGTCTTTTTGATGTTTAAGTTGAGAT
>VZTE01003042.1:521601-523212 GCA_013397775.1 Eulacestoma nigropectus
CTGAGCATCTGTGCCCAGGAACACCTCCTTGCACCCAGGACCCCCTTCCTGAGCCCAGGACCACCTTCCCATGTCCAGAACCACATCTTTGCCCCCAGAATCCTCTTGTCATGTCCCAAACCACCTCCCTGTGCCCTGGAGGGGCAATTTCCTCTTCTCAAGTTCATCTCCTCAAGCCCAGGGCTGTGTCCCCAAGGCCAGAACCACCTCCCCATGCCCAGGACCACCTCTCTGCACCCAAGATCACTTTCCTGTGCCCAGGACCACCTTCCCATACCCAAGACCACTTTTTTGGGCCCATGACCACCTTCCTGCGCCCAAGTTCACCTCCCTGAGCCCAGGACCAGCTCCTTGTTCCCAGGACAACCTCTGTGCACCCAGAATCACCTCCCTGTGCCCAGAACCACCTCCCTGTGCCCCAGACTACCTCCCTGTACCCAGGACCACCTCCTTGTATCCAAAACCATCTCCCTGTACCCAGGACCACCTCCTTGTATCCAAAACCACCTCCCTGTACCCAGGACCACCTCCTTGTACTCAAAACCAGCCCCCAATGCCCAGAACCATCTCCCTGTGTGGACACTTGAGGCAGGGAGGGCTGAGGGCTCAGTCTGCATTAACACCCGAGGATCCTGGATCCCACCAGCCTGATTAGCTCTGGCAGCCTGATTAATTCAGGCGAATGGCAACTCCACGGGTTTGCTTTTCCTTTCCCGAACGCACAGTCTCTTCCCCGAGTTAATGAACACGTGAAAACCAGGAGGATTTGCCCCAGCTTCTCCGAGGGGTTTTCTGGCTGCTGCTTGGGAAGCAGAGGAGCTCCCAGCCTGGTTCCTGAGGGTTGGGAGCAGGAGCCCTTCCCGGCGAGGCGGAGCAGCGGAGGCTGGAGCGACTTTTATTGCTATTGTTTGTCTACAAATCTCCCCGTGCCAAAGCCCGGCGTTGTCCGAGGCGAGCTGTTTGCTATTAATGACTCATGAGCACAATAATGCTGCCAGCCCCCTACGAGGTGTTTTGTCAACGTACTTAAATTTCTAAAGTCTCAAACTGTTGCTATTTGTTTCCCTCCATCCCCCAGCACTTTGCACAAATGTCTGCGGAGTACCCGGGCTCCAAAACCCTTCACTCTCAGCGCTGACCTTTGTGCTCTGGAAACAATTACTCCTGGAAAGCCTGTCAATATCATTATTTTTACAAGAAATCAATACGCTTCACAAAGTTAATGGGGGATTCAGGCAGCAAGCGTTTACCTTCTTACTGTCAGTGGTGCAGCGGGCTGTGCTCTGGCACAGATGACAGATTCGCCCAGACACCGAGCAGACAGTAAGCAATGGATGTAAAGGAAAAATAGGCTGCAAGCAGGCGTGGAAAACGTCAGCTTCTGCAGGCATCCATGCTCTAACGAGCCAAAGATGTCAGCCTCTTGTAGTGTCCACTCTGGAGCAAGCAAAGAATACAGGGAGCTAATGAAAGGGGGATTAGGGAACGGTTTCCACTTCACAAATAGAAATAAACCAGTTTGGAAATACTGGGGGGAAATATCGGTGGGTTTTCTAGCAGTGGGGTTCTTTAGGAGGGTTGTTCAAGCCGCTGCAAAAAAAAAAAAAAAAA
>VZTE01003042.1:523331-540831 GCA_013397775.1 Eulacestoma nigropectus
AAAAAAAAAAAAAATCCCATGGAAAAAATGTGTCCCAGAATTTTAGGCCGTAGGTTGAATTAACCCACTTAATTCTGGGAGTTTGACTTGGATGTGAGAGAAGTAAATTCTGCCATATTTAGCTCAATTTCCTCCACAGAAGTATAGTGCCAGAGGAATAGTGCAGATGTACTGAATTTAAACCAAAAAAAAAGAGTAAAAGAAAGGAAAAGGAAAGTGATCACCATGGAAAAGATGCTACAGTTACCTATGTTTATTCTAATCAAAGGCTTCTATTATTGAAGGGTATTTCTAAGATATTCACAGAAGCTTTAGCTCCATTTTCCAAAGGTTTTACACTGAAAGTGCACTAAAATCGCAGAAAACGCATTTTTAACGTGTTCCACGGAAACCAGGCAATATTTGAAGGAGCTGCCCATGACAAAACCTGCGCTCACAAGGATGCTACGGCTCAGCCTCCTCGGGTTTGGTACCATCACCCAGATGGGACGCGAGGGGCACCGGGACGCCTCGTGCCCGCAGCCCCGCGAACTCCGGGCTGGGAGAGCAGCGAGGGATGTATTTTCCCGGGAATATTTCGCTCTCTGCCCGGTTTGCGCTGTGGGTTCCCCGGCAGAGCCGTGTCAGCGCCGCGGCTGCAGCGAGCCCTGCTCCTGCCACAAAGCAGCTGCGCGGCATCGCCGCCTGACGTCACTCATTTCTGAGCCCAAATCTGCCCAAAATCACGGCATAACAGCGTCCTGCTATTAGCAGGAAGCGGGGTTTTTTTTGTTGTTGTTAATTAGAAGGTACTGGGAGCGTGGCGAGCCAGGAGCGCCCCGCTCCCCCCCAGCTCAGGGGGAAGGGCGAGATGACTTCAACACATGGCGGGGGTTAAAAAATACTAAGAAAAATTTCTTCAGCTTCCCTCGCTGCTATCAACAGTTTGGAATTTACACTCGCGCTTTACATCATTACCCCAGTCGTTCACAGCTTTTTAAGGCTCTAATGCAAACCACATGCAGAACCGGGCCCTCCCCGGCAGCCTGGGCTGGGTGGGATGGGAACGGGCGGGGAGGGGAAAACCAACAAACAGATCTCTTGTCCACAAAGCACAACTCAACACATTTTCCATGCATTGTGGGCTCCTCCAGAAGCAGCAAGCTGTTTAAAAAAAAAAATACCTGGCCCAAATTGAGCATTTGCTTGACATGATGGAAAAGTGAGTGCTATTTTCTGTTATATTGCCCCTATTCTACATCAACAAGAATATTTTTTTTTTTTTGCTGTTCCCAACTGATTTCACAGTAGTGAACTCCGTTTATGAATTATCTGACACATTTCTTGCAATTCTTCTGACAACAGTGCTCAGTGGAAATTTCAAGGCACCTCTCTTCTGACAAGTAGAAATATCAATATTTGAATAAATTGTGGATTTTAAACTTCTCACTCTGATGCACCACAGCAAGGAAGACTGAATTTTTCTTTTACTGGGTCTAATCCCCTTGAGCCTAAAGGAAGAAATCTGTATGCAGCGTTTCATTACAAGAAAGCTGTACTGAGTGACATTTGAAGCACACATCTAAGTCGACCTGATGAAGTTTACTTCCTTCAAACAACAAACAGCAGCTTTGTATTATTTCCCCTTCTTGGGGGAAAAAAAAGCAAAAGCATGATGTCTGAGCAAAAAGCCGAAATGTTGATTCACAAATTGACAGGCCAATCTTTAAACAAATGTGTTTCTTGGGGGAAAAATGCAGCTTTGTTCAAGCTGAGCATTTTTCTTGTGCCTGACAGAAGCATTCCGGGGCTGATTAGAAGGAACTTGTTAGGGCTCCGTCTCAGACACTCTGACTCCACTTTTTAACAAGCATGCAAAGAAAACAACATAAAGATAACAAAACATTGTCATTACCATCTATGGGCTCTATTTGGGGCTTTTTTTTTTTTTTCTTGGTTTTTTTGTTTTTTTTTTTTTTTTTTTTTTTTTTTTAATGCTCACGCTCTGAAATTCCCCGCAGCTCATCTTGCACCCAGCCCTGGCAGCATGGGGCGTTTGGGGCTCACCTCCTGCCCTCACCCCGGGAGCTGAGGGGCTCCTCCACACTTCCCAACATCCTCCAAGGGCTCCAAATGGAAGCAGCAGCGTGATCCTCATGCCAGAGCCCTCCCTGCCTGCCTACAAGCTCTGCTTGCCAGCTAATGGGTATCATCAAATAATTTTGATAATTCACTTATCAAAGCTTCCAAACAGTCCCAGGGTTGTCCTCGTGTTTCCTTTAACTCTTTGTCTGAAGGTTCTTATGTGCCAAAACCAGCTGAAAGGTCTCAGTTCATCCTCTCTCAGCCAGAAGAACAAGTTATGAGTCTGTTCTTGACGGCTTTACCCACAAAAATCATCTTCTTCACGATAAAATAATCCTGGCTGAAGTGTATTGGAAAATTGATCTTAGCAAAGATATTTCTCTTACAGACCAGGTTGGAGAGGGCTTGGAGCAACCTGGGATGGTGGAAGGTGTCCCTGCCCATGGCAGGGGTGGAATGAGATGGGCTTCAAGGTCCCTTCCAACCCAAACCATTCTGGGATTCTGGGATTCCATGAACAGCTCAATAAATGCCAATTCTTTGGTTATGGGAGATGTGTGATGCCACCGTATTACAGACCTCACTGTGCCTCCAAAACTGCTGGCAGCAATAATCAAAGTAGTATCTAATGTGAAACAACACAAGAAGGAACAAATAGGAAGATCTGATTAGAAAGATTTGTCCCCAGGGGATAGCCGGTATCAGCCCAGGGATCAGGGGATACCTTCGGGACACGGATGCTCCAAATGAGGAGTGTTAACATCAAGGAAAATGCTTGCTGAGACAGCCAAGAGGTCACACCTGGGAAAATATTTTAATCCAGAATATTTCACTGCAGTCGGGTGTTGCTTGGTTCACATTGATGGAGGCAAGAAATCTGTCCCAAAAAATTTGTAATGAAAGCGGAGAGTTTTGAGGGATTCTGAGACAAAGTGGGAGGGTGGATGGGCACATCCTGGAGTTGTGTTTGGTCCTGGGACGCTGCAATGCAGCCACGAGGACAGGGGTGGTCCCCCAGGAATGTTCCAAAGAATGGAAAGTGCCTAAAAGTCAGCCCTGGCCCAGCCACCATGGAAACCTCTCCTCCCTTCACCTGAAACCTCCTGACACAACTGCAGAATTTGTGGAAATACCTGAACTATAAAAACTTGGCTCATATGTTAAAAAAAATTAATTTAGCTCATGTCTTCTGCCTGAGTATCGGCACGAGCGTTTCCTGGTGGCCCAGGTGAGATCCTTGGTGCCACTGCAGATGAAAAATGATGCTGTGGGGAATTTCTCACCATGTCAGAGACAGACCTCGGTGTTCTCTTCTTGTTCAGTCCCTGAAGTGGCACAGGGCCAGCCTGACACTGATCTTTCTCTGCAGATGGAAGATAATCTTTTACCAAAAAAAAACCCCAAGCCCTGACTGCTCCACCTCTGCAATTCTTATTCTCATAATTTTAAGAGGAAAACACAAACCACTGCCTAGGTATGGCTCAAAAATTCCCAAACCTCTTGGATTTGTCTGCCACTAATTCTTATTTTCACTGTCCTGTAGTTCATCTGATCTTAGCTCTGCAGTTCTGTAGGAGGGTTGATAAATCACTGGTGTTCTGCACATCCCTCTCTTCCCTTCAGGAACACTCTTGAACATCTCTGATAACTTCAAGCCAGGGTAGAACATTTCGAGTCATGTGCTTGCAATTCATACCACCAACCCACAGATTTTTTTTTTTCCCTGTACCTTGCTGCCAGATTTCCATTAAGATTTATGCTACTGAGAAATATTTCTGCTTTCAAGCTCTGTATTCAGGTATTCACACAATAATTCAGAAATATAATGCAAATTATCATGGGGTTTTTTTCCTTAAATCAGGGAACGTCTTCACGTTGCATATTTTTATTCTTTCCTTTCTTATCTCCCCTTTCTCCCCAGAAGAGAGGAGAAAAAGCTTCTCCACTCATGATGGGAATGGGACCAAGTTCCCTGGAAGAGATATTTCGTGGAAAAAGCTCTTTTATCTACTCTGAATCCTGCACTGAGGAAAAGCAACAATCCAGCTCACTCAAATCACCTTGAGAACAAGAAAATAGCTGAGCAAGCCTGCTCTGCCCAGCCAAGCCACAGGGCTCCATTCCAGGTGAAGACAGGTCTGGTTTTGGAGACTTCTGAAGAAATGTGACCAAAATTTGCTTTGGAGGGGAAAAAAAAATGGGCAACTGAAGTCAGAAATTGGGCTTTTTTTTTCTTCTCCACCTTATGAAAGACAGTAAAACCAGTGTAAAATCAGTGTAACTTAATTGACTTTCCAATGCTAATTTATGCTAATGGAGGTTCTGGTCCATAGTTTTCACCTGGGAACTCAATAGCAATGAGTGATGGCTCCAATTAGTCATTATAATTGTGAGTTGCTAAAGCTAATATTAGTAGGACTGCATGACATTCCGGGTATCTCCCCAAACTTTTCCAATAATAAGCACTGTTCCACACAGCTGGATCAGGTTTTGCTGCAAATGGGTCTCAGCTGGGGTTTTTGGGATGTTTCTGAGCAAATATAGAGGAGGCCCCTTCACCGAAAAACCTCTGGTGGGTGCCCACAGGTCCCACAGCTGGAATATTTGATGGTTGATGCCCCCATTAGGCAGCTTTGATATCCAACATATATCAGATAGCTGGATATTTCACCTGAGGAGATGCACGGATAACTAATCCGAGCTCTTTAATCCATACCTGCAAACAACCAACAACTTTGGCCTTGACGTTTTGGGTTGGGCACGAGGAGCAATTTTGTCTGTCAGACACAGCCAGACTTCTCAGGATTTTCCAGGAAGGTCCCTGACCTCTCTAGAGGAACTGCAGTGCCTCTGATTTCCTGGAGTAACTCCAAATTTGAGTTTAGACAACCCTCTCAGGCACAGGGTGGGATTGTTGGGGTGTCCTGGGCAGGGCCAGGAGTTGGACTCGATGACCCTGATGGGTCCCTTCCAACTCAGCACATTCTATACATTAGAAAAATTCCAATACTTCTATTCAATGAATGCAAACAAATAAATTATCTTTATGGTATTTTCCTCTCTTGGTTAGTTAGATACGAAATTTCCCATCACCCAAAAACGTTCACGTTCTGTGAATGAAAACTTCCAGTGATGGAAACTTTCAGACCCAAAAACACTCAAACATCTCCACAAGGCCGGGTTTAAGAGAAGAGGAAATTCAGCAGATGGGTGAGGAACAGGTGGAAACGTTGGCACCTGATCTGAGGCAGGATTTCTGGGACAGATAAATGGCTCTGGATATCTCTACACTCAGCAGTGAAGAAGCTGATAATGGTTTGATGACAGCCGTGAGATACAATTTGCAACTTCAGCTTCTCGGATCTCCCTGTCCATGGAGATGGGTGGGACCAGAGCCAACTCCCTGAGCTCTGAATCGGCCGGGCCCACTCTCAGGTGGGCATTGCTGGGCTGCACAGGGAGATGTCGATGGGCTTTTCACACCAGGCTTCGAGAGAGGCCCAAAATAATCACTCAGATCCAACGTTTTCATTAAATAGAATTGAACCTTGGCCTATTTTTAAAGGAGGCTTTTTTGGAAAGGTGCTTTATTCTTACTCGTTTGCACTTTGAAGTGAGCTTCCTGCTCACAGTTTCTAGGAAATGTGGTTTCCGTTGACAAAAACAGATGGAAAATGTATGGAATGTCTGCACTACCTGCAGGCATTTTTCTTTTTGCCTAGAGCTCAGTGTTACCACCATTCACCAACAAAAGCAGGAATCATTGGTCGTGGTAGAGGGTTCTGCACCCCAGTGGACAAAACAAACTGATTAATTTTGTCCTTAATGCAAGACTGTGAATTTATTTCACATTCCTACAAATTATCTCAGTTTTCAAGGCATCAACTCCACAGACAGGCACCAGGCTGTGGTTTCAGGACATGCTTTGGTCTCATCCTCTGCCCTTCACCTGTGGTGAAGATTTGTAAAGGACATCAGAACATCTCCACCTCTAAGTTACAGGGGTTTTTCTTTGGTGAAATAAAAATAAAAATCAAAAGCTGAAACCAGAATGTAGGATCTCAATTAATTAACCGTGCCTTTAGACATGAGAGGTAATCATTCCTGCTGAACAGATCTGCAGAGAATCCCAGAATAATTTGGGTTGGGAGGGCCCTTAAAGCCCACCCAGTGCCACCCCTGCCATGGCAGGGACACCTCCCACTGTCCCAGGCTGCTCCAAGCCCCAGTGTCCAGCCTGGCCTTGGGCACTGCCAGGGATCCAGGGGCAGCCACAGCTTCTCTGGGCACCCTGTGCCAGGGCCTGCCCACCCTCCCAGGGAACAATTCCTTCCCAATATCCCATCTAACCCACCCACTTCCTCCTTAAAGCCATTCCCTGTGTCCTGTCCCTCCATCCCTTGTCCCCAGTCCCTCTCCAGCTCTCCTGGAGCCCCTTGAGGCCCTGGAAGGGGCTCTGAGCTCTCCCTGGAGCCTTCTCCTCTCCAGGTGAGCACCCCCAGCTCTCCCAGCCTGGCACCATAGGAGAGGCATAATCTGCTTATTTATGTTGCAAAATAAGGACTGTGCTGAGCTTCTTCTATAAAAGTTCATTTCACACAGGCTACAACAAAGAGTAGGCTAAATACTTATTATGGCTTGAGATAATATATTAATATAAAAACAATAATTAAAAAAAAAACCAAAATAAATACCAGAAATCATGATATTAATAATTCCAGTGGATCTGCTGTTTTTCCAGGGCAGAAGGATCCAGCACAGAGCACACAAGGCTGTATTATACACAGAACTTATTTCCAGGTTATTATTTATCTGCACTTTGATCCAGCAATGAAAGGGGACCTGATTCCCTCCTCAGAAAGCTGTTTTGGAAAGAGCTGTGCTGGCTTTAGGGAAAAAAACCCGTGATGGGGGATGGATGCTGAGGGTTCTCTGTGTTAAGGGGCACTCTGAAATTACCTAAGGCTTTCTCTAGGCTTGTTCCATTCTGTCAGAAGTATTTACGCTCCCAGAGAGCCGTAAGTCAGCTGTGGAAAATGCAGCGAGGAAATTCCTCGAGAAAGGACAAGAAAGACTGACAAAATCAAGAGGAACAATACTCGGCATCTGCCACAACCCACTTGATTTGGAGAGGAACAAGAATGTTCCCTCTCCCGGCGCTCTGGGATTGCAGGAGCTCTGCAGGAGAGGAGGAACAGCCAAGTGTTAAGGTTCTTCCTTTTTTACAGAGGGGAATTTTATGTTGCTGGAAATAAAGATTTAATTTTTGTCCTCAAGGACTTTTTCCCTGGAAAGCTTTAACAATAAGGAAAGAGAAGGTTCTATTCTTAGCTTATTTTGGCAACTAATCCAATTAGCAACGGTAGTTGATTGGAGAGCCAACCAACTGAAATGAACTTGCCCATAAATCTTATCTTTTAATAACTTCAGCAACTTCCTTGCATTTATTTTTTTTCTCTGTCTATTTCAGAATTCATGGTTTCCTGGTTAGCTCCCAGTATTTCAGACCCTCTGGAGCTCTTTTTGGTTCTCCCCTCTGGCTGCTGGCACCGTGACATCGGCGTCACCTTCCACCTGGAACAGGGCACTGAGCAGAGTGGGAGAAGAGATGGCCCGGGACCTTTTGGATGGGAACCCCTCCAATTCACCATTTTTTGTTCTCTCTCCATGCAGTTGCTGGTCTTTTCATTCATTATAGCTTTGCTGCCTCTCCCCTCTGCTTCTCCTCATCTCCCTTCTGCTTTTTTTTATTGTCCTTATCCCGAATTCAAGCTCAATTTCTCTCCATCTTCTTTTCCAACTTGGTGAAAAGAACTATTTTCCAGTGTTGATCCTTCCTTAAAGGATGCCTGGCACCTCTTGTGCTGTCTTTCCTACTCTCCCTGAACACTCAGAGTAAAGAACAAGGTGTCAGAGCACCTCCAGCAGATCCTCAGCAAGGGAGGAACTCATTAATTAGCTGGGAGAGTTTCCCTGGGAGTCAGAGCAGAGGAATGTGCTCCCACTGGGCTCTCCCACTCCATGTTTCAGATAGGATATGAGGTTCCCCAGCCTTATCACTTCCCTGCCATGAACAAAGAAACACCCGGTAAAGTTTAGGGATCTTTTCTTTATTAGGAGGTCACAGCTAAGTTTGATAATGCCTCTTAAATGTTTCAAATGTGGACGTCCCATGGGCATAGGAAAATAATTTCTAGGGGTTTCTTAAGGATGCAGAGAGTTGCATGAAGTGCCTTATTTTACACCCTCTTGTATATTTGGGGGTTATGGAGCTAAAACAACTTTCTTTACAAGCCCGTTCCTCATACAACTGAAATGAATGATTAATTATACAACTTTTTTTAATCACCCCTCTCAGAACTTGATGATAATGTTAAAATTGTGAAAAGCGTAAGTCAGGAGTTGGAAAGAAAAAGGCTACAGGAATTAGCAACCTCTGCATGCCACCTTCCCTGTCCCTCAGCCAACCCCTCTGGCCAGGTCCGAGAGGTGACGATTAATTCTGCATGGCTCATTTCTCAGGGCCTGGCTTTACCCCAGAGTAGGATTTGTGCATTTTGCTACAACCAAAGTCAGCGATAGCTGGGGTTTGGACAGGGAAAAAGCCCATTCATGTCCATAATGTATGTGCACTGCACATCACTGCATTCTATATAATGTATGTATGTGCTGCACGGACCATGGAAAGCCAGACCCTCGACTTCTCCTGTGTAGCATCTACAGAGAGACTTCCCTGCTTGATTCTTAATTCCTCAGTGGCTCCATTTCCCATTTCTGAGGCTGGGATATTTGTGTGACAAGGACACCGCTGCAGACCCACAGTGGTGAGGAGCTCTGTGAGGTGGCTCAGGGAGAAATCCGGGGTTGGTTTTTTGAGGCAAGGCTTGAATAACACTCAATAACTAAAGCATGAGGACCCCACACTGAACAATGAGGGAAAAATACAGAACAGACCTGAGTGAGGTGGGGATTGTGTGTGGGGAGAAATCCTGTTTCTGATTATGGAGCAGAACCCAGTATCCTCGTGGATAAGCACAGGGAGTCCAACCAAAGCCTGCAGGGGTTACCTTTATTACAGCATCTTTAATTCTAAGTGCTTGTCTTTGCAACCTGAAGGGTGCTCTTTGCCTGTAATTGTTTGTGTGCTAAAGAGAAGCAGGCGAGAGAAACTAGGCCCATTAGTAAATGAGGAAAGGAAAAAGATTAATGACAATTCAGAAATAACTAGAACTGATTTGACACTGGGGATCTGCCCCAGTTACAGCCTTCAGGGCCAGTCACCAGCACTCCACCAGCAGCACAAATCCATGAAGCAAAGCAGGAGCTCAGCTGCCACTGGTGTGAACTCTTTAGAAATCAAGCAATTTATTTTTTAATTTCTGTGTATGTTTTGTCAGCCAAATTTTGTGGTTTGGGTTTGAAGTAGGGTTCATCAGTGCTCATTAGTACCTGAAATTCTCTCTGGGGTCACAACAACTCTTAAAAATGAGGAAGTTTAACTTTTTGTAGGAGTTAGTAAAAAATCTAGGTATAAGCAGCTATTAAAAGGTAATGTATAGCGAGTGGCCAGTATGGACATGAATGCCATATGCGTTATTTAGTAAATTGGACGTGCAGCCAATGGCTGGTTTAGAAATAATGAAGTGTGGTGATGGTAGGAAAATTAGCAAAAGGTGAAAAAGTTGATTCTTGCTGATGGATGCAAACAGCAAAGCAGGTGTTGGGTTGGCTCGGTGACAAACGAGGGGGGCCTGCAAGAAATATCTGGAGGAAACCAAAGCTGCAGTGGCTTCATGGGGAGGTGAGAGCGTGTTACAGCAGAGGGAGAGACAGAAAAGGAGGGGGAAATACAGAAAAATATACAGGAAAATCATAGACTCTCGGAATCAGTTAGGTTGGGAAAGACTTTTAAGATCAACAAGTCCAAATGTAAACCTGACATTGCCAAGGCCACAACCAAACCACGTCCCCAGTGCCACATCTGCATGGCTTTGCAATCCCTAAAATCCCTCAGACAGGCTGAGGGTGGGCACGGGGCTGTGGCTGAGGGGGGCACAGGACCTGGGATAGCGGAAGGTGTCCCAGCCCTTGGTTGGACCAGATCCCTTCCAACCCAAACCATTCCAGGGTTCTTGCTGGTGTGAAAAGGTTGATATAAACGTTGGGATCCATTTGCAGGATTGTGGATCAACAGCTGTGTCCATCAGCAGTGAAGTATTTATGGGACATGAGGGTTTTACGGTCTGAGTTCTGAAAAATCTCCCGATGAAGACAGACCCTGACATAAAATACCCAAAAACACAATTAAGGTGGAGAGTTAATGAGCAACACCAGCAGTTCATGGAGTTGGAAGAAGAGAAGGAGCAAAAAAGCCAGGAGAGAGCTGGCAGAGACAAAGCACAGCAGGGCTCCAGGTGTTTTGGATTTTTCTGGGAACAAGGTTGCCCAGAGAAGCTGTGGCTGCCCCTGGATCCCTGGAAGTGGCCCAGGCCAGGCTGGATGGGGCTTGGAGCACCCTGGGACAGTGGAAGGTGTCCCTGCCCACGGCAGAGGTGGCACTGGATGAGGTTTAAGGTCCCTCCCACCCCAAACCAGCCTGTTATTCGAAGATTCCCTTCCCCTTCAGAAGCAGCTCTGCAAGACCTCCCCTTCCCGCAGGTCCATGTAACACCAGTGCTGCCAGTTTCTGTTTTCCCAGATGCCAGAGTCAAAAACATATCCCAGGATAGGCATCCACAACCTCTGCTTCCAGATCAAATTATTCTTCCTCACACCGTGGGAGTAACGAGGAGGCCACTCCTGTGCCTTGGCTGGTTTCCCTTGATCTGCATCGTGCTGCACCCAGCTGACAGGCAGAGAGACAGGCAAGGCAAACACTTGGAAGGGATAAATATGGTGAGCAAGCTGCAAAGGCTGTGAAAACATTTGTATTCCACACCAGGGACAAGGCAGAGCTTTGGGGCTCCTGTGGTCAGAGCAGGAGGGGAGCTGAGGTTCCTGCTGCCTTTTGAGCAGGACAGGAAAACGGGGAGAAGGGTGAAGAGGGGAGGTTGCTGCAAGCCTGACACCCAGGATAAGAATTCTTCCCTTTGCTGGAATGGAAAGAAATAAAGATGGGATTAAGGGAGAAGAACTTGTCTGTGGCTTGAAAGCGACGCATTCCAAGGCAGCTGAGCACTGTGGCACGAGTGACACAGCCCAGGAGTGGCACCAGCGGCCTCAGCCCAAACTTTTGAAGCTGATGTTGGCTTTTGCTCACATTTAGTCCACTTTAGTGCCAACCTTCAGAAAGAGAGATTCCAAAGGGACACCGAGGTAGGTCTGCAGAGAAAAACAGGGCAGGGGACAGGGACAGACCTGGAAGTCACTTGCCAGGCTGAGAGTTGAGGCTCTTCGGGTGAAGGAGAACACACACAGAAAGGAGAAAAGGGGACCAAACCCACACAAAGCTGGGTGAACAGCAAGGAAGAAAAGGACAAGAGTCAGCACAGCACAGAAGACAAAATTCCAAAGCCTAAGGAAGGAAAAAAAATCCTTAGGAGGAGGCTGTGACTGACCAGGTGAGAATGAAAAGAAGTCGGATGACCAAGGTGATAGAAAGTCAAAAAACTGCTAAAATGATAAGAGTGGAACAAAGATAACAAATCCTGAGTGGAGGAAGTGAAGGGATGGAAAAATACAGAATTAGAGGAATTCTGGGCAGAAGTAGAACTGGAGAATGAGGGAGTCTGGACAGAGCCAAGGTCAGAGGGGGTCACACGTGGAGCAGAGGCTGCTGGGGTTGGCAGGTGCTTTGGAAGAGCTTTTTTAAAAGTGCATTAAAAAATAAGAAATGAGGAGAAGAGAAGAGAGAACACAGCTGGACAAAATGAAGGGAAGAAGCAGCAGGAAGCAGAAAAAAACCAATGTAAGGAACAAATAAAGAGAGAACCCTGGGCTCCAGCCCCACTGAGGGCAGAGGCCTGGGCAGACATTAGGGAGCAAAACTACTGCACTTATCATACCATTAGAAATGTAATTTCTTAGGCTGAACACAACTCTGTAATGCAGCAAAATATGATTTGAGGGCTGGATGGAATACTGAGATTTCTAATTGCAGCGCAGTTAGACTGAGAATTACAGCCAGCAGGATATTTCCACCCATGTTTTCCTTCAGAAAACCCCACACAGGGGTTTCACAGCCCTTTTCGGGGTTTCCAAAGACTCCCACCCTGTTGCCTTCGGCACTGAACCCCAGCAGGGTCCCCTCCTGCCCATCCCGGAGGGATGCACACAGGGACAGGAGCACACAGGGACACAGAAGCTGCTGCAGATCTGACGCTGCCACTTAAGGAGCCTTCAGTCAAAACTCTTTTTAAGAATAAAAAGGGCTTTCACAGCACTTATTTTTCACACGTCATCCAGCATTAAAGACCTGAAGCTTCCTACACCACGCGGTAACAAAATCATGGTATGTAAAAAACATGAACTCATAGAAAGAGAAATAATCCTAAATGTACAAAGATAACCCTAAATAACTAAAGATCAATTAATCCTCATCATTCTATGACTCTAAATAATTGTGCCTCACTCAGCAAAACTGTGGGGCAAATCACGGGGTTTGAATGTTATATTGTTTCCCTTGTTTAAATCTATTGTTTTTTTTTTTTTTTTTACATACAAAACTTAGAAAAATAAAACCCTTCCTCCTGGGAAAGCTGCCCTAAATGGCCCTAATTTCCATGCATGCCACCCTGATGACTTCACTCGCTCCCTGCAGTTGAGATTCAAGAGGTGTAACTAAAAGCAGAGCTTTTAGGGGTTTTTAGTACAACTTCCACAGCCCCAACCCAAACCCCCCTCGCAGTTTGGGGAGCAATTAGAAAGATCTCACACCTTCCAGCCCTCACCTCCAGCCAAGCCAACACCCCAGCACACTTAGCCTGTCCTTTTCTTTCCAATTTCAGCATGTTCAGTGTACCAATAATGCTCTGATGCATTTCACTCTTGACTGCATACAGTGAGATTGCTAATCAGGATTACTCGATTCAGTCAACACTGATTTCAATAAAAAGACAAAAAAAAATTATCATAAATATAGAGAAAGTGCTGGCGGCAGTGACAGGTGATTAAAATCTCATTCACTTGGAATCAGCCTGATTCATGGTAGTCGAATAGAGGAAGTCTTCATATCAGCAGCAGATGATTATTATCTCACTCACTCCAAGTCACTTCTGATTGCACATGCACACACAAACTGGCACAAAGTAGATTCATGAACAACAAATCATCATGCAGGGGCCTGACCTCCTTAAAATGAGGCTTTGTATAATAATTCTTCAGAAACAAGCAGATATAGGGTGGATAATGCTAATTTACGGAGTAGGCATAACAAGCAAGCTCGCATTAAACACCCAGCATGGAGAGGAAGCAAGGAGATGCCAATAAATTCTCAGTATTGAGCTGAAATACTGAAGATTAATTGATTTAAAGTGCTATTGTCATCTGTTTGAACACAATTCCAAACTTGAAAATGAAGTATTCAAAGAACTGCTTCAAACAAACAGTGAAAGATTCCAACACCAGGATTTCCTGGTGTTTTGAGAAGTAAAACTTCCCTGAAATATGATTTTCTTCAGTTGTGGACGTGTCTCTGTTTATACTCTGAGTGCACAGATAAATTCAGTGCGTTGGTGCATTTTTATCTCTTGAGGCTCAGGCTGGATGTCAGGGAAAGGTTCTTCCCCCAGAGGGTGCTGGCACTGCCCAGGCTCCCCAGGGAATGGGCACGGCCCCGAGGCTGCCAGAGCTCCAGGAGCGTTTGGGCAGCGCTGCCAGGGATGCCCAGGATGGGGTTGTTGGGGGGTCTGTGCAGGGCCAGGGGCTGGGCTGGGTGATCCCTGTGGGTCCCTTCCAGCTCAGGATATTCTGGGATTCAATGATTTAATTCCAGCAGATCACTGGGACCACCAACTCTTCTTCTATGGCTTGAACTATTCCTCAAGGAGCAACACCCATCCCCTTACACAGGGCACTGATGACACATTAATTAGAGATTAGACTTGCTAATGACAGGGCTCTTGTCTTCAAACAACACAAACAGTGAATGCTCTCACACCGAGGAACTCCAGTCATGCAGCCATGCAGCAGGAAGTGACATCTGCAAAATACGTCCAACTTCCTGAATAAAACAATGTATTGTCCTGCCACCGTTAACTGGGAACACTTTTAGGTAAGTATATATTTTCTGCTTATGCTTAAACCCGTAAAATCTCAAAAAAATAGTGAACTAATTAAAATTAATTAGTGCACTCTCCCGTGGCTCTATATAACTCATAGTGTCCTCTCAGACCTACGCTACAACAAGTGTTGGACAGAAAAGCTTATGCAGAAGGAAGTTAAACAATTGCATGTTTTACTGCTGGTTTGAAAGAGTTTTTTTCAGATTGACAGCGCAATCAAAGCCAGTAGCAGTGGCAATGTCAAAGTGCAAGTCAATAGCTCAGTCAGATGTTGTCTGAGAGAAATGAGGAGCAGCGGTGGAGGCCGGGGAAGACTCGCTTGGATCCCCGCGCCTCGCGCTCCCAGCAGTTACAGACTGGTGAATCACCGGGGGGGAAAGCAAGGCAAGGTGTTATTTAGGAAGGCCATGGCTCGTAAAATCAACCTGTTGAAGGGTGGAGAAAGGGAGAACTTTGGGGTGGCCACCAGTAAAACCCCGTTGCAGCCGTCTGGGTTGTGTCAGGCTGACAGAGGGGAGCTGGGCAGGGAAGGAAGTGACCCAGTAGTCCCAACACTGAGGAGAGATAATGCTCAATTCCCTGCAGCGTCTGCATCTGATAACCCAATTATCCCCAGCCTATTTTTTCAAAGTCTCTTTGAACCTATGACCCACTACAAACAAAATGTGTTTGTGTTGTTCTTAACTGCTAAACTCTGAAACAACAAAGGGCTTGGGGAAGAGTTGCCAACTTGTGTATTTCTTCAAGGCCTCCAACAATTACATTTCCATCAATCCAGTGGATTATTTTTAAACGGGGGTAATTTTTGATCTGGAAGAAGTTGAATGGCAAAAGTGATTTAAATACACTGTTCAGGATTAAACCCCCTCTGACTAAGCAGAAATAAATGAAGCCAGGAAACACTCTGCTAAAGCATTTAACATAAGTTAGAAGTGACACTTGTTATGCAGCAAATGTCAGTGCAGCTGCTCTTGTTATTTATTAAACAGCACTTTTATTTTGGACAAACACATCACCTTGGCTAACTACTTCCTGGTAGAATTTATCCCAGTAATATGTGTATATATATACATATTTCAACACCATTTTCTTCTGGAGGGGACAGATTCTGCCAGGAAAGAAGTGAGAGAAAGCAGCACTTCTCCAAGGTTGCTCTTTCTTCAAGGTCGCTCTTACAGCAACTACCAGGACAGAAGGACTTGCTCTTACATTTATTCATCTATTTTTCTGTCTTCTCCTTTGTCTTTTTAGGGGTGAACTGGGTTCTCTACACTTCTGTGCCACGCTGTCAGCTGGAGGAATACACAGGGACGTGTCTTAAAGAGTGGAACGCATCGAGCTTATACCCGCAGCTAATTAAGGCTGGGATTATTTGGGAGCTCAAATGATGTCAGGCCAAGCCAGAAGCATCTTCCCACAACCAGAACCCAGGAGAGCCAAGTAATCTGAAAATTACACCGCAGGAATCATAGGTAATCAGGAGGGTTGTTTATCACAACAGGGCAAATTAAGGCAGAGCTCCTTTTGCTGACTGGGAGCTCTCCTGAAACCACAGAAAAACACAATAAAAACCCCAAGGTTGAACCAGTGGTGCAACGTGGCTCGACAGGCAAAAAGCTGTGGGGGAGACCACGGTAAGGAGTTACAATGGTTTGTAAATCAACATTATTTTGGAGTTTAAATGACGCCTAAAGGGGGTGTGGGGATAGTGGTGGGGCACGGATGCCCCTTGCTGTAAATGATATTGAAAAACCCCTGAGTGGCTGCACTTCCCTCCACGACCCAGGCACACACGGAATGACCCACACAGACATGTAGCACACAGAATAAAATTTTATATCGCCTTCAGAAGCCGGATCAATTGTTAATTCTGCCATATGTTCAAGCATATTCTGTTACATTACTGTCTTCAGAAAAGCTCGCGGAATAGGAGGGAATGTGTGAAAACATCCATGCTGTGCCAGTAAGTAGTTATTTTATGTTTGTAATTTTAGTTTTACTGACTTTGGGCCTAATCCAGTACCGGGAGCCATAGCTCTCCTTCTTTAGAGCACTGGGAGGGTTTTTTGGGGTTATGGGGGCTGTTTGGTGTGGAGGGAATCCAGCATTCCCTGTGGGATGTGCATGTCCCAGGGGGATGGAGGGTGACCGGCAGCTGTCGGGGTGGGAGGGCTGGTGGGACACACAACACCCTGGGGCTCTGCTGGGGGGCTCCCCAGGCTGTCCTAAACACACAGTTCCTCTCAGAGCAGGACTGTGGACGTGGCCCAAGCGAGCTTGACCAACAATATCAGAGGACACCCCAAGTGATGCCTCCAAGGGTCGTGTTAATGCCAAATAAAATTCCAGGTATTGCTCATCCAGTTGTGTCTGTGGATGCACGTGTGACAGCACTGGGGCTGGAAGGGAATGGTCTTTAAGGTCCATTCCAAACCAAAGCATTCCATGATTCTGTGACAGCCAGGCGCAGGACTGATGGTGGACATGCACAGGTAGGAACCCACGCCGTGGGTGTCCACAAGTCCCATCAGCTGGGGACAGTCAGCCTGGCCGCCTTGCCAGGGCAGAGCAGCCCAGCACTGCCACCACCTTCCCCAGTGCATCCCCCGGGGTCTCCTCCAACACCCACAGCGCAGGCACAGCTCCCTTCTCCCAGGAAATGCTCTGGGTCCCACCAGGCTGAAGACTGGATGCTCTTTAAGGCCCCTTCCAACACAAACTATTCCATGATTCTATAACCAACACTTAGAAGTGATAGAGGAGAAGATGAAATTCCACAGTGGTGCAGGAGCCGTGGGCTGACCCCGACCATGTGAAGGCATCATGTTGGAAAAGCTGCAGGAGGCTCTCCAAAGATCTCAAAGATGGTACTTGGGGTAATTCATTTTACTTTTCCTGTGGTTTGGGTGCCAGGGAGATGATCTGCACAGGAAGGACAGCGGGGAAACCCACACAAGCACAGCTGGCTGAATCATCCTCTAGAGCTCCACAAGCAGGAGTGGTGGAAGTCACGCTTAGATCACTTCCCGGAGAGCAGAAAACTTGCACACACAAAAGCAAAATAGCAGGTAATGAGATAAAAAAGTGATTAAATGTGAAATGTCTTTAATACCTTAACTCTTTCTGCGCTCAGGTCAAGTGCAGTGGTTTACATGGCCGTGGTTCTGCATCCTCAGCTTTAAAAAATGGGTAAGATCTGTGGGAACACCCCTGTC
>VZTE01003042.1:545831-547582 GCA_013397775.1 Eulacestoma nigropectus
ATTTCCAAGTTATGTGGTTTGAAAAACAGACACAGATAAAATTACAGCAGTCAGTCACTAAAAAGGAGGGTGCTGAAGGAAACTCCAGGAGTTAATGTTGCTAAAGAGAAGATGGATCTGTTCCAGCACCTGGGTACGCAGAGAATGAGAACGTACGAACAAAACCCAGAGAAAAACTCAAGGTAGCTACAAATCAAAGAAGGTAAAATTGTCCTTGGATTTCTGGAAGCAGTGGAAGCAGGAAACTCCCACACCAAACCCAGAGTTATTCAGGATTATAGAATAAAAAAAAAGAGAGAGAGAGAAAAGTAGTCTCTAGAAGTATTGGTGGCATCATTCACAGAGAACAGGCACTGCCCAGGCCAGGACATCTTCCAGGTCTAAAATCAACATCCAATGGAAAGAATCAAAGTTTTGGTGGTGCTTTTTCCTGTCATTGACTTTCCTTCATCCGTGTGGAGCCCAGTGGCCATCAGGCATCCAGTCACGACCACCCTGGGAAAGAGCAGGAGGCTGGAGCAGAACTCTGGGATCGCTCCCTGAATCCCTTTGTACCTCCAGCTCCTGAATTGTTTGTTTCCAACAGGACAGCCCCACTCCAGTCCCCCTGATGGATCCCTACATGGCTTAATAAGCCTGTTTGGATTAGCACAGGCAGCTCGCTGCCCACCAGCATCTCGTGAAGCACAGAAGAACTGCACAAACATAAAGAGGAAATCCTAATCAAATTTGGATTGGTAAAGAGCATTCCTGACAATCCACACAATACCAAGACCAATTCAATTTTATTGGTTGTTATTCAAAAGAAAGGGCACTCACATCTCTCCTTTGTGCATTAATAACCTCACTTCAACTAGAGGATTGGGATTTTTTTTGTCCAGATTGGGGTTTTTGAT
The DNA here is from genome assembly GCA_013397775.1 of Eulacestoma nigropectus. Lineage (NCBI taxonomy): Eukaryota > Metazoa > Chordata > Aves > Passeriformes > Eulacestoma > Eulacestoma nigropectus. The sequence continues at coordinate 546,728 of VZTE01003042.1, forward strand.
AGGGCTCCTTGTTTGCTTTATAAGTAAACTGAAGGTTCTGTGCAGCCACGGGGCCGGGGAGCAAACCAAGTGTGTGGTGAAGATTTGCAGTGGCGAATTCACCTTTTAAATGAGAGCACCACACCCTCCATGCTGTCAAATTAACTTCTTCTCCCGCACATGTCTCAGGAAAATGAGCTTATCCCAGAAGTGAGGCTGGACCTTTGCTTTTTAATAGCTCCTTCAGCTTCCAGGTTAATTTTTGTTCTGTTATTCTTCCAACCTTTTTTTGTCTTAGAAACTTTTACCAAGTGCAGCGGGAGTTTGACATGGGAGCCCTTGTTTGTATTGCTACTTTCCCAAAGCCTCCTTAAACACTGCTGGAGGCTTAGGCCAGGTTTCTTTATTTCCTTTTCTATTTCTTTATCATTAAGGCCAAGGAGTTTTGAGCGAGCAGGATCCCGCTAATCGCTTGCCCCAGCCCCCATGGCTTTGTTTCTGTCAAAATAGCTCCTTTCAGCGGCTGCAGAGCGAGCTGTCTGGGCAAATGAACTGCTCTTTCTCACCAGATGTGTAACCGTGTTTCGTCTTTCACGAGAGACAAGCTGGAGCCGACTCCTTCCGCTAGCTGGGCCTATGCTACATGTCTTACAACAACACAAATGTAAGCCCCTTCCTTTCCACACATGTTAAACTCATTTCCTAGTGAATTATTGGGAAAACACGGCGCTATCCTCGCCGCCGCTGCGCGCGGATGCTGCCGTTTGCTCCCCGCGCCCCTGGCACGGCCGCCACGCCACCATGGGCTCCGTGTCATTGTGCTGGCTGGGAAACTTTTATTTTGCTCAAAGTATGCCAGATTTTTTAATTTTTTTT
>VZTE01003042.1:547606-552606 GCA_013397775.1 Eulacestoma nigropectus
GTGGGAAAATTTTTTTTTTTTCACAATTTGCCCAATTTTTTTATTTTTTTTTTTTTTTTTTTTTTTTTTTTTTTTAATTTGCCTCCAGCCCTGCCACACGGGAATCTCCCAACCCTGTGGAACAAACACCTTCCCTTTCTCCTGAACAAACGCTGTTTACACTCTGGGTATTTTCCATCTTGGAGAAATAAGGAGAGTTTGTTCAATAGCAAATTAAAACCTAGAACGGAGCCATATATGTTCTATTAGAGCTGAGCTGACACACCAAGGAACCAGCAAGTTTTCCTCGGCTTAAAACACTAAAGAACCAAAACAGTTAACAGCAAACTCACATCTCGTAAAGCCCGGAGTGCCCCTCAGCCTGTAAAATTCCCCAGCTCCAGCTTTTTTTTCAGTTACATCTTTATTTTAACAGGGCATTAATAATGCCAGTATAAGGTTGTATTATACAGGTTTGACCACAACCGTTTTTGCGAGATTTGCTGTTAAGATAAACAAGCCGGCGGAGCTGCTCGGCTGGCAGCGGCACCCGCCTGAATGGCTCTCATTTTCCTGAGCTCCGCCGGGGCTGCCAAGCGCAGGTTGAGCTCCCGCGTCCCCTTCCCCTCGCCCCGCGTGTCAATCACCCCCTGGCATCCCCGGTGACAATTTCCATCCTCCCAGCCTGGAATTTCCACCTCCTCCAGCCCGGCAAAGCACTCCCTCCTCAGCCCTGCGAGTAACCCAACACCGGGGCTGCTCCTACCCCCGGCCCCCCGAAATCTCTCTGCGTTAGCAACGGAGCCTTATTAAACCCATTTCTACCACTTTGTGTTTCACAGGTTGTTTTTTTTTAATTATCTGCTGTCTGAGGGTAATTATTTACTTCCTGGAAGCTCACGTACCAGAACTCTGAGTTTGAAAGATTTTTCCATAACCTAATCCAATTCATCAAAGGCATCCTAACAAAATTACAGGCTCTGGCAGTATCTTTGCTTTTCACCTGATAAGGCTGCAGCAGAAGCCCGGGATGGTTTGTATCAGGGTCCCTCCTGGAGTATAGTTTTTGACAGCTTTGCTTAAATCCCTTCCCCCCCTTTTCCTCTCTCACAAAAGCACGGGATTTTATTATTCCCTCCTCCTGGAGCCGTGCAAGGCTTTGGGCTTCAAATAATCAGGTATTAGACGGGGGGGAAAGCGGTGCAGGAGTCTCACCCAGCACGTTTGGGATTTCCTTGGGAACAATGCTCTGGGAGCCGTCCCCCAGCGCATCGCTCCGCCAGCATCCCAGGTATTCCCGCAATTTCCTCGGCTGCGGGTTGTGCTCCCGCTACGAGCAGGGATTACGAGGGAGCGATGTAAATGCTGTGACTCAGATGACCCGAGGGAAAGAAAGCAAAAGGGGAAAGGAAGCACATCCAAAGTCCTGGTTCTGGGGTGTGGGGGAGCTCGGAGGGGCTGAATTACGGAGATTACTCTGATTTGCCATTTTTTGCTCTGTTTCTACGTGTATTTGAAGCCCCGGCGTGTGCCGTGTCCTGGTTTGAACAGGTGAGAGGTGTTCGTACCTGCGCGCCTCAAACCCCAGTCCAGCTACCCCTGTCTGCAAACAGATCCCTCGCAGCTAAACCCATTAATCTACAATAAACCACCTTCTTAAGGAGAAAAAAATCAATGTCGGGTTCCTGATGGCAATTTTTTCCAGAACTGGTTACCCAGGAAAGTCGTAATTTTTTAATATACTCTGAACTTGGTAGCGCCAATAGGACGCTGAAAGCAAAAGAGCAGCTGAGCTATTTTAAGGTCTGCTCTTCCAGCACTTTGGTGCACATCTTAAAGAAAAATAAGAATTAAAAAAAAAAAAAAAAAAAAGACACCAAACTGCTCTGTTTTCATTGCATTATGCAGATGAAATGACAAGTTGTCATTTAAGAAGTTAATAAACAGTCACCATTTTGCAGGTTATCCAAATGCTACTGAATAGAAAACCTTGGATCCCTAAATGATGTGTAATTAAAATTATTTTAAAAATCCTCCTTGACAGGCCAGGGCTTAGCCAAAATGTAAATGACATTAAAGAAGACAATGAATTTAATTTTATTTAATGTCCCTTTTTGCAGATCCTCATTTACATAGCATTTTTAACAAAAGCGTTGACCTTATAAATGCTGGCATTTGTACAGCTTCTGCAGAGTTGGATTTAATCATGCTTTCGCAAAGCCATAAGGGAAAAAGCTTTAAGTTCTCTGGTTGGATATGGAGTAGGAATAAAAACATTGGGACTGGTCAAATGTTTATCCTCCTTGCTTCTGAAAACAACCTGACAAGAAGATGTAAAGGTCTAGGGAATAACCCATTGCTGTTTGTAAGGCTTGGTAATAATCATACATAATCGTTTGGAAATATAGCTAATAAAAAATATAATGAGTGTTCAGCAAAATCGGCATTAGGCCCAAATTACATGATATTAATACTTGAACAGGTGCAGAAAGGCGCTTTAAATGAGGTAAATGAATAAAATGTCCCAGAGCACAACTGTGTGCACTGACAAAAAGTCAATCACATGAATAATTCAGCGGCCGGGACTGCCAGCAAAGGTCAGCGGCTCTCACCTTTGTGACGGGAAGTGAAAGGAAACGCTGCTGACGAAAAAAAACCCCCCTCGCCCTCCAGCCGCTGCCGCCACCCCGCCGAAGGTGTAAACTTGGAGCAGGGAGGAATTAAAGCGCTGCACCGGCCAGCCGGCAGTCAAAAGAAAAAAAAAAAATTAAAAAAAAACCCCACCCCAGCGTGAACAGCCAAGTCGTTCAGGGAAAATAATCTGAAATTACAGCCAGGGAAAGGTTAAGGGGGGTGGCTACCAGTGATGTCAATTATCTCCCAAATCTGAGGTCAGGCAAAAGGTATTTTAAGAGCCTACGGGATTGAAATTTTGTAACAGCTGTTAAATATGACAAAACTTTTTATTCCCCCAAACTAAAGCTATTCCAAACTCTGTATGAAAGAAATGGGATAAGCAGATGTCTGGCTTCCATACAGGAAAGTAGGACACACTTGGAATGATAAGTCTCCTAAACTCTATAGAATAATGCCAGATTTATTGGGGAGGGGGGTATTTACTGCCCACGGAGATGCCAGCGAGCAGTAGGGCTGTGATGGTACCATCTGGAAACCCTCTGCCGAGCAGGCGCTGGCGATGCTCCGCCAGCACTCCCAGCCCCGGCACCGCGCTCCCGCTCCGGCCCCCGGCCGCCACCGGCACCCAGCGTCAACTGTTGGACCCCCGGCCTCCAGGGACACCCCCGAGAAGGCAGCAAAAAGTCGGGGGTCTGGCTCTGAGCAGGAATTTCCATCCCTCCCTAATGAAATATCTGCTGGTGGCACGGAGGAATGAGTCTAGCCCAGAGTGTGGTTTTGGTTTAGCAGTTACAGCGGCATCCTGTAATCATTTACAGCCCTTGGAATGTACGGGTGAAATAGGAGAGATTTATCTGTTCATAGTTGTGATATGTAGACAATGGGTGTTCCTAATGAGGAACATCTGCTTTTGTGTTTTCCCAGAAAACATTATTCCACTATGAAAATGATACTCCCATCCTTTTCAGCAACACCGCAAAGAAAATATGGGCCTTTTCCTTTCTTTTATTTGCTTTTCTTTGGGTCAATCTAATTTCCCAGGGACACTTTTTCTGTGGCATCTTTTTACTGACTGCGCTGCAATTTACGGTGGGTTTGTTCTTTAACACGTGAGTTACTGTGCTGGAGGAACAGCCCCGAAATGCCAGCAGATACTTAAATGTGTACAGTAATAAAAGCCTCCCCGCTCAGCCATGCTCCGTGAGAAACATCCAGGCGACGTAAATAAAAATTCCCAGTGAATTAAAAGGTCGCGGAGGCTCCTGACACCGAAAACCGCTTCCAAGGCCTCGGGTTTGGCTTTTACATTTCCAGCCCACTGCAGGATTCAAACGTAGAATTACACAAGTTTATTTAAAATATCAGCGCTGCTAATAAATTATTACTCCTGAGGTGCACAAGGGGGTTTTTTCCTTCTGTTTTTTGGGGTTTTTTTTATCCCAGTGCGTAAACAATTCCGACTATCACGGAGTCTCCCAGTGTGGGCTGGAAGAAATGGGTGGCCATAGATCTCAATTCAGGATTGAATTATTGGTTCATATCCTGAGGACAAATATGCCTTATCTGGTCAAAAGCTGCTAAATGTATCCAAAGGACAAAAGGATCTAGTGAAGCATATTGGATATAATTCCCTTTTTTTTTTTTAAGCCAACTACCCAAGCGACTCCACTTCCTATGGGAAACTGTAAATTGACCCCCAAACGTGATGGGGAAAGGTTGTTTCGTGATGCTCAAAAGGGAAATGCAAGCCTGAAATCCAACCCTGGCAAGCAATTTAGGCACCAAACTCCGAGCACATGGGTCGAGCGAACGCAAATATCGGGGATTTAAAATCCACCTCGGTGGTTCCAGAGGGCCAGGGCTCCTCCGGAGCTTCCTCCCGGCCACACTTCCCTCCTACATTTGCTGCAATTTGCTCGGAGCAAACATCACATCCCACAGTCCTTCAAAAACCCGGCTGGAGAGGCCGCTCCGGCCTCTGCTGAGCACCAGATTCTCCGACATGAGAAGTGACAACTCTCTTTAGAAGGCTAAAATCCATGCCATCCCCATAAAGCCCAGATCTTGAAAATTCCTAATGCAGAAGGTGATTAAAATTGCCATAAAATTGTCCTATCTTTAAATTTAGAAGCACAGCAGATTTTTCATCAATAATTAAGATCACTAAAGCATTTATGCTAGGCATAAATGGAGTTTCAATCTTCCTTATTCAAATAAACATGATAAACCCATTAACCAAATGTTTTCTGATTTTTTTATCTCTTCTCATGCTGCTGGAATATCAAATGATCACATAGTTCTGATCGTTTGGGGGAGGTATAAAAGCACTGGTGTTGGGTAGCTTGGCTCAGTTTTGCCAGGATCACCCTTCACATGACTGATAC
>VZTE01003042.1:557606-560274 GCA_013397775.1 Eulacestoma nigropectus
ATTTCCGAAAACATTTAGCTGCTGTATACAAAGGAAATAAACCCACATTGTCAACTCGAGAGCGCTCCGGAGTTTAAAAGGCTGCTCTGTAACCCAGCGAAATAATTATTGAAGGGTACGACGCCTCCGTCTTTGTCAGAGTAATTGTACTTGGCCTGTCAGCTCTGCTTTTCTCCGGGAGGAAATCCCACTATTTTACTCCTGGAGGCTTTTGCATCCAACCCGGGTTTAAGCAGGAGAAGTAGAAAGTTTCTGCGGGGTGGCAGCGCGGCCGTGCGCGCAGCTTGCGCGGGGCCCACCCTGACCCGGGGGACTCTCCAGCCCCTGCCTCGGGGGCTGCAAAATTCCCAAAAATAATGGATGTGGGAAGGCTGGCCTCGGCCGGCGGTGCAGAATAAGGCAGCGGTGCTACAGCCCGGCAGATTGGGGGAATGGTTTTAATTTCCATCGCTGGGATCTGATTTCCAGAACAGTGGAAATTATTCCCCATTCTCGCCTTCCTCCCTGTTCCCCCAAAAGATTTTTGAAAAATAGTAATTAAAAAAAAATCGTGAAATGTCTCTCCGGAAAAAAAAAAATAAAAATAATGAAAAAAGAAATAAAGTTGATTAAATCCCAAGCTCTGTGTCTGTAATTGCTGCGGTGCAACGCTGATAACACGTAGTTATCATCGGAAAAGTTGACCAAGACAGGTTAAATAATTTAATAAGGAACTGCTTGTAATTATGTTATTTACAAGGTATGACAGAGGTTTGAGGAAGAAACAGAAGCTGATCTCAGGGAAATGGACGGGTTTGGGTGACCCCTGGAGCATGGAGTTTGAATTATGGAGATGGGGGGCTGAGAGGTGAATATGGACTAGAGGAGAACAAGATGACTTTTCACCTCAGCACATTTAACTTTTAAATCCAAATAAACGTCTCGCGTTACTGGATGGTCGCGTTCTAAAAGAAAAAGGACTAATCCCGGCCAGTTTCGGAGTGTGGGGAAGGGGGCTGCCCTTTCCTCACCGAGGGAAAATATCGCCAAAAAAAAAAAAAAGTTACAAAGGGGGAAAAGTGCATTTGAAAATAAATCTGGGTAACACGGTGGGATTTTTTTTTCCCTTTTCCTTTCTCCCTCGCTAAATTAATTATATCAAACATCTGTTCCCATGACGTTGTCCTCGATGCCACACACACCACTGAATGATCTCAACGCTGCCTCGAAGAGCAACAACACACCTTTTTCTCTTTCCCAAATATCCTCCGGTAATCGGGATCTCAGTTAGCAGCCACCTGATTTACTCGCTCAGGTAAATTGAAAGTAGGCGCGCTCCGCCGGTTTGCTCGCCCCCCACCCTTCCAAGCAAGGGCAAAACACAAACTTAGGAACTCGCGCGGTAAGAAAAGCGTGAACTTTCTCACCTGTTTGGTCATGGAGTCTATTAGCCGAACGTACAGGTCCTGCTCTGTCCTAACTCCTGCGGAGGGAAAGCAGAGACAGATTCCGATCAGGATTTCGGTAGCGAACCACCCCAATCCCACAAGGAAAGGATGAGGTCAGGCAATTAACCGCGGCGGGCAGGGATCGGCCCCGCGCCGGCTTCGGGGGAAAATTCAAAATTCAGACAAAACATTAACAATGATCAAAATGAGCCAGGAATCGGCCGGTGACGGAGCTGTGCTGAGCCCGGCGCTCGGGGGGCCGTGGCCGAGCCAGCCCCCCCCCGGCCGGGCTCTCTGCGGCCCCACGGCCCCGGGGAACACGCGGGACCCGGGGCGCTGGCGCTGAGCGACCCCCCGCGGGTTTTCCGCGCCCGGGGAAGCGGCTCCGCCGGGCCGGGGCTCCGCTCTGCCCACTCACCCCATCCCAATAATTACCATCAATTCCCAAAACTGAAAAAAAAGTCCCTTAAAAGTGCCGCTGTGCCCGAGCAGCCATCGATCCCCTTTTTTTACTTTCCACTTCAAGCCCAACCGGTTAATCATGTGAAGTACCATTGACTTATCGATCCTTTATGTTTTGTTTTCCTTATATGCCAAGGAAAGAGCCGTGTTTACACGCGTGTAATTTTAATCTCGAAATCTTTATATCCTTTATCCCCCTGCTCCCCCCCAAAAAAGGCCTCGGAAGGAAAATCAGACTTTTCTGCGGCACACGGGCGCTCAAAAATGAGAGAACGACAACTTACCATTGCTATACAATAACTGAAGTTTATAATGAATCCCATTGTTAGTTTTTTCATTGTTTGGCTCCTGCAAGTAACGATAAATAATTACATTTAGCATGAAAAATATCGCCCTCCTCCTGCTGCCCATTTTTCTCGTCCCTGAAGCGGCTCGGAATTAACAGTTCGCAGAAATTCAGCCCACGGTCACTTTTTTTTTTTTTTTTCTCGGTGTGGAGCGCTGATGATGTCATTAGCTCGGTGCAAATATGTCATGTTTTGCCGTTTTCCCGGTGTTTTAAATAAGTCGGGGCCGCGGCGCTAAGTTTCTAACCCCGGGGTCTGTTCGGAGGGGCTGCGAGACCGGGGGGAGCCGCACGTGGCGTGGGCGCCGCTGGAGTGCCGGGAGGGCGGCCGTGCTGGGAATGAGCTCTGCTCCACTCAATTACGCTTAAAAAATTTTAAAAAAAATTGAAAAAAAAAAAAATAAGATAACCGGCAGACTTACTTTCTCTTTCT
>VZTE01003042.1:569596-609977 GCA_013397775.1 Eulacestoma nigropectus
GCCCCGTCCCGGCCGTCCCGGGCCGCCCGGCCCCGCTGCGCATCCCCGGGGCCGCCCCGCGCCCCGTCCGCTCCGTCCCGGGACGCCGCGGATTCCCCTCCCGCATCCCGCGGGGCTGCCCCGCGCCCCGGCCCCGCGCCCGCGCAGCGAAAAGCTCCAGAAACGCAACAGTTTGTCCCGGGGGGCTGCGAGCCCCGGGAACGTCCCGCGTGGGAACTCACCGCTCCCGGCTCTGCGGGACGCGCTGCCGCCGAGGCGCCGCTCACATCTTTCCAACTCTTTCAATTCCGCCTCTCCGGCCGGAGCCGATGCCCAGCGCCCACCTCCTCGGCCATACTGGGGCGCTACTGGCGGCACTGGGGTCCCAGAACTTCTCGGCTGCTTTGCACTTCGATTCGAAGCGCGGGCGGCCGTGCCGGCGATGCGCAAAGAACGCGACTGGCTGCGAGAGATTTTATTTTGTTTATTTCTGCTCTTCCTTCCCCTCCCTCTCCCAGTTTAGCGCGGGAACTCCTGCAGCATTGGTTAATCCTCGAGGAGGGATAACTGCTGAGATCTTTAGCGAGCTCTCCGCTACCACGGATACTTCCTAGAGCTCCAGCATCTCTGTGAGGGATGTGCAGCTACAAGATGTGAAGGTATTTAGAAAAAAAAAAAGTAGCGGTTTCCAAGTCAAGCAGATTCCTGCAGGGAAGTGAAGCCGGGGTTTAGGACTGGAGCCACATTTATAAAAAATAAACCTATCGGTGCTGGCCCTGGTTATAAATTCAGGGAACATTCACCACCAGGTTGGTTCTGACGGCAGCTACTCCCTGGTTTGGGTTTAATTTGGGTACAATGAAGGGTTTTAGCAGTTGGGAGAGGAGGGAGGCTGCAGGCACCGGGGCAGGAGCCTGGATGTGGTGTTTGGAGGATGTCAGAGCCGTGTCTGGGGTGGGCAGGGGGACAGTGACCATGGGCAAGGCTACCCCATGCACAGGTGACCACCACAGAGCTGAGTCTGGGCAGGGGAACCTCACGGGGTTATTTCTGCTGTGTTCACCCACGGACAAGCTCAGCTGCTGCTGAAGCCCCTGGGAAACAGCTTCCCAGATGTGCTGCAGGTGGTGAAAGTCGGGGTTAGCCCTGGAAAAGACAGCACAACCCTGGTCCTGCTGCCCAGCGTCCCAAGGCATCCCCGCCACAGGGGCAGGCACGGAGCTGCTCCAGCTCAGGGCTTGGGGGAGGGGGTTCATGCCTGGTCTGGGGCTGGGAGGGTGGACCTGAGGTCTGGGGACCCAGCAAGAATCATCCAAAGGGGTCTTAGGAGGTCCCGTGAGTAACGGAGGGATCTGGACTTTAACTGTTTTACAGCGTCCCGAGTGCATGGGTTGGGCCATTCCGTTTGTGAGGGAAATTTATAAATGCCTGGAAAACGGTGGGAAGTGCACACATTTTAAAAAGGGCTCCTGACTGGAAAGGATAAAACGTCTCTGCGGGCTCTGTGAGGTCAGCAGGGATGAAATCAGGAAGCAGAGCCAGGGAGAGCCGGGTGCTCCAGGCCCGAGCCCTGCGGGTTCCATCCAGCCCAACACCTCGCCACAAACCGAGGAACGCTCTGCTGGAGAACAGAACTGGGAACTTGCTTTCATTTACAGCAGCTCCCTTCTGCATGGAGCCTGAGGTGGTGTCTTTTTGAGACAAATCGGTGGCCACAAAATATTTGTCAAGCAGATTTCTCCAGAGCCACGTGATGTTCCCGAGGCTGCAGGGGATGCTCTCCCCAAAACCTTCCCCTTCCCCCCGCTTTTGTTGCACCCCTCAGAAGAGCTGTAAGGCTTGGAAATGAATGGTGCCCCTCTCCTGTCGCGGGGAGCGTCACCAACCCACTTTTTAAACACTTAAAAACATCCCGTGTTTTTCACGTGCTGCTTGTGCTCCTCGGAAAAGAAAGGTTGGTTCTGCCCCAGCCTTTCAAACCAGAAGTGCCGGGGGTTAAATGCTTTAGTGGGAAGTGTCAGGGATGTAAGAGGACATTGACTGGAGCGCTGCCCCTTCCTTAAGGATCCGTCTGTGTGCAGGGCCCGCAATCCCCCGGCTCGGAGCCCTCCTGGCAGCGGGGGCGGGGGGTGGGAGGTCACTCGTTGTGCGACCACGAGTTCAGGAGAGAATGTGGCAGCAGCTCCCAGCAGGGACCACGGCAGCCAAAATCCCAGCGACTCGTGCTCCAGCCCGGGCGGGCTGTCAGGCGTGCGGGAACGCGGCGCTTCCCCCTCGCTCCCAGGGATTCCAGGAGAAACCAGCGGCGACAGGGAATGTTCGCCTCCAGGCCTGTTTGCCGGAGCGAAAGTGCTGCGACCTGCTGATGGAGACAGGCGGAATGAGGGCGGGGGAAACGTGAGCGCTCGGGAAAAACAAACAGCAGCCAGAAGAATATCGAATTTAAATGTTGCTAGCGGAGAACTCCACCAGCAGACTCTGCTGGAAATTATCTGAGACACCACGGCACAAAAAGGCTTCCTTTTCACGAGGCAAATGATCTAATCAAGATGTATGTGCATGACAATGCGCTCGCAGGGAGAGAAAGTCGGAGTTATCTGCTTCAATTACGGCACTTCCCGTGTCCCTGTCCTGGCAAAGGATGAGAATAATAAATATAAACCAGTTTTTTCCAAACCTGTAACTGAGTGGAGTAACTCAGCTCCCACTGAGCCGCACGTGAAGTACGAAAAAGAGAAGTCACCAGGTAAAATACTGTGAATGTTCCTGAGGAATGAGATAGGAAATGAAATAGGAAATGAAATGGTAAATATTCTGTGACTTGCAGCCAGCAGTGTCATAATACCCACCAGGACACTGGGATGTGCCCATGGGGGAGAATTGGTTGGGAGCTCCTGGCACGAGAATGGAAATTGGAGAAGGGTTTTGGGAAGTTTATATCAGAGAATCAATCGTGGAATCACAGACTGGTTTGGCTTGGCAGTGACCTTCAGGATCCTCCAGTTCCAAGCACACGGACAGGCAGGGACACCTCCCCCTGGATCCCACCTTTGTCCATCAGAATGCTGGCACTGGCTGAAGAAATCCTTCCTTTCCCTGTTCCTGCTCCGGGCTCTTCATCCCAGCGCTGGATCTCACCGGGGCTGGGGCATCCCAAGGCTCGGACACCTCATCCCCTCCCACGCTGGAAGAAGGGGTGGGAGCAAAGTTCCTGGCGGGTCAGGGGTGGCGTTCTGCAGCCAGAAGCCAGAGCAGAGCGGCACCCAGGTGTATCCCACTGCTCCCATGGCTGTTCCCTTCCCTCCAGCTCATGCATCGTTATCCATAAATTACGGACGGGGCTGGAGTTCCTGTTTGAGCAGCTTCATGAAGAAATGAACTTCGGCTGAACACAAACAGCAAATAAAGCGGGAAACGAGACAAAAACCGATGCAGGCCTTGGTTTCTTTTAAGGTAAAATGAGTGATCCCAGGGGCCAGCAGCTCGGAGACCTGCCCAGGTATGGTTTGAACTCACTAAATAATGGATTTGAGTGGGGTTTTTTTGTCTGCTTTGTTTTGAGTGGAATTATACCCACAATCTGTTTTCCTGCTGCATGTCTAGCAAGCAAAATCTGTGTTTTGCTGCTTGAATTTAGCTCACAATCAGGTGCTCAGTTTTCATAAGGCTCAGATTTCTATCTGTTGGACTTCCAGAAATTATGTGTGATGTAGGTAAGAGCTTATTTATTATTTATTGCTTTTATTGTAGTGTAACAGCTGTGAAATTTAAATGCGAAATAAACTAAGAAAAGAAATCCTTTTGCTCAGCATATCAGCACAGAACCGAAGCTGGCCAGGCTGACATCACCAATCCAGGAAAGCGAAAATTTGGGGGATATTTCCATGAATTCTTTAGTGCATCCTGGTTATCAGCAGTGCCAGCAGGTGTTTGTGACCTGCAGCGCTCCATCCCAGCGATCTGCTCAAAAGTAACACTGCAAATACCCTTCACTTGTTTATTTCTTTTTGAAGTGATAGATTTATCTCCTAATTTTGCTCTTGTTTCCCAGCCTTTTATAGGACTCTCGGACAGTTTATAGACAGCAGCTGACACCTGTAAAATTCACCTGGAGCTATTCAGCAGTTTAGAACACCTCGATGCAATTTATCCAGAACCCTTCATGCACAAAAAAAAAGGCAAAAATTGATTGGAGTGGCTGAGGAACTCTTCTGTCCTGTCTTTAAAAAGTGGATATAAAGCTGTCAGCTTTTACAGCTGCCCTCACACTGCTTCAATTAAACAGAGCTTTGGAGGGGAGATTCCTTTCCCAGCCTGGAGCCCTGATGCTCCTGGAGTCAGGTCCAGTGCAGGGATGGGGTGTGAGGCAGCTTCTGCAGCATCACCTTCAGCAGCATCAGCAGCATCGGCATCGGCATCCCTTCCTGAGCAAGGTACCAACCCCTCACCTGTGCTGGGTTTTCACTGTAAAAACTTAATAAATTCAAATTTGCAAAATAATAGATACAGGAGGGGGGGGGAAATCCGATTTTAGCACTTTGAGAGCTTTGGCAGTGCCAGGCTGCCCTGTCAGGGCTCTGTCCAGCCCAGGTGATCCAGGCAAGGGGGTTTTGGTGGCTTCCCAAGGCAGGCTCCAGCACACATTCCTTAAGTTGTTGGGGTTTTTTAGCACCTTAAAACTTTCTTTGATGAAATACTCAAAGGGATAAAAAATACAATTTCCGAGGTGCTCTTTATTTGTCCCTTGGCATCCTGGAGAAAAGGAGGCTCAGGGGAGCCCTTGTGGCTCTGCACAACTCCCTGACAGGAGGGGGCAGCCGGGGGGGGTCGGGCTCTGCTCCCAGGGAACAGGGACAGGAGGAGAGGGAACGGCCTCAGGCTGGGCCAGAGGAGGCTCAGGGTGGACAGCAGCAGGAATTTCCCCATGGAAAGGGTGCTCAGGCCTTGGCAGGGGCTGCCCAGGGAGGTTTGGAGTCCCCATCCCTGGAGGTGTCCAAGGAAGGGCTGGAGGTGGCACTCAGAGCTCTGGGCTGGGGACAAGGTGGGGATGGGGCAGAGCTTGGACTCGGTGATCCTGGAGATCTTTTCCAGCCTGAAGGGTTCTGGGGATTCTGGGATCTCTCCCTTCAAGCTGGTACTTCCAAACTACCCTAAACATTCAGCAAGGCCAGTAATTATGTATTTGTTTCCCTGGAAGCCGGGAGCTCCCGGACTCAGACGCTGCAGCTCCTGCAAATCCGGGTAGAGCCCGGAATCCCGGGCAATCCCACCACCCACAATTGTGTCAGGTTTGATCACCCGCACAAACCTCCCCCTCCATGAGTATTTGTCGCCTCTCAGATGGGAGCAGACAGTGATCCTTTACCCCCTCACACCACATTTCCACGAGCATTACACATTTCCGAGCCGTTTTGCTGTACGGACATGCCAGGAATTGTACGCAATATTCCAGACCGGCCCCACCAGTGGCGCGCAGGGGAACGTGCCGGCACTAACCACCTCTCACCTCGCCCACTACCCCGACCCTCCTCCTCACGCTCGGCACTGCAAGGAGCATCTGATTTCCTGTTTAAGTGCCATATAATCACTTGTTACACGTAACAGCCCTCTTCCTCCTAGCGCTTAAATCCTGGGAGCTGCCGCTTCCATGGGCTTTGGGATTGCTTCAGTGAGTCCCTACAAAACACCGAGCCCACCAGACCCGACCCCTGGAATAAAACATCCTGAGGGCTTCACCAAACCCTCTCTGGATGCGGGCGCAATTTATAATACTGATTTTAAAAAGGTGGGTTATGGAGAACGCACACCAACTCCTGGTAAGATTTTCCAGTGATTAATTATTCCCACTGATGCAATTTTCTCCTTATTTTCTGTATCAGATCTTCACTGTTTGGTGCTGGACATTGTGCTCCGACTGCCCTGGCCAGTGGGATTGGCAGCTGAATGATTTCCTCGTGGATTTTGGTTCCAAGCACAAACCAGAGGAGCTGCTGAGTTCCAGAGCTTGGACAGATGAGGTCACAGCTTAGAGGGAGCAATACCTCAATCAAAAGTTTAAATGACTCTGTTTACTCAGGACTCTGCAGGTGTCCCCTCCACGTCCTGAGCACAAGGCAGGGACCCAGGAATCCCAGCCCAGGAGCCACCAGCCCAGCTGGGACCCACCGAGGAGGATCAGAAGGGACCTTCTTGCCCTCTAAAACTCCCTTCAAGGAGGGTCTGGGTGGGGTTTGGTCTCTTTCCCAAGACAGGACAAGAGGAAATGGCCTCAAGTTGTACCAGGGGAGGTTTAGGTTGATCATAGGGAAAATTTCTTCCCCAAAAGGGTTGCCCAGGCCTGGCACAGCTGCCCAGGGCAGGGGTGGAGTCCCCATCCCTGGAGGGGTTTCAAAGCCCTGTGGATGTGGCACCTGGGGACATGGGGCAGTGCTGACCTTGGCAGGGCTGGGAATGTTGGCCTCGATGGTCTGAGGGGGCTTTTCCACCCTGACCAGTTCTGGGATTCTGGGGCTCTCTGTGTCCCCAGCTGTGCAGCACCCACGGAGCCTCCCCAAAATCCCCACCCTCGAGGGTGGAGGGGTGGGTTGGGTCAGAAATAACCGGGTTTGGGTTCCTTCAGCCCCAGGCAGAGGCAGCAGGGGCTGTGCCAGGTGCTGCTCATCGTCACAGCAGGAACAGCAGGGTTTGCCCAGGTGGGGGCAATAATGGCAGCCAGGATTTATTTGGGGGCTCCTCCCTTGTTAAGGCCTTTTGGGATTGCCCCCAGCAGGGGCTGCTCCTGGTGGGGGTTGTTCCCTGGTGCACAAGAGGAGCTGAGCAGATAGAGAAGTTCACTGCATGTGAGGATCCAGGGCTCGTGGCTCAGGAAGAGTTTCCCTGTCCCAGGGGATGTCTGGGATCTGCTGGGCTCCTCCTGGTAAGTGCAACACCGGAGCATCAACCCTGGCAAAGCCAGGCTGTTTTAAACCCACCGTAACCTCAAAGCTTTTAGTGGTGCTTCATCCGTCAGGGGCTCTCATGTTTGGGTTTATTTGAGGGCTGGTAACTGGGCAGGGTGGTTTTACCCCTCACATCCCCTTCCTGGAGCTGCTGCGAGCTCAACCATCCCCTTGCAGGGGCAGCCTGAGCCTCTGGGTGCTCAGAGGTGGGGGAGACCCTTTTTTGGGAGCAGTGAGGGGAGCACCTGCAGGTTCATGCCCCAGGTGAGGTGGGCAGCTTGATGTGAGTGCCTGAGAGCAGCAGAGCATGAGAAGTCACTTTAATTTGGTTTTAGTTTGGATAGTGAGACCTCGTGTAAGGTGCCACTGCTGGCTCTGAGGAAAGCAGCCCCTGTGTGTACACTGATGTGCCAGGTTTTAGTTAACTTGCTCTAAATTACTATTTTTGAGGCTGATATGAAGCTGGGAGGGGGCTGCTGGAAAGCCCAGGGAGGGTTTTGAGGTGCCTGGATCTGTCTGGTACAGCCAGCCCTCCCAAAATGGGGTAAAACCCTCCCCGTGCGCGTAAAAGTTGCCCAAATCCCGAGGTTCGATGTGGATTCATGCACAAAAAAGCGAAGGGAAGCAGGGAAATCAGGAGGCAAATTGCTGCTACTTTTTTCCTCTTAAATGCTTAAAAAAAAAAAGGTGGGGAATTTCTTCCCAAGGCTGGTTTGTGGGATGCCACGGCCCGAGCAGGGCTGTGGGGAGAGCATCCCACGGCAGTGCTCTGCAGGGTTTGGCCCAGGCCGTGCCCACAAGTCCGGGTTGGTATCTGCTCGTTACAGCTGGAATCCCTCAGGGGTGCCAGCTTGGGGCTGTAATTCCACGGAGATGAGGCCAAAGTACAGGAAATATCTTTTCTGGGCTTCGTAAGAAACCCAAACTGCCCATTGTGGGGGTTTTCTGGCAGAGCCCAGCAGTGCAGAGACCCCGAGCCACTCTGACAGCAGCTGGGACACCACAGCCTCCAGCCCTGGCTGAGCTCTGGGCAAACTCTGCTGCAGATCCTTTGGGAAAGAGGAGAAAAGGAGCTGCTTTCACTCAGGAATCGGCAACTGTGGAGTACAATAATCCAAATTAATGGTATCCAAAAATTATCCAAATTTAAAATAATCCAAAATTAAAAAATCAACCACGCTGAGATGAAACGAGTTGGTACAGAAATCAACTCTATTGACTTAAAGTAGCACCGGAAATGCCATCAAATTCAAAGTAAGATTTTCCTAAAGCTCTTAAAATTGGCTAAATGTAGAAGTACAATTAGTAGAGCTGCTGGTGGAGAGAAGTCATGTCCTGAAACCCTCAGGAGAGAAATCCCTGAGTCCATGTGTGTCCTCAGCCCCAGCTGATGTGGGATGGGTCCCTCCCCTGCACTCAGGAGCATCACCTGCTGCTGCTCAGCACTGGGTTTGCTCAGCCAGGAGTGAGCAGCTCTGATTATTCCTCCTGTAAGGTGATATTCGAAATTCCTGCAGTGCTTAAAAGCGGCACTGTGAGCACTGAGGTGGGATCCACACTGTGAAGAAGGTGCGTGACCAGCGGGGGGAAAAATACTGGGTTTACTTTGCTGAAAGGATAACGAAAGTAGGGAAAAGGATATTTATTTTCTGTGGGGTTGGAAGCAGGCACTGGCACGGGCTTTCTTTACCATCCCACACACGTGAAATGAGCTGGACATCACTGCAGAGGAATTATCTGCACTTTCAGAAGCTTCGCTTGATTCACTTTCGAAAATCAGCTTAGACTTGGCTGGATCTGCCTGATCCGGGTTGTTTGGGGTGCTAATTGTAATCCTGCAGCCACCAGGCTTCAAGATCTCCCAGCAGATCCTGTTAGGGCAGTTAAAGGATGAAAACCTTGGTGTTCACAGGCTCTCTCTGTCTCCTCGTGCTGCCGGAGCGAGCCGGGGGATGTTATCAGGGATGTTATCAGGCTTTGCAGCCCTGCCATCTACCGGCTGCTTCCCTGAAAGCTCTCAGCTCTGCAAGTCATCAGAGAAAGCGTTTAAACTTCTTAAAATACCAGAGGAGAGATTTAGATCCAGGTGTAAGGAGGAAATCCTTCCCTGGGAGGGTGGGCAGGCCCTGGCACAGGGTGCCCAGAGAAGCTGGGGCTGCCCCTGGATCCCTGGCAGTGCCCAAGGCCAGGCTGGACACTGGGGCTTGGAGCAGCCTGGGACGGTGGGAGGTGTCCCTGCCATGGCTTTAAGGATGAGCTTGAAGGCCCCTTCCCACCCGAACCATTCTGGGATCGTTCGCCTGAGCCCCGGGTGCTGCTCCCAGCCCGGCTGAGCAGGAGCAGCTCTGGCTCTGCCCCATTCCCCTCCCTGCCAGCACAGGGACCAGTTGTTCCCCCGGACTATTTTTAAGCCTGTGTGGACAGTGGGCTTAGCGAGGGCTCCCTCCGAGCCTGCCCCGAGCCAAAGGCACAATAACACCCGCAGTGGGCCGGGGACACGGCTCGGAAGGTTACGCCTGCAGCCTGCCATGGGAGCTGCTCAGCGCACGCGGCGCTCGCTATTCCCCTGTTCCTGACCAGGATTGCTATTTCTGCGGTGCCTGGCAATGCCACTTGTCCCTGTGCTGGGTTACGGCTTTGACTGGGACTCGCTGAACTTGGTGGATGTCTTGCAGGAGCAAAGCTCCCGCCAGGCTCTGATGGGATTGATGGAAAAGAGGGTTAAAGGCCCTGTGGGGAGCACCTGCACGACCTGCCCTGGTGCTCCCTCCCCTCCCTGAGCATTTTCTTGACTGTACCCCCTGCTTTTAACACTGCCAGTCCCCGCTGGGATATGACAGTGCTTCCAGAAGAGCCAGCCCAGCTCATCCAAGCCCTTGCTGAAGGAGGAAGCAATAATTCTTTATTTAGAAGAGATTACAGCTTGCTGATGTAAATGTTCATATCTCTTGATTTGATCATGGACCTGAGGGCTCTGGGAAGGCTCCGTGGCAACTGGAGCCTTCTGCTGCTCAGGCTGGGGGTGGCCTCGGGGCTGAGGGGGACCTTGGGGTGGGCTCAGGGTGGTTGTGCTCAAATTCAGGCTTGCAGGGAGGAAGCAGAGCTGGTGTGGCAGCAGGGGAGGGCCTGAACCTGCAGCTGCCCCTGGGCTGTGGAGCCTCAGAATCCCAGGATCCCTGGGGCTGGAAAAGCCCTCCCAGCTCATGGATCACCAAGCTGTGCCCCATCCCCACCTTGTCCCCAGCCCAGAGCTCTGAGTGCCACCTCCAGCCCTTCCCTGGACACCTCCAGGGGTGGAGACTCCAAACCTCCCTGGGCAGCCCCTGCCAAGGCCTGAGCACCCTTTCCATGGGGAAATTCCTGCTGCTGCCCACCCTGAGCCTCCCCTGGCCCAGCCTGAGGCCGTTCCCTCTCCTCCTGTCCCTGTTCCCTGGGAGCAGAGCCCGACCCCCCCTGCTGCCCCCTCCTGTCAGGGAGTTGTGCAGAGCCACAAGGTCCCCCCTGAGCCTCCTTTGCTCCAGGCTGAGCCCCTTTCCCAGCTCCCTCAGCCGCTCCTGGGGCTCCAGCCCCTTCCCCAGCTCCGTTCCCTGCCCTGGACACGCTCCAGCCCCTCCATGCCCTTCTTGTCCTGAGGGGCCCAGAGCTGGACACAGCATTTAAGGTGTGGCCTCCCCATTGCCAAGCACGGAGGGACAATCCCTGCCCTGGTCCTGCTGCCACGTGATTTTTATAAGAAAAAGTACAAAAATATCCTTTCCTTAGTCTCTGCTTCCTTCTGAAGTGCCACATTTCTGTGTGCTTTGTTTTCCTTCTTTCAAATCATAAATCAGCTGCTCCCAGGGCAAGGCCTTTCTTCCAGCTGTGGGTGTTAAACTGGGCACTGAGGTGACCTCTGTGGTCCCTGTGCCTTTTTTCCTAGGGACCGTAGGGAGAACTCCTGTGGGGTTAATGATGGAGTGTGCTTAAAAAGGAGCAGCGCTTCTCCCTGGTCCCTGTGATTTTGGCACCGCTGGGTTCCCCGTGGGAAAGCCTTCCCTGGGAGCTGTTGGCTCCGGCATTCCTGGAGCTCTCCCCGCTACCCAGCTCTTCCTGGAACAACTCTTTGCAGCGGAGTGAAGCACTGGTCCCACCAAAATCAATGCTATCGACTGCACCGCGCTGATGTATCGGTCCTGCTGAATTACAGCTCTCAGCTCTCACCCCCGGAGATGCCATGGGAAAAGCTTTTAGTGGCTACCACAGGCTGAATCCCTGCCCATCCCAATTCCTGCTCCGCTGTGCCAGACACAGCCCCCAAGCCCAGTCAGCTGCTGCTGTGAGTGTGTGTGGCAGAGAGGATCCAAACTGCTTAGGAAGATCAAGCCCTTGTTTGTAGAGGCTTAAAAATATCATCTCGCCAAGCAGGGGCTGTAATTTCCTGGGCCTTGCGAGTGAGGATGCTCAGCCCCGGGAAAAGGGGTGGTGCCACTGCAGCTTGGGCTGTGTTTGACCTGGAGCATCAAAAAACTGCTCCCAGTCACTAAGGCACCAAGCCCTGGGCATCCTGCACCCTGCCAGGGGCTCCTGGCATCAGCCTGGGCTGTGCCTGTCCTGCTGCTGGGCAGGGACTGTCCCGAGGGCTCTCCTGGGCATCTCTGCTGGCTGTGGCCTCTGCTGGCAGAAGCTGCGTAACTTTGAAAGGTGCAGCCACCCCACTCTGCCCATTCTGTGCTGCTCCATAACAAATCTGGGCTGCCAGGACAGCGAAGGGCACTGCTGGGTGTCAGTTTGAGGCTTTGAGCCACCCAAATGGACCCATCACAAAATCGTGATTATCAGTTCAAAATGTTTGGCTTTTGACTGCAGCGCTTAATTTTTTCGGCTTCAGACAAATCTTCCTGCAGAGTTTGGTGTGAGAGCTCTGTGGCTGGAGGGGTGGCAGTGAGGGTGCAGGGATGGGGAACACAGCATCTCCTGTGGTGGGACATCTCTGGACGTGCTCACTGCCCCTGTCTGGTGATGGCACCCGTTTGTGCTCTCACTTTTAGGGCACACCGGTGCCCTCCTTGCCCTGCCAGACTCTGTGGTGGGTCTGGCTGCTCCCAAAAGGGCTGTGGGCACAGGGTGGGCTGTGCCTGTGGGAGCTGCCGGACCTCCCACGGCGGTTCCTGTAAACATCTGTCAATATTGGTCACATATTCTAGGTTTTTAATTGATCGCGCTGCCTCCCTGTACGTGATGTTTTTTTTCCAGGGTTTTCCCATAATAATGACTCCTAATGAAGCTGATTATGTCTCCCATAAGGAACATTAATAGAGGAATGCATTGTTCTTAAGGTACAGCTCCGGATCGAGTGAGCTGTAACGAGCAGGGGATGCTGAGGCCCCAGCCCTCGGCAGCCCAACTTCTGCTGCACCAGACCCCAGAATCCCAGCCTGGTTTGGGGGGGAAGGGACCTTAGAACCCATCCAGTGCCACCCCTGCCATGGGCAGGGACACCTCCCACCATCCCAGGATGCTCCAACCTGGCCTTGGACACTGCCAGGGATCCAGGGGCAGCCACAGCTGCTCTGGGCACCCTGTGCCAGGGCCTGCCCACCCTCCCAGGTGTGTTTCACTACTCCGAGGTGGAAACTGGGACACAGAGGAGGAGAAAGGGATATGAAACACGTGGTGGTTCTTCCTACTTATTCCACAGGTCAGGAGGCCCAGGTATTGCAATCCTTCCCTCAGCTTTCCCTCGCCGTGCGAATTCCCGAACACTTTTGTCTCTAAACGCGCATAATCTCCTGTGCATGTTCCCGGTGCAAATCCCCCTGAAGTTGGGCCCGTGTTCCCCCTCCATGCAGGGAGTGCTCACGGAGCGTTCCGTCGGAATGGCTGTGAAATGCAAATCGCCGTTCGCTTATTACCGACTCATTAAAATGCGTAACCCAAAAACTCTCTCCCCTCATTACGGAGCTCCGCGCTGTATCACTCCACACTAGAAAGCAGCTGCGTGTTGGCTCTTTGATATTGGAAACCCTATTGTCATTAACCTCATTATGACAATACTCCTTTATGATATTTGAAGCGCCTGCCTTTCAAGGAGGATGCTATAAGGATGATAATATTTTGCTGTTTTGCATAATGCAAAGCGAGGGCGGGGGGGGTGGAAAACAGGCAAGCAGGAGATGAGGAGACTTGGATTATTTATTAGTGTCCTCAGGAACAATTGTGCTTCTGGAAGTTTAGACACCAGCTTGTGCTTTGGACAGGGATTCCCTGGCAGGTGGAAATAGTGGAAAATGTGGTTTTTACCCTAAAATCTTGTGTTGCTGTGGATGAACAACCTGAGTTGTACGAAACGTGAGGTGTTGCACTGGTTATTCTTGAGGTGCTAACCCCACGTGGATCATTCTCCCCTGAACTTGTTCTTTCTTGTACGCTCCATCCTGAAGAAATATCCCCTGAACACGACGATTCTTCTAACCATTGAAGCTTTTCTGGTTTTTGCATTTTCTATACTTTTTTTTTGGCTTTTTTTGTCTTGACTTTGAGACTGGAAGGAGCTGGAGGTGCAGGTGGTGTCCAGCGGGCAGATACACCTTGGATCTACACAACTGCAGTGTTTCTGTTTGTTCTCTTTCCTTGGAATCCTTAATGCTCCAGTTTTTACTGGGCTGGATCCTCCATGGAAACACAATTTTTTGGTGACTGGTAATAGGTCATAAACCATGGCTGTAATATAAAGTTAGGACTCCATGCCCCAGTTCATGCACAGCTTAACATCTATTACCATTTCCACCAACCTGACGTTGTGGATTGAATGATTTTGGCTTTGCGGCTTGTTGGGTTGGCACAGGCAGGTTTGGGTGAGACTCCATCGGCATCTGCCAGCCCCATCCACGTGGGGCTCTGCTGGCCACTTGTGTAGGAACAAGATGAGCTTTGAGGTCCCTTCCCACCCACGCTGCTCCCCGAGCTGCCCTTCCCCCTGGCTGAGCTCAGCTCCCGTCCGGCTGCTGGCGTGGGGCCTTCCCGAGTGTGTTGGCATCCATCACTTGGATCATCCCTGTCTGCACGTGTGCCTGGTCCTCCAGAAGAGTTTAGGATCTCGTGTCGTGGCTTCATTTTGGGCTCGGGTTTTTGTTTCCATGTCCCAGGTCAAGACAGAAAAGGAACAACTGGAGAGGGTTTGGTGGAGGGCTGTGAAGGCGAGGCCTGGCACAGAGGCTGTGAAGTCTCCTTCCTTGGAGATGATCAGAACCCACCTGGATTTGATCCTATGGAACCTGCTCGTGGTGACCCTGCTTTGGCAGGGCTTGGAATGGATGATCTCCAGAGGTTCCTTGCAGCCCAACCCCTTGGTGACTCTGTGCAGGGACAGTAGAGGTGTGGGCAGTGCTGCATCCTCCCTCCTCTTCATGGCCTCAGGGGAGGCTCAGGTTGGACATCAGCAGGGATTTCTCGTGGAAAGGGTGGTCAGGCATTGGAAGGGTGGTGGAGTCCCCACCCCTGAAGGTGTCCAGGGAAGGCCTGGACATGGCACTCAGTGCTCTGGGCTGGGGACAAGGTGGGGATCTGGCACAGGTTGGACTTGGGGATCCTGGAGATCTTTTCCAGCCTCAGTGGTGTTTCTGCCTCCCTTGAGCTGCATTTATCACCAGTTAAACGTGACAAGTTCCAAACCAGAGCAGCATTCAGAGCCAGGATCT
Organism: Eulacestoma nigropectus; assembly: GCA_013397775.1. Classification (NCBI taxonomy): domain Eukaryota; kingdom Metazoa; phylum Chordata; class Aves; order Passeriformes; genus Eulacestoma; species Eulacestoma nigropectus. The sequence continues at coordinate 584,190 of VZTE01003042.1, forward strand.
TCCCTGGCATCACATCCTGTGGGTGGGGCAGCTCTGAGCTTTCACTCTCAGGGTGATGATGAGGACAGCAAACCCCACCCAACCCCTGACGTCTCCTTTCAGCTGATTCCCAAACTTCGGTGCTGTTTTGTTTACGCTGCACAAGCGATGCTCCATCTGCATTTCTGATTGGGAATGCCTCTTTCCATCCTAGCACACTCCAGTTTGGCTGCCTCCTCTCTGGGGTGAATAACAAAGAGCGTGCCAGTTGTCTGGAGGAGCAGAGGCTTTCTGAATCACAAAAGAGCCCATTTTATCAGAAAATCTGTTAATGTGTGACACTTTTGTGAACCGAACCCTGTGTGACCAGCTGGAACTCCGAAAAATTTCACAAGAAGCCGTGGGGACAATTAATCGTAACAGAGGCAACTTTTCTGCAATTTCTGAACCAGCACAGAGTTACAGAATCTTTGCAAGGGCAAAGGGGGCTGGGGGGTGCTTTAAGGGAGGAGGTTTTGTGTACAGAGTGTTTGTCCAAGGAGCTGCTGCTCAGGACAAGGAAACTCAGGGTGTTGAGTTCCTGTGAGCAGCCTCAGCTCACACTAAAGACACTGAATTAATCCTTTCCGTGTCTTTGTCTGGGATGTGGCTTCCTCAAAAGTTTGGAGCACACGTGCAGGACTTGCTGGCTGTAGCTGCTCTGCCCAGCAATGAGAGATCAGTGATCAATCAGTGGTTTAAAAAAATGTTAAACTTGGGAATTTAAAGTGTTCTCCTGATGACAGGTCTGCCAAACATCCAGCTTCCTGATTTTGCTGGATTAGACATCACATATTTAACTGTACATTATGGAAGAGCCTCAGGAGCCCAGTGAGACTTCCAAGAAGGCAGCTGTGTAGAATCCCAGAATCCCTGAGGTTGGAAAAGCCCTCCCAGACCATCGGGTCCAACCTGTGCCTGATCCCCACCTTGGCACTGAGTGTCGTGTCCAGGAATTCCTTGGACACCTCCAGGGATGGGGACTCCAAACCTCCCTGGGCAGCCTCTGCCAAGGCCTGAGCACCCTTTCCATGGGGAAATTCCTGCTGATGTCCAAAAACATTTAATTAATTAATTAATTGTGGTGTTGTAAGGAGAGCTCTTCCCTGCATGTTTAATTCTGGGGCTGGTGGGCAGGAGGGACTTGAGGGTGGAGGAAGTTGAGGGGCTCAGCCCTTGGGCTGTCCCAGCCCTGCTGATCTTGAGAAACACAAGTTGGTGCTAATTCTGCAAGACCTGGACAACTTGGTCTACTGGGAAGTGTCCCTGTTTGTGGCAGGGGGTGGGACAGGACGGTCCAACCCAAACCAGTCTGGGATCCAAGAGCCATCCAGCTCTTCCATGGCTGTGGGTTATCAATGAAAATTTCATAAACGAGCCACTGACCTCACAAGATATCCAAACCCACCCCCTTTATTAATTATTCCTATCCAAAATCACTTATTTGCACAAGCCAGGCTCAGTGCTGGCTCCTTCAGAGTGCTCCTGCTGGTGGGGAGGGAGGAGGGATGGCTCTGCCGCTGGTATCCCTGCAAACATCCTTTCATTTCCTACATGAAGGTTAAAATCCCGCATTTCAACTCTGTGTCTTTCTTCTCGCTTTCCTTTTTTTAGAAAAATCTGCTTAAATTTTGAAATAGGTTCTTGAACAACTCCAAAGGCCGTCCCTGGTGAATTCCTCCACCATTAAGGCTGCTCTTTACGGATGTTTCCCGTTCATTTTGGTGGAATGAAATGGCAGTTCTGTCTCTTACATGATGGGTAAAAGCTGCAGTAAACTGAAACTGAAACAGAAGTACAATCCACAAGGGAAGCACTACCACAGGTTTAATGTATTCCCCTCAGAAATCGCAGAAGTCTTGCAGGGTCTTACGTGTTTGTCATTAAACTTGTGCAGCCCCTGCCTGGCCGAGGGCACCCCTGTGTTTTACATTTTGGTGCGTGGGGGTGGTTTAGAAGCAGGTGCTGAAGCTGCAGGAACCTCTTTGCTTTACAAGCTCTGAGCTGGAGCTGCTGGTGCTGCTCGGAAATCTTCTCCGAGGTTTGGCATTGATTCCTCCTGGCAGGTTTGTGACGCTGGGCAGGGAGGGTTTGTGCTTTCCGGGAGTGCAAGGGATGCTGAAACAGCCCATGCCATGGTGCCAGTGGTTATTTCATGGAATCACACAGTGTCCTGAGTGGGAAGGGATCCACAAGGATTGAGTCCAGCTCCCGTCCCTGCACAGACACCCCAACAACCCCACCCTGGGCATCCCTGGCAGCGCTGCCCAAACGCTCCTGGAGCTCTGGCAGCCTCGGGGCCGTGCCCATTCCCTGGGGAGCCTGGGCAGTGCCCAGCACCCTCTGGGGGAAGAGCCTTTCCCTGATAGCCAACCTAAACCTCCCCTGGCACCACTTCCTGCTGTTCCCTCAGGTCCTGTCACCAGAGCCCTCATGCACAGCTCATTACACAAAACAATTCTTTATTTCAGTCCACGTTTTGCTGGGAATGTTCATCCAATGGCTAAGCCATGAGCCGTGAGTCCTGCCAGCTCTGGGTGCAGTTGGTCAGAGCACCAGCAGTACAGACTCCCCAAAAATGCCTTCTGCCCTGCTTTGGAATGCAATTAGAAGTGGTTGTGTTTGTGCCTCTGCTGGGAGCTCAAGTTTCCCAATTGCTGAGGAGTTTCCCCTTATTTGATATAATTTCCTTCTTCTTTGGCCTTAGAGAATCTTTATAAAATAGCCAAGTGCTGAACTTTGACCAGGAAGGCAGGAAAAGGTGGGTGTGTGAGAGCCATGAGGTGGTAGCTTGGTTTCAGTATTAAAAGAGGATTAAGAAATGCCCAAATGAGGGGAGATAGGGAGAGAATTACCAGGTGAGCTGGGGAGGATGAGCTGATTCCTCCAGCAAACACCAGACAGGAGCTGGGCTGTGGGATCCTGAGCCTTGTCCCCTCATCCTGGTGCTGCTGCTCCAGTTTCTCTGTTGTCTTGCACTGAAAATTTGTCACCGAGTCTGCAAGGGAAATACTTCTGTAATTGCCCGCATTATATGGATCATTGACCTTCAACAGGGAAGCTGCTGAAGCAACTGTCCATTTATCTGGAAAATTACCACATGGCAAGAGCACATTAGGCTGCTTCCCTCTGTCTCCTCCAGCAAGGGTTTTTAGCTGCTGGACCACAAATCCCTGCACTTGGTTCCAGCTGCAACTTTGGTGCTGGGATACGAAAGGAAGAGGGGATGTGACAGTGCCTTTGCCACTGCAGCGCCTTGGTGGGGTTTGACATCCTCAGAGGGACAGCAAATGCTGGGTTTGGGTCCCCAGGTTAAATCTCAGGTTGAAAATAGAGATGTAAAATTGTAGAGGTGAAACGACGGCAGAGATGATGGGCAGCCTGCAGGAGCAGTGCTCCTGCTGCAGCACAGTGCCTAAAATACAGGGTAAATACTGTGATAGCACCATCATAAATGATAAATACAATGTTGGGCATTGAGATGTGCTTGTGTGTGCCTGTGTGCTCCAGCCTGGAGCACTCCCAGGACCATGGCACACCAAATTCCAGCAGTGCTGCTTTGCGTGGAGTTGCTGGTGGGTTTGAAGGGGTGAGGATTCAGAATTTTTGTAGAATCCCAGATGATTTAGATGACCCCAAAGCCCATCCCGTGCCACCCCTGCCATGGGCAGGGACACCTTCCACTGTCCCAGGCTGCTCCAAGCCTCGTCCAACCCAGCCTTGGGCACTGCCAGGGACGGGACATTTTCCCCAAATTCTGCCTAGTTCAGTCACAGGAGGTCTGATCATATCCCAGGCCCCACGAGTGAAATTCTTGTGCAGAATTTTGTTCATTTCCAGCACTTTTGTGGCATTAAAATTCATGTTTCAGCGTAGTTTCTCTGGAAAACCTGTGTGTGCCCAGCCCTGCTTCCCATGGAGCGGTGGCTGCTCAGGGGCTCTTGTGTCCAAATGAGTTTTGGGGGGCAAAATAAACCCCGTTTAGTGTTTGTTCAGCAAAATATGTTTATGGAAATTTATTTATTTAAGCAATTTCAGGTGAAGTGGGGGAACGAAGCCGAACTTTTCAGCCAGAGTTTCGTGCAAAATGGCTAAAATAGGATTATTTACTATAAATATACCGTGTTATTTCCTTCCCAAGCGTGGCTGCAGTTTTCAGCTCTGACTTTGTGGGCTGATGTTTATCAGGCAAAACAAAGGGTAAAATTAGCTGCTCGTTAAGTTTAGTTCCACTTCTCTTATCTTGTAACTCTGTCTGGGGGCTTAAAAAAGGCCAGATGAAAAAGCAGCTCCCTGCAGCCCAAGGCCATGTGCTGTCCTTGCTGGGGTTCCAGGGCAGAGCATCCTCCTGCCACTAATCCTGGATGCTTAAAGGAAAAAATTCCTGATATCAGATGTCCTAAAAATGCAGCTTTATGGACCCTTCCTCAAGCACTGGCAATGCCTTGAGCTTTAGTTCGCTGTGCATTAATAATCCATTTAAAAAGGAGCATTTCCCATTTTCCTTGAGACTCCTGCATGGTCCTGAAGGTGTTTTTGTTGGGATTCTCCAGCTGGATTATTCCTTTGCCTTATCCCGTAATTTCCCATGAGTACAGCACCTCAAAATAAACCCTCCTAATTTTCTCCTATAAATATTTGCATTTTTGCCCATATCACTGGTGGGGAAGGTGCTGGAGGAATATGGAGAGGGTGGATCAGATCCCTTCCTCACTTCATTTCTTCCTTCAAGAGACTTTTACTGTGGTTTTTTTTTTTTTTTTATTTTTCCTCCCCAGATAAAATTTTACTTAGAAACTGAAAAGTTGAACCCTAAAACACTTTAATTGAAGATTTCCTCTAGAGCAGGTTAAGACATCTCTTAACCCAGGTGGGATGGAGGGGCTGTGTTGGGAGAAGGAGCTGGAATTTGCCATGTCTGACCCATGAAAGTCCAGACAGAAGAGCAGTGAATCTTCTGCCTGGGTATTTTCTTTCTTAATCCCACATTAAACTTTGGGCTCAGTTTCCAGGAGAAGTTCAGCAATGGAAAAAATAAAATCTATTTTTTAAAAGCTGAATGGCTTTTAAATACAGTTTATAGTAAAAGGTTTTCAATGAGCTCGTTCAGAGCTTGCATGGAAAGTTCGGAGATTTATTTTTAAAGACTGTAATTAGTTGTAATTTAATCTGGCCCCCAAGCAAATGCCTTGAAACACATCTCTCATTTCTCTTATTTCCCACAATTTATGTTATCCTGGGATGTGCCAGGATCAGGATCGGAGCAGCCCCATCTGCATCAGGCTCATATCACACTCTGCTGTGACTTTGGCTGCTGCTATAAATCAAAATTTTCTTAATTTTAATATTCTCCTTAGTGCTCTGCTGTGCCTTTTCCAGCCCAGGCTCCCTCCCCTGTGTTGTTCCATTTATCTCTTGAACTCCACGTTGGAGGCAGAACATGGAAAGCCTCGGGAGAGGGGCAGCAGCATCAGGAATGACCCTGAGGGGCTCGTGGTGGCTGAAAATCGGGATCAGCACAGCCAGGGGGAGTCAGTGGAAGAAAGGGAGTTGTGACAAAGCATTTGTGTGGAATTTTGTGCGGAACTTGGAGCAAAAGGAAAATTCTTAATTACAGGATAAACTTTTAGGTGAAGATAGTGAAGATGCCTAAAGTTCCAGGCCAGGCTGGACGGGGCTGGGAGCAGCCTGGGACAGTGGGAGGTGTCCCTGCCCATGGCAGGGGTGGCCCTGGATGGGCTTTGGGGTCCCTTCCCACCCAGACCAGGCTGGGATTCCATGATGGGATGAAGTTCCCATTTCGCTGCAGAGCAGGGCAGGGATCCTCCAAGCCGTGGAAGAGGGGCGACGCAGCAAATGGGGGCTGAGTTTTGTTCTGAGGCCAGAGAAATTGGGTATATCTGGGATTTTCAGACTTGCAGGCAGTGAGGGTGTCCTGGCCATGAACTGGGGTGGGGCTGGTGCAGGGAAGAGGGGTGGCTTGGCCAAAACCCCAGCAGGGTTTTGTCTCTCCTCCCTGCGCCTGCTGTGACAGAGCTGAGGCCACACCTGTGGACAACCACAGAGTGCTCTGAGCACCCCGTGCCTGAGGAGCTGCAATTCCTCCCTCGCAGGCAATCTCTAAATATTTGCATTTTACTGGGGAGCTGCCCAGCAAACGCTGGGAGCAGGATGAGGCCCCCGCCAGCCTTTGTTTTGTTAGTGAGAGGAGTTTGTACCAGGCTTCATTTTCACTCCCTAAGCCTCCCTGTGATCTGCCTGTGCATCTGTTTCCCCTTGATCTCGCTGCCTGACTGACAGCTACTTTACACCAGCATTATCTGTCAAAACATTATTTAACGGAATCCCTTCTAGAAGGAGTTTTTGTTATTATTAGAAATCAAAATGCGGTGATAATTGAATCCCTTTGTATTCCCTGTGTAACGCAGGGAGTAAGACACATTCACACCTGAGGGGAAAACACATCTGGATTTCCTCTTTGCCCCAAGTCCGGGAGCTCTCCCTCTGCCTGGCTTTGATTCTCCTACCTCGGAGGGGGAGGAAATTTGCCGTGTGTGCATCTCATCTGAGGGAAACAATGGCATACATACACTGATTTATTTTTTTTACTTTTTTTTTTTTTTTGCCGTAGGAATGGCATTAAATAAATACATAGCAGGCTGCAGTGTCACAACAAGGAGATGTACAATTACGAAGACAAAATACCCCAAGGAAATCAACACGAGGCTTATTAATATCCAGGCCTGCAGAAGACAACTGTCAGACAATTGGTCAACAAGGTACATGGTATCTGTTAGATACTGACTAACCCATTATGATCTTTATGAAGTGTCCTTTTGGGGGTCTAGATCTTCAAATATGAGTTGGAAGACCCTTTTCTTTTATTAGTTGCTAAGCTCTTTATACTTTTACCATATTGCGGCAGGTTAGAAGTCTGAGCTTTATTGTCTTATGTTATTGAAAATCCAGATTCCCGCAGCCTTCTCCCTCAGGTCAAGATTTGTCTGAGAATACATTCTCATTTCTCCATGTACAAAGGCTGTCTGGAGAGAGGCAGAAAAAGATTATGACTGTAATATACTTAAATCCAATTTATTTGCCTGACTAGAAACTTCCACACTTCACAATTGCTTCCTACAGAAGATTTTGTATTTAATTCCTTCATCGCAGCGAGGAGCGGGAGCGATCCGAGTGCTCCAACAGGTCTGTGCTCCGCACACACCTGAGCCAGAGGAGAGGGGATGAAAGCAGCAAATGGACGCTTATTTTGCACTGTTGCAGTCTATTTCTGCTTAAGGATGACGAATTTGGAAGGGATTTTTAGATACCCTTTGCAGAGGCCGGGTTTGGGGGCACTGGGGGGGTTCTGAGCGCCCTGTGAGTGCTCTTTGATGGAGACATCAGCTGGCTCAGTGACTTCATTCCTGTGCTCCTCTCTCAGCTCTGGTCTGAAAGGAGCAGCTCAGCTGCTGTGGTCACCGACCACGGGATCGCCAGGTCCTGGGGCTATTTTAAACCTTCATTTGAGAAGGCTTGAAAAGCCCTGGCTCGGGTTTCCTGCACCCTTTCCCTAAGCAGAGGTGGCACCAAAGCCTTTCTGCCTGGCTCCAAAACAAACACGGCCAGTCCAGGATGCTCTGGGCCAGCCTGGGCCTCGCCAATGCCTTTGTTTAGGGGAAAACATGTAAAATGGGGTGAAAAGACGCTTTGCAAAGTGCAGCACCTGCCTTTGGACCGTGGCCATGACCCTGTCCAGGGCTTGGGATGGATGTAAAGGATGGATAAGCCATCCTCTAAATCACAAAGGGATCAGGAAAGCCACGGAGCAGGAGCTGAGGCTGCAGTGGCCTTGGTTCTTGCACCAGTGTTTGGGCCTCGTTGCTTGGGCAGGGTAGAGCCCAAAAGTGTCAAAAAGGAGAATTTCTTTAATAGTTGCGAGAATAAAAATTACAAAACCAGGGCACAGCATGATTTAGCGTGAAGGTCAGATCCCCTGAGGCGAGGAGGGCGATGGCACCACCTCCATGGTCAGCAAGGGCCCTGCAGCCCCTCTGCAGCTCCTGGCAGGGGAGGCCTTGGGGCTCTCGGGATGCTGGGGCAGGTGGGCGTGGATGTCACACCTGCACAGGTGCCCCTGGGGCTGGGCACAGCAGCAGCTCAGGGGGCTCCAAAGGGGGTGCCCAGTGCTCCCTGATGTGCCGTGGTGGCCGAGGGACAGCAGGGACAGAGCCAAGGAGTCGGGAGCTGGTGGCTGTGGGGGGAACGCTCAGACAGAGCCATTGGGTGGCCACTGGGACCCTCGGACAGGTGCCCTGGTGGCCACTGAGGTGCCACGAGCCAAACCTCCTGAAGCTGTAAAGGAGGAGCTGCCTCCACCTCCTTCTAGATTTATCCCTCTACTTCAGAGCAATTTATCTGTCCCAAGACCAAAATCCAGCCTGAAAAGATGGGAAATCCACTCTGGCACAGCTGCTTATTTGGGAAGATGCTGCAGTGGGGTTTTTTAGCCGTGAAAAGAGAGCTCAGCTCAGTCCTTGGTTTGAAACAGAGACAAAAAACTTAATTGTCCCGGAAAACACCCTGGCACTGACAACTTCAGAGCAGCTGGGCCAGATAAAGCTCCTTTTCACAGCAAAATGTATCTAATTGCTCCCAAACTTCTGCAACTTGTAGAATTCCAGCGTGTGGCCGTGTGGCTTGTGCTTTCCAGGAGCACCATCCCTTCATTCACCCCATGAGCTGCAATTCCCTTTCCAGGTTTCCCAGCACTGTCCCTGTGCTGGTTTTGCAGGGCCACGGCGCTGGACTTTTTTCATTTCCCTCCCAATCTTCGGAACAAATTCTCCTTTTCAAAGTCTGCACCCCGTGGGGCTCTAAAATCATAACAATTAATGCTGGCAAAGACTCCCGAAGCCACCTAAGCCATCCCTCCTAGGGCAGGATTGCTGGAGCAGGCAGAGAAATTAATGGAGAGGGAAGGCACGGGAGCCAGGCAGGGACCTGCTCCCGAGCTAAAGTTGGGGTAAAAAGTTGAAAACACTTAAAAAAGCTGCTAGGGGGGAAGTGGCAGAGCTGCTGTCACCCCCGTGCTTGATAGCTAATATGGAAGGAGTTGTAATCACTAATTTGTCCCAGTTTTATCTCTGATTTCAACCGTTGGTTCGGGTTTTTTCCCCCCTTCTTTTGACTTTTTCCGGGTTTTGTAGCAACAAGGGGTGATCAAACAGATTTACAATCCTCGGTGTTTATCACCCTTCCAGAGGCGTTAAGTGGCTATAAATGCATATGAAATATCTGTGGTGGATCCCTCGCCTGCTCAGCAATGTGTTCTTCCTACGTTCCTAATTGCTAGCAGGAAAAATAGGAGGAATTTGTTTACCAGCTTCCTGCATAATATTCAGACATCTGGAGCTGCGGGGTCTGGACGGCGCTCCTGGGGGACAGAAAATACATCAAGGACAATTAGACAACTGGGGAGCTGCAGCCTAAAGGGAATTTCCCCAACATGGGAAACGGCTCCGCGACGGCTCCGAGCGAGCCCCGGCACCCACCCACCCTCCCTGGGCTCTCCTGCTTTTCCTCCTCTCCCTGACAAGTTTTTCCCTGCTCCTTTTATCATCCTGGCAGTGCTGGGAATGGTTGGGCTCAATGATCTTAGAGGGCTTTTCCTAAATGATTCCCTGCCGGTTTCCATCGTCCACAGGTGCATTGTCCCCATCCCTGTCCCTCATTCCTGTGTGAATTTTCCCAAAGCAGGGACGGCACCCTCAGGAAATCTAATTTTTGTGAAATAGAATCGCTGTCTGTGCCTCTTTAAGGGTGTTTTAGGCTCTTTTTAGGGAGTGTAAATACCTGGTCACCACCCAGCTGTGTGAGCCCTCACTTCTGGCTCCTGTCACACACCTGAGGGGACAAACTCCTTTTTGAGGGCTCCTCTGGGCTCCTGCCATCCCTCAAAAATCCAGGGATTGCCATATGAGAACCAGGGAGCAACAGTCCCCGTGGGGCTGCTCCTCATCTGTGACACAGATGGGTTATTGATGATTTTCTGTTTCTTATTTAACAGCTTGAGATCAGCAGAGAGAGACTGTGAGGTTTGATTGAAATCAGCCAAGGAACTGCTTTTAATCATGATTTAAATCAAAAAAAGTGAGAAACCTTGGTTTAAGTAATTGATTTTTAAATTTGCTTTGCATTTGGGCTTTTTCAGTTGCCTAAATAGAGGTCTGTCCCCTTTGGGGGTGTCCTGGAACCAAAATTCTCTTTGTAACACATTAGGGCCGAAGACGACGTGGTTTCCACTTGTGTATTTTGTGAACATAATTTAATTTAATTTATTTTTTACGCAAACCCCACTTATCTGCTGTATTTTTATTCCTTTTTTTTGCCTGTGCTTTCTAAATCCTGGTATCAGGCTATGGTAGGAGGTGACTGGAAGGCAGCCAGGGGACACTTTTTCCTGGAGATAATACTTTTTGTTCAACATAGACCTGAGAAAAGGTGCTTAAATGTATTTGGCAGCAGGGCATGAGGCTGGGGCAGCCTTTGGGAGCACTCAGGTGTGCCCAGGGAGGGGGATTTGGGAATGGATGGGGGTCCCCCTGCCACGTGGCAGCCCCAGGACCTTCCCCTGACCTTCTGCTGTGTACAATTAGCAGATCTCATCCTCTCACATCTTTGGGCAAAGACAGGTGTCCAAATCCAGGCTGGACAGGGCTTGGAGCAGCCTGGGACAGTGGGAGGTGTCCCTGCCATGGCAGGGGTGGCACTGGCTGGGCCTTGAGGTCCCTTCCCACCCACACCAGTCTGGGACTCTGGGATTCAGTGAGCAACAGGGAGGGGAAGCACAGGGGGCAGCCCTTGGAGCCCTCACAGGAGCCCTCACAAGCTGTTCATTTATCCCCTTCCACTCCGGAGAAGTCCTTCTGGCCAAGCCAGTGCCAGGAGGGGTTTGGGTGGGGTTTGGGGCTCCAGGGATGATCTGCCCGTGGACATTCACACTGGTGAGCGGGAAGCTGAGCTGCTGCTGGGCCCGAAGGGCTCTTGTGAACTCATGGAGCTGATTCCAGTCCAGCTGCTGCTGCTCCAGCGGGCCCTCTGCTCCCTTTCCCGAGGACATAGGGAATTCCTCCCCCAGCTGGCGCTGTCCACTGGGGATTCACCCACATGGCACCACCCCAGGCGTGGATGGAGCCGGTGTCAGGAGCACTCCCCGGTTTTCTGAAGGGCTGGTCAATACCTGGTTGCGCTGGGAGCCCTCCCTGCAAGTGAAACAGAACCTTGTGTCTTCTTTGGACTCGCTGGGAATTGCGAACCCGGGCAGCGAGCCACGCTGGGACACTCGCGGGCAGCTTCGCCAGCCCCGGGTTTCCAGCAGGAGCAGGGCAGGGTTTGTGGCAGCCAAGGCTCCTATCCCGCCCATCCCGGGCTGGGAGCACAGGAGCGAGCCCAGCTCCCTGCAGGACCCGCGGGCGCGGAGCGCTCTGGGCAGGGGATGCTCGGGAGAAGGGAACAGAGCGAACAGAGCTGTACGGGCAGATCGAGCCCGGGCAGCCGAGCCGTGCTCCACGAGCAGTGCTGGAGCTCCTTCCTGTGGCGGCAGCGATGAGTTACTCGTTGTGGAGCACCGGCCTGGCGTCGGGAATCAGCCTGGGAATGCGCGCCCGGCCGCCCCGGGATCCGCCCTCCGCCTTCTCCAGCCGGGAGAGCGGCAGCCCTGTGGTGCCTTGTGCGCTCAGGACGGGGTGACCGCCTGGACACTGCTCCAGGACACTCCAGCGTTGTGGGGTGGTCATCTCAACCAGCCCTGGGCCAGCTGTGTGGTCACTCGTGGCGTGTTCCTTAAATAATGTCATTTTCTTACTGCCATCACACACCTTCCCAGTCAGGAATGGTCAGACCGGCACCGGGGATGGAAGAACGGAGCGAGGGCACAGAGTGTGGCACACAGGGATGTGCCTGGCCCCGGTACAGGCAGCAGTGGGGAATTTGGGGGGCAGGCAGCTCTGGGGAGCCCCTGCCCAGCCCTGCCAGCCCCGGGCACGGCGGGTGAAGGGCTGAGCCGAGGGTGCTGCCCGCCCCGCCGGCCACAGGGACGGCAGCAGCGATGTGCAAGTGGTGCCTGCAGACCCTCAAAAGAGCAGAATTTGGCCCTTAATGTTCTTTTGATGTGTTTTTTGTATGCAAATAAGGTTTAATTTGCGAACTTTGAGCAGTTTGCGGATGAGTTTATTAAAGTGTTGTGTTACTAAGTTTATACTCCTGGGGTCAGCGCCAGGCGTTGGGAAAGCACAGCAAACATTATTTATATTGTTAAACAAAGTCAAGGAATTCAGGCATCTGCTATTCGCCAGGAAAACAGACAATCAAAACAAAGCCATATTTGTAATTGTACTCTGTAGTCTTTTTAGGAGACGTAATTACTAAAATAATGGAAAGACATGGATGGGATTATTAATGACAGCGATAGCCTGGAATATCCATCCCTACCTGCACAGAGCAGCCGGGGAGCTGGGGGATGGAGTGAGTAGCCCTGGGGTTGTGGAATGCCAGAGCTCACCCTTGGAAATTGTTGTCTCAGCTGAGGAGCTCTGAGGGGAGCAGTAACAGCCCCGCTGCTGCCTGGGCCCCGGGTGGGGATTCTGGACCCGGCGCTTTCCTGTCCCATGGACTGATTTTGCTCTTTCTGCTCTGAAGAAACTCAGTGTAAGTTATTAATGAATTCCTTTTAATATGAGCATTTGTATGCGTAGAGCTGGGTGAAATTCAAAATAAGGTGGAAAACATCCAGGCTGATTTGCCTGCACTGCCACAGGGATGGGACACTGAGGAGGGATGCAAGCGGGAGCCTGCGCAGGCTTCCCTGGGCCCAGGCTGTCACCGTGGCATCAGTGCCTGGGTGGGAACTGGAGCACCCTGGGATGGTGGAAGGTGTCCCTGTCCATAGCAGGGGTTGGAACTGGATGGGCTTTAAGGTCCCTTCAACCCAAACCATTCTGGGATTCTGTGACGTCTGTGGTGATGCTCCCCTGCTCACGCTGCTCCGCAGAGCTTACCCAGCCCCACCCACCAAAATTATCAGGTATAAACCTGCTCTGCAGAGAAAACAGAGCTATGGAGATACGTCAGCTCCAGCTGCAGCTCTCTGAACCCCGCTGGGTCTCCATTCAGGGCCAGGCTCTGCACTGAGAGCAAAGGGAGGAGAGCAGGACTGTGAGGAGGTGGGAGCAAACCCCTTCCACACTTCTGGAACAGGAGCAGCGGGAATAAAATGCCACTTTTCTGGCACTAATGAATATGTGGCAGTGCAGGAATAGCTCTGTGCCCATAGGAAGTCTGGATTTTCAGCTACTGTTTAAGTTCCTTTTCTTCTAAAAGTGCCGGTGAGGCTCAGTCCTGTCATCCACTTCCTCTTACAACCGCCGCCGACTTCAAAGGAAATCCTGCTGGCAAAATAGCTACAGAATTGTGTCAGGAGTTTATTTGCTCCCAAGATTAGATAATTAATGAAGATAGAATATTAAAATTACATTTACATAAAGCTAAGGGTAATCTTAAAGCGTTCTATTATTTTGTAAATGACCCGAAGTTTGTAACGCATTTATAATGATGAATCAGGAGACGAGGCCTTTCAAATGAGGAAGTACAATTTATAATCTCACTTTCCTCATTATTTATTCATCCTGCTGTTGAATCATCTGCTCTTCCAAACCTGAAAAGCCATGGAGCCCCCTTTACCTGCCAGTGTTATCCTAGAAGGAAACCAAGTTTTGTGTTTGAGTCAGTCCCAATCGCATTGTGAAGGGACCTCCACGCGGATCCTTTTCTTGGGCCCAGTTAGTCTGAAATTCATACAATTCCAGACTGGTTTGGGTGGGAAGAGACCTTAAGGATCATCCACTTCACCCCCCCTGCCATGGGCAGGGACACCTCCCACTGTCCCAGGCTGCTCCAAGCCCCAGTGTCCAGCCTGGCCTTGGGCACTGCCAGGGATCCAGGGGCAGCCCCAGCTTCTCTGGGCACCCTGTGCCAGGGCCTGCCCACCCTCCCAGGGAGCAATTCCTTCCCAATATCCCATCCAGCCCTGCCCTCCTTCAGCTGAAGGCCATAAATTCCACAGAACTTCTGCTGTCTGGCTTTCCCTTCAGGCTCAGACCTTGCTACACCTGAATTACTGAAGACGTAGTGAGGGTAAAACCAGACATTTTCTATTTTCAGCATAAGCCCATGGAAATATTGATTCCTTTCCACTCTGGTCCTGTATTTGTGGCAGTGCCCTGAACAACTGCCACTGCATGAACTCATTGTTCTGCTCCTTTCAAAACAAGCCTCTCACCCAGCAGAGCTTTATTTAAAGCCCATTGCTCCTTCCTGGGTGCAGCAACTTCCCACCCCTCACACCAAGGAGGAGCTTTCAGCACACAGACTGGGCTGCCCCATCCCTGGCAGTGCCCAAGGCCAGGCTGGACGGGGCTTGGAGCAGCCTGGGACAGTGGGAGGTGTCCCTGCCCCTGGCAAGGGAGGATCTGGATGAGCTTTAAGGTCTCTTCCCACGCAAACCATTCCAGGATTTTATTCCAAGCGGGGTGTGCAGACAAGGCCCTCAGTGGGCACCGAGGGCTCAGGAGAATCCCCCCAAGGAAATCAGGTCCTTAATCCAAAGGCTGCTCCAGGAGCATTCCCTCAGCCCAAGCAGGAACAATAAGACCCCCAAATTCCTTGCTGTAAGAGCTGGCACTAAACCTGCCCCACCCCGCTGCTCCTCAGCACAGAGAGCAACACTGGGGGCAAGAAAGGACAGAGAAAAGCTTCTCTCCCCATCCCTAAAGTAACTGCACCGGTCTGGGGAAGTGATTTGCTGCTCACAGGGACTGAGAAAGCAAAGTCTGGACAGGGCAGGATTTTGTGACTCAGCTTTTACCAGAACTGGAACAACATCAACAGGATGCTCAGCGCAAGCGATGTGACCCTGGCCACAAATCCAGACAGAAAACTCGGAATGTTATTTACTAACGACCCTAAATTACCCAATCTTCGGTGAAATAGCCTCTCTTCACCAAATAACTCAAACCAGCTATTTCCCTTTCCTTACAGACTCCTTTAAAAACCACTCAGAATTCTTTTCCTTCTCGGCTTTGCTCAGAAATGCACATTGTAAAAGCTTCCCAGGCTCTTTCCTTGCTGAGCTACTGAGTCAGGGACTGAAGCATCTGGCACTTGCTGGGATTTTCCAGCTGGAGGTGTTGAGTTCAGAGAACTTAACTTTTATTTAAAGGGTTTTTTATGTTCAAGACTCAAACAAAGCAGCGCCCTGTTGGTGCAGCGAGTGCTGAGGGATTGGAGATGGATTCCTGCCCCTTTCCTTGTGCCTGTGAAGATGAGGGTGGTGGGGGTGAAGGCTGGTGCTCTGGAAGGTGTTCATGAGCAGAGGGAGGATTTGGGAGGCTCCAGGAGGGTTTCAGCTGTGTGGTTTTAGCTGTGCTCCGCCCTGCTGAGGGGTTGTAATGGAATATCCACATTCCACTTGTGTCTTGTTATTCCCAGGGCATGGACAAGCCTGGCTCAGGGCGCCACTGACAAAGGGAGAGGTGTGTTGACATCTCTTTATTAATTCAGGGCTAATTACTAAATTTGGATTCAAGCTGTGGCTGCCCCTGGATCCCTGGAAGTGTCCAAGGTGGAAGGTGTCCCTGCCCATGGCAGGGGTGGCACTGGATGGGCTTTAAGGTCCCTCCCAACCCAAACCAGTCTGGGATTCCATGTAATTAAGAGGGAAACGTTAACGGTTTGAGGGGGAAAAGCTTCCCAAGGAGCTGGATGGAGTTTTGAGCACGGCTGGATTTGGAACAAGTGGAAAGGGGAAGGAAGTACAACAGGAACTGGGTGTTGAAGTCCTGATACAATTTGATTAATCAGTGACCGTGGTGCCTGCCCAGAGCCATCAGTGGCCAGCTCAAGGTGACAACACAGCTGGTGGAGAGAGATCCCGTGTGGAATCTGCACCTGGGGAAACCTCCGGCTGATTCCACAGCGCTGGCTCCGTAGATCAGGAAAAACCTTCCTGCTTCTGCAGGTCTGTGTTCCATCTGCAGCCTTCCCGAAACTTCACAGGCTTCTCACTGTGCAATTACAGGAGGATTTTAGTCTGATTATACATTAAAAACTCCCCTCTCCAAAGAAACTCAAAGATCAGAGACATTTTCTTTCAAGCATTACGCTGAAATTTGAACGCTCCTGCTGCTTATTACAAAATGCTTCCGCAAGGCACTGTGCAACTCTTAGACCTGATACTTTTATTGTTAGAATTGTTTTCTTTTCTCTATAAATCCCAGCATTTCGCTTCCATACCCTTCTCTTTTTTCAGGGAAATGTTGTGAGGGAAGTTTTAGTCACAGCTTGAGCAGGATGCGCAGTCACAAGCCACTGCTGTGGGTACATTAACAGGACCACGAGAATCACAACCAAACACAAAATAAATGACATGGTTGTCCTTCAGCTGGGTGAAAATGGGAATGCAAAGTCTAGAGTCTTATTTTTCCTGATCCCCACGATTCTCTAATCTTATCAAATATACATTCCCATGTTCCAAGGCAGCCTGATAAAGCAGCTTGCTAGAAATAAGTTGCATTAGATTGTGTAGAGCACATTTTCCTAGGAAATCCAATTTCACAATCATGTTCTGGTGACATTTAGCCACTGCTTAGTGCAGCCAGGGCTCCTTGCACATTTGAAACACTGAGTCCTGTGGCTGCAGGAGCGGGGCAGGGATTGTCCCCTTGTGCCACCACAGGGACCTCAAGGGCTGAGTCCAGCTCTGGGTCTTCATGGCAAGGAGGGCATTGAGGGGCTGGAGCGTGTCCAGGGCAGGGAACGGAGCTGGGAAGGGGCTGGAGCCCCAGGAGCGGCTGAGGGAGCTGGGAAAGGGGCTCAGCCTGGAGAAAAGGAGGCTCAGGGGGGACCTTGTGGCTCTGCACAACTCCCTGACAGGAGGGGGCAGCCGGGGGGGGTCGGGCTCTGCTCCCAGGGAACAGGGACAGGAGGAGAGGGAACGGCCTCAGGCTGGGCCAGGGGAGGCTCAGGGTGGGCAGCAGCAGGAATTTCCCCATGGAAAGGGCGGTCAGGGAGGTTTGGAGTCCCCACTCCTGGAGGTGTCCAGGGAAGGGCTGGAGGTGGCACTCAGAGCTCTGGGCTGGGGACAAGGTGGGGATGGGGCAGAGCTTGGACTTGGTGATCTGGGAGATCTTTTCCAACCTCAGTGATCCTGTCCATTCCTTTGCCCAGACCCCACTCTCTCCTGGGGATGCAGCCTGGCTTTACAGCACACTCCCTGCTCACCCTCTGCAGGCAGGGGAAGGATCACTCCCCGCTGCAGCCCAGATTCCCAGCGAATCCCAGAGTCCCAGAAGCTGCCTGGCCACGGCACAGCTGCGGAGGGAGCCGTGGCTGTCCCTGTTTGTCTGGGAGTGGAGGTGCCTCCAGGTTCATAAATCTGTATGCAGTAGTAGGGGTTCTCTAACAGCAATTCATTTTAATTATGTGAGACATAAAAAGACCACCTACAGATGAGACAATACAGCTGTAAGATTCTCAAGGTTACTGTGGGGAATACTGCATAACTGAAGTATGTTTTCCCCAAGGAATTTGACTACCATTTGATTTAATTTTTAATTTTTACATTTTAATCAAAAATAGATCAAATGGTGGTGTTCTCCCCTGGGAACCATACTTCAGATATGAAGCAGTCCATGTTCCTTTTAAATATGTAAAGCTGCCATTTATGTATAACTCATGAATGACACCCTGTGTTGCAAGCAAATATCACGCGGCGATTTCGGGATTGTTGCGGTAACGCCGCCGTAATCACACACCAACATCCCCCACCTGCCTCCACAGAGCCAGCAGCACCGCAGCGAGGGCGTGGGGGCCCAGCCAGCCCATCCTGAGGGTAAGGAAGAGCCCCACGGAGGGACGACGTGCTGATCCCGCGCCCCGTGGGATGGAGCACCAGGGGAGGAGCTGCTCTGGGAGCTGGGCTTGGAAACTCGGGGTCAGGAGCACAGATTGGAACATCAGAGCCAAGCACAACGAGCTCCGGGCTTGGGAGAAGGCTTGGAGAGGGACTTGGGACAAGGGATGGAGGGACAGGACACAGGGAATGGCTTCCCACTGCCAGAGGGCAGGGATGGATGGGATATTGGGCAGGAATTGTTCCCTGGGAGGGTGGGCAGGCCCTGGCACAGGGTGCCCAGAGAAGCTGGGGCTGCCCCTGGATCCCTGGCAGTGCCCAAGGCCAGGCTGGACACTGGGGCTTGGAGCAGCCTGGGACAGTGGGAGGTGTCCCTGCCATGGCAGGGGTGGCACTGGATGGGCTTTGAGGTCCCTTCTCACCCACACCAGTCTGGGATCCTGTGACAAGAAACAGCTTCAGGCTGGGCCAGGGGAGGCTCAGGTTGGATATTGGGAAAATTCCTTCCTGGAAAGGGCTGCCCAGCCTGGCACAGCTGCCCAGGGCAGTGCTGGAGTCCCCATCCCTGGGAGATCAAAGCCCTGTGGATGTGGGACAGGGCAGTGGTGGCCTGGGCAGTGCTGGGGATGGTTGGACTCGATGGCCTCAGAGAGCTTTTCCAACCTCAGCGATTCTGTGATTCTGTTGGGTCTTCCTGGGATTTTTTCTTTTTCTGCGTTTTCAAACACTGTGGCCAATGCTTTTCTTGCTTCCTCGAGCTGGGAACAACTCAGGAAGGGAGAGGAATGGCTGAGTCCTGACGTGCCCGGGGTTGGATCCCTGGCCAAGCCACTCGGGAAATGTGGGAGAGAAGGAACAGCTGCTGCAGGCTCCCAACTCTGCCTGTGCAGTTCAACTCTCAGGAAAGGTCACTTCGGTCAAAGCTCCATCCCTGGTCCCATCAGAGCACCAAGTCCAGCTCTGTGTGGACACCAGGGATCCTGAGTGGGAGAAAATGCCCAGTGGGAGTGTTAATTGGATAATTAGAGGCAGCAATCAAGGCAAACCCAGAGTTATTTCTGTGGGACTACGAGTCTGCTAACACAGGGTATCACATCACGCTCCCAGGAGAGCTGCTGAGGTTTTAAGCAACTAATTTAGACATAAACACCATGGGTTTTTAAATCTACTCAATAAATTATAATATCTAAAATAAACAAAAATAAATTTAAATGTATTAACTACATTCATTTCAACACTGGCTTGTCAGATCCAGGTTGCCTTTAAACCCCACTTTATCCCAATATTTTGATTTTCCATGGTTTTTTTGGCAGTCAAGATGCCACATGGACTTGTAATTACCATCAAATTAAGCAACTAAACCTACTATAAAGATTTTACACTACATAAAGAATGTATTTCTTCTTCTCATCAGAGGTTTTATTTACCTTTATTCCTCAGTGTCCTCAGAAATCATTCCTGGAATAACACAACCAGACAATTCCCTGCTGCAGCCAAAGTGGTGTTTAATGCTTCTGCTTTTGTAAGGAACAATTTACAAAATGCAGGGTTAAAAATAAGAATTAGATCCTTTTCACCTGAATTAAAACCAGGCCCAGGGGCCTTTCTCACTATATACAGGTAAATAGAGCATCACTCTGGTTATTCTGTGTACAAACCACAGCAGTAGGAAGTAGAAAGATTATATAAGGAAACAAAATTTCAGAGTTCTACAAGGCATACAAAAATAACTCTGTGGTTCCGCTGCAGATTTGACACAAATCTGCTTTAAAGGAATATTCACTGTCCCAGCCTGTGCCAGCTTTATGATCCTGGAAAATCCCAAAATAAATTACAAACACATCTATTTAAAAAAATATCACTATTAAAAGCCTTCACTGGAGCAGACAATTAAACTCCAATTTGTTTCCAGCCCGGCTGATTTATAAAAGCTCAACTCAATGCCAACTGCAACTCCACACACAACATGGGAAGGGTTCTAGGACTGCAAAAATCCTTTGCCTGAGGATTTAGCAGCCTGATAACCTCCAAAATTAACCTTTACGAGGTTAATTAACCTGTCATTAGATTGGTGCCAATAAAAGCCTGCTGGATGATGAGGTCAAGCCTTTTTAAACAGATTTTTTTGGGGGATTTGAAGTGTAAGCTTCAATGGGATTTTTCCTGGACTTCACAGCTGCAAAGCCACTTTAAAACTGAAATTTGTGTCCTGCCATTCCTGCCTGTGGCCCTGCACGAGGAGGATTTTCCAAAGGAGCATTTTCCAAGGGAGTCAGGACTGCTGGGAAAACCTTTGGAATCAACACAACCTCTGGCCCAGTCCCAGGTGAGGCCTGGGCCCAGGGCCAGCTCAACTTAACCAGTCTAAAACATTAAACCAGCTTTTTCTTGTCCTTTTTAAACAAATCCTGAGCTACCTGAAACATTAAATCAGCCTTTCCTTGTCCTTTTTAAACAAATCCTGAGCTACCTGAAACATTAAACCAGCTTTTTCTTGTCCTTTTTAAACAAATTCTGAGCTACCTGAAACATTAAATCAGCCTTTCCTTGTCCTTTTTAAACAAATCCTGAGCTACCCGAGGAGCAGAAGCATTTGGAGCAGGTGTAAAACTGCAGGTAGCTGTGCCCTGAGTGGCAGCAGGGCAGTGTGGGTGTGCTGAGCCAGGCAGGGCAGCGCAGGATCCAGGCTCCAGCTGCATCCCTGGGATTCCAGCAGGAAAACAGAGCTGCTCCTCGGCCTCCTCTCCATTTCTAGAAGCTCAGGATGTGGCTGAAGTGGCCCTGCAATGACAAAATCTCAGGTCACTACAAAGGAGCTCAGTCTTCACTTTCAAATTTTATTCTAAATCACGAAGTGACACCACAAATATTCCTTTTTTTTGTTTTCCTCCAGGGATTAGTGGACACCTAAAAAACCCTGGATATAAAGAGACTGATCAATGTGAATTGCCCACAACTGAGTTATGAAATTAGTTCTGCACATGAAGGTAAAATGCACCCCTAGAGAACACAACTGAGCCAATTTTAGCCTCATTCCTGGACACCTCCTTCTCTTCTCCCATTAAATGTTTAAGGGTTTTAAGGATAGAACAGAAATTTACCTCTTGGGTGGCAACTTTTATTTTGAACTTGAGTCTGCATTTGTTTATATCTGTTTTCTATATTTATATTGTTTATTTCTATTTTTGTATGGTTTTTGTATTTGTTTTCTATTTGCTGCCTCTGTTCAAAGAACTCTCAGTATTACTTTTACAGCCAAAAAAATCCTTTAATTATCAGGTAACAGAAAAATCTCCACAGTGATGGTGATGTTCTTCCTGCCCCAAATCCAACTTGGTTTCCCTCTAATTAATACCACTTGAATATTCCTCCTCTTCAATATTCTCAATACCAGCCTTTCATTATTTAAGAAGATAATTTACTATTACAACTCCTACCAAATTTATTTATTTTTATTATCTGTTACATTCCTGGCCATAATAACTGCTTACCTGAAGAGACCACAATGAAAGCCAGATAAAAACACATTTAAAATCAAAAACAAATTGAAACACTTGATTTGAGCAGAGCATTTTCCATTTCAACTCCACAACATGAAACAAATTAAGGAAGAAGTTTAGAGAGAAGCTCTACAAGGCCTCTGGATTTTTGTTGTCCTACCCTGAGCTTTTCAATTGAAAGCACAGAACACCGAAAGTACAAAAAAATCTTTGATTTTGAGATTCCAGCTGTTTTCCTTGTTCCTTCCAGCTGCCACTGAAAAGCATTTAAAGGTGAATAGAACAGGTCTCACATAGTCCCAGACTTCCAGAGGTAAATGTTCTGGAAGGGGTGAATGTTACCTCCTCCAGTTTTTATCTCAAGTTCCTTGTCAGGCCATAGTCACAAACCTGTCGGGCTGATGTGCCTTAGACTGGAAATGGTGTTATTTTATCCTATTATTATTTGGAAAGGTGGTATTTGTACTCAGCCTTGATAACCCCAAAGGAATGGTCACTGACACAGAAGAATTTTACAAACTCTGCTGTCCCTGTATTCTGGAATGCTACAGAACTTCCTCATGTGCCAGTTTGGGATTTAATCCCAAAAATTTTTAAATTTCTTTTTTGGGTTTTAATCCCTGAGATGTTCTCCAGAAGAGGTGTGTGGGAAATTCCAGCTGTTGATCCACACAGAGGGGTTTCCATATTCCCACAGTCAGCCCTGGGTCTGGTCCCCACTTTAAAATTAAAGATGAATTAATTAAAAATTAATTAACACAACCAATGTCTGTTCAGTCACAGCTCCTGATGGAAACTCTGATGGAAACTTTGCCTTTAATTCGATACATCAGAGATTTTGCTATGAACATGCAGCATTTCCTCACACCTCTCCTCATTCCTGCTCTGGAAGGAGCAGTATTTTTGGGCTGCACCTTCTCCTTAGAAAGGAAATATCCAATTACAGAAAAGAGTAGGAGACAAAATGAGATTCCTGAATATTTTGTTCTGATCCAGTAAATCAAGGGCAATTAAAAATGAGACAGAGGAAGTTTTAGGTTATTGTTTGCTTCAGTTACTTCCCAAATTCTGCTCTTTAGATGGAATTTGAAAAATGTATTGAGCAGCTCCAGATTGTCCAACTGCTGCTGGAAACATTAATTTGTGCTCTGCTGAAATGCTAAATCCATCTCCTTTTTCATAAATTTCCATGCTTTATTCCCGAGCAATGCAATTTTGGGGCTTATTAATTTCATGTTTTATGATCCAATACTGGAGAACAAATCCCAATCTTTTTTGTCCCAAAAAGCAGATTCCCACACTTACGGATTCTCCAGCAACACATCTTGGGCAGGGCTGGGAAGTGCCTTTGCTCCCGTGGTTTTCCAAAATCTGAGGAACAAAACCAGACACAAATCCATCAAAAAAATTAGAAAAAGAGAGGGCAATTATTTGCAGTTTTATTGTAAAGTGGATTTGGAAAGTGATCTTGTAACAAGCACATGGACAGTGGGAACTTACCATGGAATTCTGCTTTGTCTTTGCAGCCCAGGGAGCAGAGTCAGGGAGGAATTTCTGCCTGGAGTCCAGATCCATGGCACAATCCATGAGCTGGGCACCGGCCTCCCGGGGGATGGTGTCCACCAGTCTGCACAGGCGCTTCTGGAAGAGCCAAAGGCAATATTTACACTGAAGCACGGGGCCCAAATTTTCAGCATTTTCCTCCCAAGGATCTCACATCCACTGGGAAGAACACCAAGTTAACAACGGACTATGAGGCACTAGGGCAGGACCCCAGGATTTTGGATTTCCCACTGCACCTCATGCTGGGAGAGCAGGGAATTCTGTATCTCACTGTGCCTCAGTTCCATAAATTCCCACTGGGAAAAGGCATCCTTCAGCCCCCAGTAGAGCAGGGGTTGGGATGGCGTTCAGCGAAGGAGCAGAGCAGGGGGGTGGTGTCAGGAACGAGTCCTTAAATCCAGGAAGCAGAAGGAGAAGCTCTGCAGCCAAGTCAGGCAGGGATGGGAACATCCTTTGAGATGGGTTTTGAATCCTTCCCTGAACACCGGCACCTTTTCCCAGCTTTCCAGTGCTACACAATCCATTCACTTCCCACTCCTGAAGCTCTGCCCCGAGCTCTGGCCAGGACCGAGGGATGTCTGGATGTCCTGGCAACCAAAGGGCTGAGCTGAGTCCTCACTGCGCTCTGTGGCCCCTCACAAGACCAGGGATTCCCAAAAATACTGCTTTGAGCACCACGCTGGGAACTGGGAAAGCTGCAAATCCACGGAAATCATCAACTGGAAACCTTCAGAAAAATATCCCTGGCCTGTGACTGCCCATGGAAAGGGAGGACGACCCAAATCCCAGGGCTCCTTGGAACTGTAGCAGCAAACTGACACAATAATGGCAATTACAAAACCGACACAGACTTAGGGCCTGAACCCCAAGGAGATACTCACACACTTGGGACATTTTTTCCCAAACAAACTTTGTTTAAGGAATCCCAACGTTCCATCTCTTTCTCCAGCACATCATTTCCCAGGAAGAAGATGTGCTGGCACAGAACTAACAGATACCGAAGCACAGAAAGCAAACTTAAAGTTGGAAAAAGCATGAAAAACCAAAAATGGATCAATACACCAGGAACCTCGGTGGGAAAGAGCTGAGATGGGATCAAGGACATCAGGATGGGAAGGGAATCCAAAAGTGAAATACACATTGCAGTATGAAAAGGAATAAGGAAGGTCTGAGGAGGCCCTCCAAAGAGAGATTGCCTCCCCCTGGGAAAACATCCTCCTGCCTTTGCTGCTGGAGAACTCCTCCTTTATTCCAAGGAACATGTGGCAATGTGGTGCAGCAGCAAAGTGGGAAGATCTGTGAGATGAGGGGGAAAAGGGAAAATGACTCGATGCCACACATCAGAAGGAATCTGGCTGATTAAAAATAAACTCCAGGTATTGTTTTCGGGGGGTTTAAGGTGCTTGGCGTCAGTGTCAGGAATTCAGCACACGGAGGAGACAAACTCATCCCGCCAATGCCAAGGCAACCTGGGGGAGCTCCTTGCTCCAGGAAGACTTCACTCCGGAATTCTCTCCTAGGGAAGGAGCAATCAGTGCATCAACCCCACCTGTGCAGGGAACAAAGTGCAGGATCCAGAGATCTCCCAAGGATCAATGAGCTCCCTCTTCCAAAGGCAAGCAGGGATTGCATCCAATCCACTGCTTTTGTCAGGGAATGATCAGCTCCATCCAGCTGGGAAATGAGCTGGGGACAAGCAACAGGCAGGAAACAGATCTCTCTGCAGGGAAGTCACTCTCACTTTCTTGTCCAGCTGGAAAGTCCTGGAAAATCCCACTTATTTTCACTGATGCTGACAGGATTAAGACCTCCCAGATGAAACCAAACTGCTGCAAAACCCAGCTCCGCTGACCAACCAACCCGAATGCAACAGGAAGGAGCTGTAAGAAAAGTTCTCCTCGTTTGTTGGGGTATTTTTGGTAAAATTTTAAAGATTTCCTTCAACTTTAATATGTTCTTGTCACGCAATTTCGGCCTTTTTACCCCGTTTTTAAAGCCAGGCTGCCTCCTGTTTGGGGTTCCATCAGCCCCGTCCCACAGGTCTAACACAGGTCTCCACACAGCCCAGCTTTCCTTGGATCAGCCCCGCTGCATTCCCTATGGAACGATGGCCCTGTGGAGATGCTCCCTGCTTTCAGGGCCCTGCTCCCTACGGAAAGTTGGCTCTGTTTGGGAAAACAGAGGCAATGTGAGATCCATGCAGATCCCACATGGAAACTCTACCTGAAGATCAATCCAAACCAGGACACACTGGGAGCTCTGGCCTTGAAAAATCTGATTTTCCTCCTAAGTCCAAATGCCTTAAAATCCAGCCTTCAAACCCAAACCAGCCTGGGATTCTGATTCCTCTCTGTCATCTTGGAGCCAGGAGAGCAGAAATAGATGGAATTAGGGAGGCTGCCTGGTAAAGAGGCAGCCAGAAAGAAAAAACATTAAAAAAATGAAAAAGAAAAAAGGAAAAGAAAAAAAAGGGAAAGAAAAAGGGGAAAAGAAAAAAAGGGAAAGGAAAGAAAGGGAAAAGAAGCGAAAAGAAAAAAAGGGAAAAGAAAAAAGGGAATGAAAAAAGGGGACTAGTAATGTAAAAGGAATAAAGGAAAAGGGGAAAAGCGAAAAATCCGAAAGGAAAAAAGGAACAAAGCAATAAAAAAATAAAAAGGAAAAAGGGGGAAAAGAAAACGGGGACGAGAAAACGCGGAAAAAGAAACGATGGGGGGAAAAAAGGAAAAAAAAAAAAAAAAAAAA
>VZTE01003042.1:610397-621890 GCA_013397775.1 Eulacestoma nigropectus
GATCCACCCCCGGAACCGGGATCAGCCCCGGAACCGCCCCGGAACCCGCCCCGGGACCTGCCCCGGAATCCACCCCCGGGATCCACCCCCGGAACCGGGATCAGCCCCGGCACCGCCCCGGAACCCGCCCCGGGAACCCGCCCCGGGATCCACCCCGGGACCCACCCCCGGAACCGGGATCCTCTCTGTGAGAAATACATATCATGATATTGGCTTTTCGCAGAGATTAAAATGGAGGCTATATGTGTATAGTGTTAAAGTAGCTTTGCTATAAAGATGTAGTTTTTTGTAACAATAACTAATGCCTTTATTTCTGTTAACTAGACCTAGACAGCAGTAAAATAGCTGATATAGTTATGCTTGTGGTAACGGAACTGCCTGCTCGGTTGGATAACATTCAGTGAATGTGTGGTGGGGACCCCTGCTACGGACATGCCAGCGATCAGCAATCGCCATCTGCAGAAACCACCCAGCAGAGCCCAAGCTGGGGGTGATAACAACAACTGACCAAAACCACAGCCAAGAAATGCACATGCTCTAAAAAGGCGGACCCAAGGAGGAGCCATGCAAAACAGTTCCTGGAACATGTAAACTAGTTCGGAGAAAAGTTTGAAGATGTATAATTGTTTATGAATATGCATTAGGCTAGAAGTATGTAAAGGGTGTTTCTGAAATAGCAGGTGTGCTCTTGGCTGAGAGCCAGGGGCACCCGGCGCTGTATTTTTGCTTTATTGTCTTTATCCTCTATTGTCCTTTTATTAAACTTTTAAATTTTAACAGGAGAGTGAACCTCGTTTTTCACATCTCCTAGAACCGGGATCCGGCCCCGGAACCGCCCCGGGATCCAGCCCCGGAACCGGGATCCGCCCCCGGAACCGCCCCGGGAACGCGGCACCGGGACCCGCCCCGGGATCCGCCCCCTGGACCCGCCTGGGGATGCGGTCCCGGTCCGGAGCCCGGCACGCCCAGGGATCGCAGCCTCTCCGCAGCCATCCCCCGGCCCCGCCCGGATCATGGAACATCCGCACTTGGAAGGGACCCCAAAGCCCATCCAGTGCCACCCCTGCCATGGCAGGGACACCTCCCACTGTCCCAGGCTGCTCCAAGCCCCAGTGTCCAGCCTGGCCTTGGGCACTGCCAGGGATCCAGGGGCAGCCCCAGCTTCTCTGGGCACCCTGTGCCAGGGCCTGCCCACCCTCCCAGGGAACACTTCCTTCCCCATATCCCATCCAGCCCTGCCCTCTGGGAAGCCATTCCCTGTGTCCTGTCCCTCCAGCCCTTGTCCCCAGTCCCTCTCCAAATCTCATCTCCTTCACACACTGGGAGGTCACAATGAGGTCACCCCGGATCCTCCTCCAGGCTGAACAACCCCAGCTATCCCAGCCTTTTCCTCACAGGGGAGAAGCTCCATCCCTCTCTAATAACACCCTGCTGGTCTTCCCAGCTTTGCTGCACCAAGCACTTATGCAGGAGGGAACATGGATTACTCCCTGGCATTCCTTCTGGAGTTTATTCTTCACTCGGGATCCAGCTGTACTTCCAGGAGATGCTCTGTCACATTCCCTGGGCCCGAGGGTGTATCACAAAGGATAATCCACAAATTCTTCTGGTTTTCCTTTCTTCATTTAGCACTTGCCATGCCTGACAGCAGAATAACCAAAATCCGGGTAATCCAGTTTGCAGAACATCCCAAGTCCCTGCAGAGCTGGAAGCAAACCCAAACCCAGTCACATCAAATCAGATTTATTTCACTATTTCCAAGCCACCTTCCAATTGCACCCCAGAGCCTCCTTACGTGTCCTGCCAGTACAGCTCTGTGGGATGTTTTCCAGTGCACACTCCCGGTTAGAACCGTGGGATACACTACAAACCCCAGGCGTTTTGTGGCACATCCACCTCAGTGTGCCAGCACGCGGCAGGGGATCCGTCCTGCAGGTGCCAGCTGCGCGCGTGGCGGATGCTGACATGGATCCACCTCCACATTTCCAGGCAGGGATGCACTTTGTCTTCTCCAGGTGAGCCCTGGCCAAGAAATCCCTCCAGGATGGGACCAGGGATGTGCTCTGGCTGGCAGAGGGAGCTTGTTGCCATCCAGGCTGTCAACTGGACTTTCCTCATTCTTATCTGACAGATTTTACCCTGGATTTGCAGGGAAATTCCTTTGTACCACCCCAAAATCCCATTTTTAGGTTTGGTGTTGTATCCTGAGAAAGTGAGGACTCACAAGACTCATTCTCCTCTCCATTTCCTCAGTTTTCCCCCTCTTTCTGCATCCTTTCTCTGCTGTTAACTCCCTCATTTCACAGAGTTCCAGGTGATTTAAAAGGAGAATAATTTCCCAGAATTATCTGGGTTGGAAGGAACCTCTTGAGATGCTCAAGTCCAAGCCCTTGCTGAAGCAGGATTGTGTCCCAAAGGGAAACTCCTCTTCCAAGGATGGAGATCCCACACCCTGCTCCAGAGTTTGGCCACCCCCACAGAATAAAACCTGTTTGCCTGTGTTCTGTTTACCCTGAATAAGCGGATTTAGGAGCCACAAACTCCCCACAGCTTCCCCCCATTCCCTGGCACTCCTTGCTGAGTGCTGGGAGACAGCCTCGGGATTTACAACATTAATTACAATTACAAACCTGTTTTTTCTCTTTTTGGGGGCCAAGGCTGAATGAGACCTTTAGAACTTCACCCGGGCCCTCCATTTTACTGTTTTCCC
This sequence comes from Eulacestoma nigropectus, assembly GCA_013397775.1. Taxonomy (NCBI): domain Eukaryota; kingdom Metazoa; phylum Chordata; class Aves; order Passeriformes; genus Eulacestoma; species Eulacestoma nigropectus. The sequence continues at coordinate 613,108 of VZTE01003042.1, forward strand.
AGAGGAAAATACCAGTATTTCCATGTTTTCCCAGTAAAAGTCCCCGTATTTTGCTCTATTCCGTGTGTACAGCTCAGTGACATTTAACCAGGAAAACTGGTGACCTGCCAGAGCCTTTTCCCACTGCTCTTCACTAAATTTTTTGAAAATTTAATTTATTTTCTTCATCTTGTTTTTTAATTTAATTCCTTCATTTAATGTCAATTCTACTTTAATATCAGAATAATAACATCAGAATAAAAAAGGACACAGCCACAGAAGAAAAAGGTTGCTAGGTGTATTCTGAAGTTACTATTTTTTATTTTACACTGCAATAAGTACTATTTCTGGATCAAAACAGAGCTTGGATATATCCTGAATACTTGCAAAGTTCCAGCTGGAATTCCAGTCTCTTTCCTGTTATGTCTTTGTCTATAATATTAACAGCATTAAGCACCAGTAACTCTTCTGCCACGCATGAAATTGCGGCATCAGGGACTGGCTAGAACGGGAGTTAGGTTAAAACATCGATATTTCAGGGAATTCCCAGCTGGAATGTAACAAACTAACCCTGTGTCCGTAGGGAAGGTGCTTTCAGTCCTCCAGCAGGGCACTAAAACGTGGGAATTAGCAGATGTAAAGGCAACACACGATTCTTTGGGAAAGCCACTGGAAAACTGCTGTGGGATTTGGGAGCACCCACCCAGCCTCTCCCCTCAGGGGTTTTTCACCCCGATTTGGGGCTCCACATCCACCTCCTTGGAACTCCAGGGGAGCACCTGGCACGTGCCAGGTTAATGTGTCCCACTGCCTGTTCAATCCCGAGTCCTTGGAGCTTCCCTGGGACGCTCCTGCCAAAGGCTCCATATGGGATCCCAGAAATACGGCCGGATGGGAGGGGGGTTTAGCTCGCGCGCGTCTCCGCGGGCCTATCCATTTGGAACAGCAATCCTCGTCCTTCCCGTCCCAAGGAACCCGGAAAAGGTCTCGTGAACCTCTTGCAAGGCTGAGGGTTTGATTTATGGGGCAGAGCTGGAGTTGACATCGGCCACGGAGGGAAGCGATTTATTTCCAGGGGTTCCGTCTGTCCCACGCCTCATTCCCGGAGCGGAGCCGTGGCGCTGAGCCTTGGCCGACAGCACGGAGGGGCTCAGCCCTCCATCCCGTAATACCTGGACTGAAACCCTTTGGATTCCCTCTGCTGAATCCCTCGACAGCCAAAATCCAGCTCCGTTTGTTGGGAACTCAGCAGGAATGGGACCGAAACACGGGAAAAAAAAATCCCAAACCCAAGAGCGAATCCGTCCGCGGCAGCAGGAATTCCAGCCTTTCCCGTGGAAGCCTGGCTTTAATACATGGGAATGTCCACAGCAAGGATGCATCTGGTGGGGAACTCCAAAGGCAAAAGGATTTCCCATTGGAAAATGGGTTTGTTTGTGGAATTCCCTGGTTTAGCCTCACTAATGGCACAACTCGGTGTCTGCTCGTCCCAGCCAGGGGTTTTCCATGTTATTCCGTGTGGGATTTTATCTGGTAACGAGCTGGAATCTAAAATAAAATTGGGCAATCCGTGGGGCTTATTGATAACACAAGAATTCAGGATTGAAACAATTCTTTTCTTCAAAACAAACATTTTATGGGGGAAAAACCCACGGTTTTTTCTCTCATGTGAGAGAGGAACAATAATTTTTAAAAGCTCCGAAATTCAACAAAACGGGATAAAATCCCAAATACGCTTCTCCTAAAGGCTGGAATTTCTGATTATTCCACTGGGTTTCTGTCAGGTTAAAATGTCAGAGAAAATAAACAGAATTAGACTTTCTTTTCTCCACTCACACAGTTTATATCAACCAGAATGTATTTATGGAAAACGTGTAGTTTTATATATTTTTCTTTGTTTTCTTCAAAAGTAGTTTAGTCTATAGGAAAAGACAATAAATGGAGATATTAACAGTTTCTTTTGGATTAATTAGCTTTTTGAGAATTCAGATAAAACACTGTTGATTAACGTGTCAAAATTTTACATGAAATTTATCCGAACAGTGAAATTCCCGGTTGTTTCGTGACCATCTTTTTAACAGCACAGAGATCAGAGTGGTTTGGATTCATTGTTTTTTTCCTCTTTCTGCATCAGAAGGGTTATGGGGCAAACCAAAGTAAAATATTCCCTGTTCCTATCCACACTGCAATTCCCATCCCCAGGGGTAATCCTGGTTCCAGATTTACGGGCAGCGAGCTCCGGGGCTGAGAGTCTCCTTTCACCTTGACAACATCTCGGGTTCTTTTCCACGGAATATCCTGGCAAGCGCAGAGAAAAATGGGAACTTGTCGTCCTGAGCAGCAGCCTGAAATTCCAGAGGGTCAATGGCTCCGAGTGCTGATGGACACCAGTGACCAGTGGGGTCCTGCAGGGGCTGTACTGGGACCAGTGACACCGAGGACACACGAGGGGATCGAGGCACCGCTGGCACCTCGGCAGCTGGCACCAGACTGGGGGTGCAGTGACGCTCCTGAAGGACGGGATGACATCCAGGGGGACCTGGACAAGCTTCAGAAGTGCCCTGGAGCCAGGCTGGGAGAGCTGGGGGTGTCACCTGGAGAGGAGAAGGCTCCAGGGAGACCTCAGAGCCCCTTCCAGGGCCTAAAGGGGCTCCAAGAGAGCTGGAGAGGGACTGGGGACAAGGGCTGGAGGGACAGGACACAGGGAATGGCTTCCCAGTGCCAGAGGGCAATGCTGGATGGGATATTGGGCAGGAATTGTTCCCTGGGAGGGTGGGGAGCTGTGGCTGCCCCTGGATCCCTGGCAGTGTTATCCCAAACAGGTTCTTTTCCATGGTGTGGAGGAGCCCGATCCCCACAGAGTTATGGGATTCATTTCCAGCTCTGCACACAAGGGGGGCTGGCTGGCAGATCCCAAAGCCAGCACACGCCTCCAAAACTTGGCACTGTTTATACATTTCCCCAAACAAAGGCACGAACGTCCATTGGCCACGAGTTACGCAGCTCCCTTATTAATTAGCGTCCTGTCTTCTCGTTAATAATTCTCTTGCTTCTCATGCTGATTCCCAGTGTTCCTCTGCTTCTGGGTCGGGGGTTTCTTGGCTTGGGTCGCCACCTGCTCCTCCTGGATTTCCTTCCTTCCCAGTGGGAGCTGATCCAGCACAGTTGGCCAGTCGTTCTTATCACATTCCTCCTTATCTTGGGAGCGCTGCCGAACGTCCTTGTGGCCTGTAAATCCTGCATTCCCTGTGCCCGCTATCAGCGGGAATCAGCGGGAATCCTTCTCCCCAGCTTTGTTATGCTGCCCTCGTGCTGGGACCACTGGAACACGTTGATGCCCGAAAGATGGGCTGGAAATAAATCCCCATAGACCGATGTCTGTGGAGCGGGTATTTGTTTATTGCAGCGCTGGTGGGGAGGGGGATTTCTCCTCCTAACTCACCCACCCCTGTCAAGTGCTGTGGTACATTTTACAGTAAATTTTGCATAATGTTGCTATGTCATTACAACATCATTGCATATGCACTGGAACTAATTTACACAGCGTGATCTCATGGTTATTAGATAATTCTTCGCACCATGCTTGCGCTTCCCCAATTCGGGGGTCTTCGGGGGTCTTTGATGAAGGCTTCTAAAGTCTTCTTCACACTCGAACTTTTCACCTTTGTCTTCGGGGCATGCGTGGTTACGGTGCTCCTTGGTCCATCTGGTCATAACCGGCCTAAATTCTTGGTTTTGTGGCTAATGGGCTTTGCACTTGCCAATGTCTCATTAGTACTGCACTCACCTTATCTCTGAAGCTGCACACCTGGTGAGTTTTTTCTCTTTCTTTTTGTCTATTTAGCATTTAAGCAGCTGGTCAGCTATACACTAGCCATTACATTGTGTAAAAAAGTCATTCATATCAAGTTATATCGGTATCAAAAGTTATGATTCAGGTTCGATGACTATCAGGTATCAAAAGTTAGGATTCAGGTTCTATGACTATCAGGTTTATAGGTATAGAAGTTGTGATTCAGGCTATGCTTCAGGTTATATTGATAAAAGCCATGATTTTGGTCATACTGATATTGGGTTACACAGATATCTTACAACCTAAGCTATGTAAGCACCTTATGACTTTGAGCTAAGTTAAAGGCCAACGGCATCCTGGCCTGGATCAGGAATGGCGTGGCCAGCAGGACCAGGGAAGTCATCCTTCCCCTGTACTGGGCACTGGTGAGGCCGCACCTCGAGTGCCGTGTCCAGTTCTGGGCCCCTCAGCTCAGGAAGGACGTGGAGACACTTGAGCGTGTCCAGAGGAGGGCGACGAGGTTTGGTGAGGGGCTTGGAACACAAGCCCTGTGAGGAACGGCTGAGGGAGCTGGGGGTGTTCAGCCTGGAGAAAAGGAGACTCAGAGGTGACCTCATCACTCTCCACAACTCCCTGAAGGGTGGCTGCAGGCAGGTGGGGCTTGGTCTCTTTCTCCAGGCAGCAACTGACAGAACGAGAGGACACAGCCTCAGGCTGCGCCAAGGGAAATAGAGGTTGGATATCAGGAAGAAGTTTTTCACAGACAGAGTGATAAAGTCCTGGAATGGCCTGCCCAGGGACGTGGTGGAGTCACCCTCCCTGGATGAGTTTAAAGAGATTGGATGTGGCGCTCGGTGCCGTGGTTCAGTTCAGGTGTTGGGGCATGGCTTGGACTTGGTGATCTTGAAGGTCTCTTCCAACCTGGTCATATTCTGGGATTCTGGGATTCTGTGATACACAGACATCAATGCCCAGCCCTGAACCTGAACAAGGCAACCCCGCGTCTGTCGCTCCATCAGCCGGAAACCACTCGGAGGTCACGTCAATGGTTAAATCTGGATTAAATGCCCTTTCCTGCCGGCCGGCGGTGACAAAGAGGGAACAGCCCAGAAGAGCCTTTTTTTAGGAGAACGTTACACACAGCGCCCGGGGGGCTCAGCAGCGTTCCAGGCCGGGCTGCGAGTGACCGGGAGCATCCCGGGCCGTGCGACGTGTCCCTGCCCTCGGGACGGGACGGGACGGGACGGGACGGGCTGGCACCGGCGGCACGTGGCACCGGCGGCACGTGGCACCGGGTACACGTGACACAGGGTACACGTGACACAGGCTGCACGTGACACAGGACACACGTGACACAGGACACACGTGACACAGGGTACACGTGGCACAGAGTACACGTGACACAGGCGGCACGTGACACGGGCTACATGGGACGGACGGACGCACGTGACGCGGATGAGGACACGTGACGCTGGTAAGAACACGTGACGCGGGCGGACGCACGTGACGCGGTGACGCCACGTGACGCGGGCGGCCCCGCGTGTGGCGTGCCCCTCCCTCAGCCGGGCCATGGCGGGCGCGGTGGCGGCCGCGGGCTCCGCCGAGCAGTTCCAGCAGCTGCTGCAGCGCCCGGACAGGTCAGGGGACACCGGGAGCGTCCCGTTGCTTTGTCCTTCCCCGGGGGTCCCATCCCTGCGGTGCCATCCCCGGCTGCCGCCCCAGCGGTGCCGGCCCGGGCTCCCATCCGTCGGTGCCGGCCCGGTGTCCCCTCCGTGGGTGCTGTCCGCGGCTCCCGTCCCGCGGTGCATCCCGGGGGTCCCGTCCCGCGGTGCATCCCTGCTGTCCCATCCCGGGGGTCCCATCCCTGCTGTCCCATCCCGGGGGTCCCGTCCCTGCTGTCCCATCCCGGGGGTCCCGTCCCTCGGTGCATCCCCCGTGTCCCATCCCTGCTGTCCCATCCCTGTGTCCCCTCCGGGTCCCGCAGGGCACAGCTCAGGAGGGGCCGGTGCTGCCCCACGCTCGGTGAGACCCGCGCGGGGAAGATAAAAAACCCCAAAATCGGAACAAACCGAGCCCTGAACTGCGCAAAGGCTCGGGTTGGGCTCGGGCTTTCCCAGCCCCGGGTTCCCGTGGCTCAGCAGCTCCTGCCGCAGGGAATTTGGGGCCAAACGGGCGAATTGGCTGGAAAATGCTATAAACCAGAGCGTCCCTGCGGGCTGGGATTGTTTGTCCTCCGGCCTCGGGAGGTGTCAGCAGAACCATCGTGACATTTCAGTGGGAACAGCAGCAGCATTTCAGTGGGAACAGCAGCAGCATTTCAGTGGGAACAGCAGCAGCATTTCAGTGGGAACAGCAGCAGCATTTCAGTGGGAACAGCAGCGTTTGGTTGTTCATTGACACAGAAGTGGCTCTGAATTATTCATCTCCTGCCCAGGGTTCTCCTTAATCTGGTTTCGTGCTCTCATGATTAATGACAGGGCTCTGCTTTTCCTACAGTCCCAGCCTGGTTTGGGCTGGGAGGGAGCTGAAACCCATCCAGGGACTCCTTCCACTATCCCAGGGTGCTCCAAGCCTTGTTCAGCCTGGCCTGGAACAATTCCAGTGTTCTTATTCCAGTATTCCATGTGCATGTTTAACTTTGGGAGGGGAGAGCTGCAGTAACTGCCTCTGTAATTAGAGGTTTACAGGTGATTAAAAGCGTGGTGGAACTACCAGCATCAGTTCTTAGAGACAGCAGAAGGAAATGTTGTTAAATGATGGTTCTGGGAAAAAGAAACAAAATTTCTTACAAACTTGCTGCAGGACTTCCACTTTCCCTCCTCGAATTGTCCTTCAGCTGGATTATTCTGTAGGGACATTACAGAGGAAACTCCTGTGCCCAAATGAAAATGGCTTCAGGAACAAACACAATATTTTAAGGTTATTTTAACAAAAACCCCACCAGTAATTTTCTCATTGCCTCTGTCCACAGAACATCATTCAGTTTTCTCTCTAAAGGAACTGATTCTTTTATCCATGTTCTTGGACCCAAGATGAGTTGATGGTTCCGATAACTCTTCCTCTGCTTCCTTTGAAAACAGGATTTATAATTACGCTTTAATTTCATAGGACTTCTTCTTTCAGAAAATTAACTTTTCTTGCATCGAGTTACCAGTAAGTTTGTGCTGTAGAATAAGTGTAAATCTTGATATTTAAAGAGAAAATTGGGGATTTCTCATAACCTTTTTGTTCCTGTCCTGTTTAATAGTGGAGGTTTTTTTTTAACCTTGGTTGAATGCAGGCATGCTTAATTTAGAATTACTTAAGTGCTTCATTTTGCTGACTCTTTATTTTTTCCTTTCTTATTGTTTCCAATTACTCTGGCTATTTTTAAGGTTAGATTGAAGTGCTCAGAGGGCAGTTCAGTTGCAAAATTTAGATTGTTCTGCGAATGAATTTAAAAAAAAAAAACCAACCAAAAAAACCAAAACAACTCCAAAACCCGTGGTGGAAATGAATTTAAAATACCTTCTTCATGAAGATAAAAATTAAATGTATTGCAGCTGGATGTTGGTAAGGAAGGACCAGGCTCAGGTGGGATGAGGATTAAATGATCCTGTGGTGGTTTGTCCTCTGCTTGTCCTGAGTTCCATCCCTGTGGCCAGGTGTGTCCTGCTGTGGGCACCAAGTTAAACTGAGGACTTGGGGGGAAAAAGGAAAAGTTGTTCTATTGTTTTTCTGCCAGAATTTTCTGGAACGTCATTGGAAAACCAGTTTTATGAATTGGAAAGCATTCAGGGTGTGTGGTCAGGTCACAGAGCCAGGAGCTGCTCCAGCAGGGGTGTTGTGCTGCCCAGGTAGCTGTTACAATTTACAATGAACCTCCATTATTTAGGAATAAAAGACATTGAGTGGCTGCTGTGGGGTGGGTGACTTGATTTCTCTGTTTTTCTGAGTAAATTAACATTAGTACATTGTGTCTTTAATTCCTTATTCCCGTTCTCTGGTGGGCTTGACCTCTGCAAACGTGGAGAACGGAATTGAAAATTCCAATATCTTGTCCCTGTTGTCACCCCAGGCTGTTTGATCCCATGGGAGCTGGTACCCAGTTTGATGGGATTTCTGCTCACACCTGTGGCTCCTCCCCTTTAAATGCTGTTTAATTGCAGAACCAATCCCAAACATCCCAGAAAACCTGGAATAAGAACCTGGAGCTAATGAAAGCGGAAGAGCAACGTTCCCAGTGGGAGGCGTTTTGTGCTGCACTGCCGGGGGTTGGAATGTTTCCCGGGAAGGGAAGAGCCCTGGTTACACCTGTCAGGCGTCTTTTATCTCAGGAATGTGCTGGGGGTGGGTTTTTTATGGAGTCTCCACCCCTGGAGGTGTCCAGGGAAGGCCTGGAGGTGGCACTCAGAGCTCCGGGCTGGGGACGGGGTGGGCGTCGGGCACAGCTGGGACTCGGTGATCCTGGAGATCCTTTCCCAGCCTCAGTGATTCCATGGTTGTGTTTATTTTTGCCTGGGCCGGTTTTTACCCGGGAATGCCGCTGTTCCCCCCGGGAGCGCCGCTGTTCCCCCCGGGAGCGCCGCTGTTCCCCCCGGGAATGCCGCTGTTCCCCCCGGGAATGCCGCTGTTCCCCCCGGGAATGCCGCTGTTCCCCCCGGGAGCGCCGCTGTTCCCCAGGAATGCCGCTGTTCCCCAGGAATGCCGTTGTCTCCCCAGGTCCCTGGTGGTCGTGCACTTCTGGGCGCCGTGGGCCCCGCAGTGCGCGCAGATGAACGAGGTGATGGCAGCGCTGGCCCGGGAGCACAGCCAGGTCACCTTTGTCCAGGTGAGGGCACAGCAGCGCCCTGGGCACAGGGAACAGCCTGGGGGGAAGGAAAATATCCCAAAATAGGGGGGAGGTTCCTCTTGGAGTGCCGGTATGGCCCCACATTTCAGATGCCCTTCTCACATCCGTTATCCCAGAGGTGTTGCTGCCCTCAGGGATGGGCTCAGACAGGGAATCCTGGAATGCTTTGGGTGGGAAGGG
>VZTE01003042.1:621923-643232 GCA_013397775.1 Eulacestoma nigropectus
GCCGCTGTTCCCCCCGGGAGCGCCGCTGTTTCCCCCGGGAGTGCCGCTGTTCCCCCCGGGAATGCCGCTGTTCCCCCCGGGAATGCCGCTGTTCCCCCCGGGAATGCCGCTGTTCCCCCCAGGAATGCCGCTGTTCCCCAGGAATGCCGTTGTCTCCCCAGGTCCCTGGTGGTCGTGCACTTCTGGGCGCCGTGGGCCCCGCAGTGCGCGCAGATGAACGAGGTGATGGCAGCGCTGGCCCGGGAGCACAGCCAGGTCACCTTTGTCCAGGTGAGGGCACAGCAGCGCCCTGGGCACAGGGAACAGCCTGGGGGGAAGGAAAATATCCCAAAATAGGGGGGAGGTTCCTCTTGGAGTGCCGGTATGGCCCCACATTTCAGATGCCCTTCTCACATCCGTTATCCCAGAGGTGTTGCTGCCCTCAGGGATGGGCTCAGACAGGGAATCCTGGAATGCTTTGGGTGGGAAGGGCCTCAAAGCCCATCCAGTGCCACCCCTGCCGTGGGAAGGGACACCTCCCACTGTCCCAGGATATTCAGCCTTGGAGGTGTTACTGGATCCCAGGATTCTGAGAGGTTTCCTGTGGCACTAAAATGCCCCTTCAAGGTGAATTCAGCCCCTGCAGTGTTGTCACTCTGCTTTGTGAGACCCTCTGCCCATCCCACTGAGATCCAAGGGGAAGGAAAAAAGAATTCACTCATCCACAGCAGAAGGAGAAGTTGTTAAATGATGATTCTGGGAAAAAGAAACAAAATTTCTTACAAACTTGCTGCAGGACTTCCACTTTCCCTTCTTGAAAAGGGAAGTGCTGTTGGTTTTAAACCAAATTTTTCTCCTTAATGAGACACTTGTGGGATGATGAGGGCAGGGAGTGATGGAGCAGCCAGCTGTGTGTGAATATTTTAATTTGATTTCTTACAGCCTATAGGTTGTGTGTGTGTTTTTTTTTAATGATTCCTCTCAGTTGGTATTTGTAAAACAGGGCAGAATTATTTTAATGGTATTTTATGACTTAGAGCTTCAACAGAGCAATTTTCAACATACTGCAAATTCAAGATGCTTAAATTTATCTAGAGTTTAGTAGCTGTTAGTCAGCCCAACAAAGTCTGAAATCTCTCAGTTGCCTTTTTATTATTTATATATTATTTATTTATGGCCTTTATTATTCAGCTGTAATTTATTTTTTAATAACAAGGTTCCAAAGTCATCCAGGGCTGTAAAACCAAGACAGTGGCACATCCTTCCCTCCACCCCCCTCCTCCCAGTGTTACTGGTGTTCTTGCTTAGAGAAAATAACCTGCTGAAAATTCTTGTGTGAATTTTATTGATATATTTTTGGAGGGGAGGAGCTCCTCAAGAGGAATATATTTGATTTTGGCAGTTCTTTGTGGGATTTTTGTATTCCAGAATATCCAGCCTGTCTTTGAATTGGCAGGAACCTGTTGCCTCCTCAGATGTTTGGTTGAAGTGAGTGTGTTTCTATCCCAGAACACTCACAAACAACGTTTTTCGAAGTTGTGCCAATAAGAGCAAGTTCCTGAAATATGAAATTAAATCTGTTCTGTGGGAACCCCACCAGGGTGGAGCATACGTATCCAAGCAGGAAATTTTACTGGGAAAGAAAATGAGTGTTGGAGTTGGAAGTCATCATTTGCCCCTGGAAAAAGAATCAGTGATAGGAATTATCTGTTCTCTTCCAGTTGTAAATAAGCTTTCAGTTCAATTTCAGTTGAATGTAAGCTTTCATTTTCTAGCTGTAGTTTCTCTGTTGGTTCTGTTGGAGTGGTGATTTACAGGAGGAGGCTTGGGCTCAGTTCTGATGCTCCTGGTTTGCCTCTGTAATTAGTGGGTTCATTAAGAGCCTGTGTAGCTGGAGCAGCTCGAAATCAGAGCCAATGAAGATAAATTTTCACAGCAAATCCCTACACGATGAAAGTGGGAGCAATAATCCCAAGGAGGGCACTCAGCAGCCTTGCAGGAGTTAAAAATCAAGTTCAGCAGCCATCAGCTGAAGGAACAGCTCCTTTTTTCCTTCCTGATTTGCAGGAGGCTGCAGATGTCAGGGGTGATGTAGAGCCCCCCAAAGAGCCAGTGGAGCAAACAGCCAGGACTGCTGGGGGCACAAAGGAACCTCTGTGATCCTGCCATAACTGAGGGCAGTGATTTATAGATTCCAATATAGCAGGAGCTGCATAGGATTGAGAATTCACTAGGTCAGTAGTGCACCAAAAATTTTATTCGCAGCCTCCGGGCGTCTTTTGAAATGTGCAACAAAATAAAAACCTCTGAACCTGTTTTGACACCGCGGAGGTTCAGTGGGTGCCACTCCAGCCCAGAGAGTCTCATTTAAATGCAAATGTCTCCCAAACTTCAGCAGCACATCCTGTTTAAATGTATAAAATGCCGAGGAGAACATTCCAGACAGGATTGACACCCACAGTGAAACTTTAAAGAAGATTATGAAAATAATCCGGGGTTTTTTTTTTGGTTTGGTTTTTAGCTGGAAGCTGAGGCTGTGCCTGAAGTGTCTGAAAAATATGGAATTAGTTCTGTTCCAACGTTCTTGTTCTTTAAGGTAGGTGGTGGATTTAAGAGGAAATGAATTTAAGAGAAAATGGATTTAAGAGAAAATAGAATCCATGTGGACTCTTAATATTTATACTTTTGTAATACTCTACCAGAACCTTAAGAACTTTCTCAGCGAGGAAATACCTCTGTAACTGATTGAAGTCTATCCAGTGGAACCTAAAAATGGAGATAGAAATGGTTTTTGCACTTTATATGGAATATTTCAGGGCTTCTTTAATTGCTTCGGGATTCATACGTAGTTTTTATTTTAGTTGTTGTACTTGGGTCAAAAAATTTACAGCAATGTTTCTTTGTGTTGCAGTTGGGGAAAAACCCCAAGTAAGTACAGTAATAATAGCAATAATGGAAATAGAAATAAAATTCTGTTTGGGTGCTACTGACCTGCGATGAGAAAATTGATAATATTTTCTTTAACGAGTATTCCCAGAGGCAAATTTGCTGCCGTTAAAAAAGTGCCAACATGGGAATACAGACCTTCCCTGAAAACCTAGACTTCCCTGGGTGGGTTTGCAGTGGTTTTGGCACGGCGCAGGTTGGGCACTCTGGTTTTTCCCTGCAGAATTCCCAGAAGGTGGACAGGCTGGACGGGGCCCACGCGCCGGAGCTGACGCAGAAGGTCCAGCGGCACGCGGCCGGCACTGCCCCCGTGCCCGGCTCCGGGGACTCTGCCAAGGAGGAGCTCCACGCCCGCCTCAAGAAGCTCATCAACGCTGCCCCCTGCATGCTCTTCATGAAAGGCTCTCCCAAAGAACCCCGCTGTGGTGAGGATTTCCTGGGATTCCCGGCCGCTTTGGCAGCGTTTTCCCCGTTGCCTCGGTTTTTGGGGGGATGTGTCCCCACAGCGCCGTGCTCACCCAGAGTGTCCGTGGAAGCATCGCCACGGTGATAAAGGCAGCTGGGGAGCTGGTGTTGCAGTAGTTAAATTTTGGGAATGAACTCATGGATGAGGGGCTTTCTAAGGAAAGTGGGATGGGCGATGTTATCCCTGAGCTGGGACGCTTTCCTGGTGGAGCTCAGCGTTTGTTCATGGCCCGGACGGGGCTTGGAGCAGCCCGGGCTGGTGGGAGGTGGCCCTGCCCATGGTGGAACGGGCTTGGACTTCGAGGTCCCTTCCCACCCAAAGCATTCCATGATTCCCTGGGTTTCTGCTACGGAGGAAATGCTTCAAGGTGAAGATAATTTTGACTTTCATCTATTTTGATACAAATACAAGACTTGCTGGGGCCTTTAGTTCAGTTGGCAAGTGGAGGAGACCTTATCCAGCAGGGATTTGGGGGTTTTAGGGCAGTTTTGGGCATTTTTTTCCCTTGGAAAAGGCAGCTGAGCGGAGCATGGAGTAAGGCCTGTGCCCCAGCTGACACTTGGGTGTGGTTCCTGCAGGTGTTGTTTTATTTCAGTGCATTTATTTGGTAATACTGGGATTTATTTGGTAGTTTTTGTTTATTTGCTTCATGAGTACTCTCATTTATCCAGGGTGTTTTTGTTGCTGTGGAATCTCTGATCACCCAGACCTCACTTAAACCATTTTGTCAGCAATTTAATTATTCCTTGCCAGCCACTCCTGCAGAAATCCCACCCAGATCTTTTGTTGTGGAAGTGTTGGGACACTTTATTCCAAACGAATCCCAGCCAATCCATCTTCCTGCTTTGCATGGAATTGCCTACAGCTAAAATAAAGCTGTTTTTTCCCCCCAACATATGAATGAGTTCAGATACTGGAATAACCAGCAGCACTGAGCCTGCAGGTGTTTGCTGATGAACTCCCAGGTGAAGGGGAATTTCAGGATCCTCCTTCTTTCCAGGCTCCCCATGAACTCCACACTGCAGTAGGAAAGGAAGGAAAAGCAACTTAAAAATGCTGCTGCTCCACACCTCAATGAACTGCAGTAAAAATCCATATTTCAAACCCTAACAGCTGAAATCAGGGGTGGTTCTGTGCTGCCACTTCCATTCTTTCCCCTTTTAAACCTTGGCTTTTTATTCCTTTATTAAAGCCTTTAAGCATTGTCTCCCTCTCTCTGTTTTATTTAATATTTGTGTAAAGGTTTTCATTTGCACAGCATTTGGTGGAATTCTTTGAGGGAATTGGAAGGATTGCAGAGGTGTTTGAATGCAAACCAGGCCGAGCTGGCAAAGATATAAAACCTTATTATTATATTGATTTAGGGGCAAATTCTCCTGGATCCTCTCGGCAAACGATGTGATTGTGTTGTCTGGGAGGTGTAGAAAGATGACTGTAAATTCAATAATATTAAAATTTTCATACCTACAACTCTTTAAAAATAATGTGACAATTTTCTTGGGGAAAAAGATGCTTAGTTACAAAAAGGGAGAAACTTTTCTCCTCAGGTTGGCCACTTGTAAACACATAAAATCTGGTTGTAAAATCAGAATATTCAGTGCTTAATATCCTGCTGAGAGTGTTGATATGAAAATCTGTCAGAGGGGAAAACAAAACATGGTATGAAGGTGTCAAAGGGGTAGTAAAATAGCATTAAATATTCAGGAGAATAAAAAATAGAAAAAATAAAACAGAATTTATCTTTTAGGTGAAGTAGGGAGGGATGCTCCTGAAGTAACATAGTAGAAAATATTATAAAAGTCAAGTTTTTAAGCTAAACTACTGAGAACAGCAGTAAATAAATAAACAGTAATAAATAGCTGAACAGAAATAAATGGATTTTGCCCTTTAATATTGTTTGATAAAAGTTGATAATGATGCCTTAGGTTGTGGCTTTTATATTTTCAAATCCTGCCCTGCCCAGTGTGGGACTCTGGAGCTCCTTGGAGCCTCTTGGCTGCTGCTCTCTTGTGCCAGACAGACACAACAAAGCCTCTCCCAGCTCCTTGTTCAAGGACACTCAGGCTGTCCCAGGCCCAAAAGGTGCAAACCAGGGCCTCTGGAGAGGGGGAGAAATGGAAGAAATTCCATCATCAGCTCAAGTTTGAATTGGTGAATTGATGCTGATCTGCAAATGAGCCAAACCTATCAAAGTGTGAGGAACTCGTGGCTCGGGGGCCAGCTCGGGGTCCAGCTTGGGTGTGGCCTTTGGCTCCCCAGGGCGCACCTTTGAAGGCCTTTCAGATAAACACCCACCTTTATTCCCTCGCTCCTGCCTGGGCTCTGTGTCTGGGCAGCCCCTCAAGGCATCGATAAAGCGAAGAACAACAAGCAGAGCTCTTCTGAGCTCGCTGTGGAGAAAAAGGACATTTTTTGGGTGAAGAAGGTGAGCACAGGCACGAGAAGGCTGTGTTCAAATCCCGTTTGGTTCCCTTTTGTGCCGTGCAGGGTTCAGCAAGCAGATGGTGGAGATCCTGAGCAAGCACGGCGTCGCCTTCAGCAGCTTCGATATCTTCTCCGACGAGGAGGTTCGGCAGGGGCTCAAAGCCTACTCCAACTGGCCAACCTACCCCCAGCTCTACGTGGCTGGGGAGCTCATCGGGGGCCTGGACATCATCAAGGTGACAGACCGGGGTTTTCTCACCCTTTTGGGTTGCCAGAAGTGGCTTTTTCTTGCTTTTTCCATCTCATTTTTTTGGTTTTCCTTCCCTAATTCCCCCTCAGGAACTCGAGGCGTCAGGAGAGCTGGACACGATCTGCCCGAAGGCCCAGAAGCTGGAGGACAGGTGGGTGAATTAGAGCAATTTTTGAGTTTTTTTTTGTTAGTTCATATAGGGAAAACCCCTATAAATTCTTACTTTATCAGAATTCAAGAATTTATTTATTTGCAGAACTCCTGCAGTTGTTCAATGTCTTCTGGGGTTTATACATTTAATTTAAGTCCAAGAATCTTTACCTATCTTTGTGGTATAATTTTTGCTTATAGCAAGGATATATCTATATATTTATCTATCTATATGTTTGTTTATTTATATATCTATAGATGGAAATACAGGTATAGATTCCTTCTTGTCTCCTTTTAAGAATTTATTCTTTAAAAATAACTGGGAAAATCATCTTTTTAAGCTTTTACCACTTTATTTGCCACAGACTTCACAACTCTGGTGCCCCTGGAGGGAATCCCTGCCTGGTTCTTCTCCCTGTTCAGTGCAGTGGAGAAGTAATTTAATAAAACCCTTTTAAAAATGGTGATAAATAATAACCCCACCATTCCAAATCCTATGGATTTATTAATTCCTTCCAAATTGGTCCTATGGCTTGGGTTACTTTACTTTGAAATTGTTTCACTGAGGCCACGAACCCCAATTAATGCCTTTTGCAGAGATTAAATTGGAGATAAAGATGAGATTGGCTCAGCGTGGCCTTTCAAAACTTCTTTTTTAAAGCCTTTTAGCCCCTTTCTGTGCTTTTTAAGGAGTTTCTCAAGAAATTAAAACATTTTTTGGACCGTTCTTGATGGAAGTTTGCAGACTTGCACAAGCAGCAACTCCATTTAGACACAATTTTTTGCTTGGCACAATCTTTTTGGGGAAAGAAGGCAATGGGAAATGCCCTTGGCTTCCTAAAGGGTTTTAATGGGTTAAAATTGTTCGTAAAATGTGTCTTTAAGGAGCAGCAGCACCTTTGGTGAAGCTTTAATGACATTTTTAACCAGCCTGGTCCGTGGGAGATGGATTCCTGCTGGCAGTGGGATTCTCTGTAAGGTCCCTCCCGACCCATCCTGGTGTGGAATTCTTGGAGTTTTATCAATTTGATTTTTTCCTTTCCACTTCTGCGTTTTGTTTTCCTCTCAGAACAAGGTTTGGGGTGATAACCAAGCTGTTTGATGTCTTTCTGCAGGCTTAAATCCTTGATAAACAAAGCTCCTGTGATGCTCTTTATGAAGGGAAGCAAACAGGTAACGTGGAGTGTTCCAGAATATGTTGAATTTTTACCTTGCTTTTCCTTAATTCAGATCAATGCTGCTGGAAACTTTTTATTTGTCTTTTTATTCGGTGCTTCCATAAACCACAGAACACTCCCTGGTTTTTATTGCTGCTGAATATTCAGTATCTAAAAATTGCTGGGTGGTTTTTTTGTCCTTATGTGAAGAGTTGGCAGTGGATATTAATTGTTAATTATTAATCATTTGGAATTGGGAGTTGCTGTACTTGTTTATTAGTTGTGGTTAATTATAACGGTGAATACAGGGCAGTGATGCCTCAAAATAAAGCACATTTATTCCCTAAATCCATAAAAGGCAGGAGATAAAGGATGGAAAAGGGATTAAGGAGTGGCTCATCCAGCAGTAAATTGGGAATTGCTGTAGTGTAGCTGGAATTCCATGGAGTAAATAAAGCAGAGACGTTTTAACATCTGTGCTTTACATTTTAGGTGGCAAAATGTGGCTTCAGCAAGCAAATCATAGAAATCATGAACAACACTGGGTAGGTAACTGGGTTTGACTGAGTTTGGGAAGGCATTTTTGGGTTAAAAACTGCATTTTACAAACAAAGGGTTTAGAAAATAGGAGGGGAATTGCTCCCCAAGTGTAAGTTTGTATTTTTAAAAGGGGATTTCAAGCAGTTGAGGGGTTTTCTGAGAATTTTTATGGAGGTTTTTTGAGCTTATTGAAGGGGTTTTTTGAGGGTTTTTTGTGGGAGTTTTGAGGGGTTTTGTTAGAATTTTGAGGGGTTTTATTAGAATTCTGAAGATTTTGGAGAATTTCTGAGGGCTTTTGGAAAATTTTTGAGCATTTTTTGTGAGACTTTTGAGAGGTTTTTTTGAGAATTTTATGGGTTTTTAAAAAATCTTGAGGTTTTAGAACTTTTGAGAGGTTTCTTGCGAATTTTGAGACTTTTTTTGGGAATTTTGAGGCGTTTCTTGGCGAGTTTTGAGGGGTTTTGGGTTTTTTGAACATTTCTTCACATCTGTGGGGTGAATAATGAATTTTTTCCCTTTCCCCAGCGTGGATTACGAGACATTTGACATCCTGGAGGACGAGGAGGTAACGGAACCTCTCCATCCCTGCGGATTCATTTCCCTGCTGCCTTTTCCAGAGCTGAAATTCCCAATTCCCAATTCCCATTCTTTTTTTTAGGTGCGACAAGGCCTCAAATCCTTTTCCAACTGGCCCACCTACCCCCAGCTGTACGTGAAGGGGGAGCTGGTTGGGGGGCTGGACATTGTAAAGGTAGGAGTTGGATTTATTTGCAATAAAAACTCAATTCATAGGAATTTTTCTGCCTTTCTCCCACAGAATTCCTGCAGCCACCCCAAATCCTGACTCTGGATGCTTTACCAGGGAAAGGAGCTTTAAATCTCCAATCAGTGACTGGAAAAAAAAAACATTTTTACCCCTTTTTTTGTACTTTTCTCTTCTTTAATTTCCCTCCTGATGTTGCTTTTTCCCAGCCAGGTGGGTGGGGCTTTTCCCAGCAAACATTCCTGGGAGAAAGGAAACTTTATTGGAGTTGTTGGAGCAGCCCCAGACTTCCCAAATCCTCCTGAGCCCATTCCTGCCTGGATGCTCTGGAGCCAGTTCCTGAGACTCTGGGACTCCTGGGAAGGCTCAATCAATAAATCCCATTTAATTCTAAAAAATACTGGTCCCACTTAAATTATAGAGATTCATTTGATTTATTTAGGAAGTGTGGGGATTGCTTAAATGATATGGATTAATTTTATTTATATAGATTAATTTTACTTTATATAGATTAATTTTATTTATATAGATTAATTTTACTTAAACGATATAGATTAATTCTGTTTATTTAGCAAGTGTAGGGATTGCTTCAATTATATAGATTAATATTACTTAAATTACATAGAGGAATTTATATTGATTAATTTTATTTATTTAAGAAGTGTGGGGATGAAATAAATAAAATTAATCTGTATCATTTAAGAAGTGTGGGGGCTTTTTCAGTGCTCAGTAAGAGGAGTCTTGGGCATTGTGAGATGCTGCAGAATCCTTTTCTCATTGGTATTTAAATGTCATTTCTCTGTTTGCATCCTTGGGCTATTTTAACTCACACTGACTTGTATGGGTGGGTGAATGTTGTTTAAATTGCATTTTTAACACAGTGGAATATGGGATAAAAAGGAGAGATTTGTTTCTCCTGAGATGTGGGAAAAGAAGAATATTCCACGTTGGTTTCCAAGTGTTTCCTGGTGTTCTTTCCGAGTTAGCAGCCCTGTAATTTGAATTTCAGTCACCAGGATCGTTGGGCAGGCACCTCCTGCTCTGAGTCCCGAGGATATTTTATTTTCTTGTTGGGTTTATTGGGTGGGAGGAACAAAATCCATCCATGGGTGGCGTTTTCTCCTTTGGGGGAGGCCTCGTGGGTGTTGGAAAGTTTTGTGGGTGCCTGAAATACGGGATTACAGCTGGGAGGAGCTCCGGGCTGGTACCAGCCAGTGCTCCCGAGGTGTGCTTGTCCATCAAACATTTTGTCTCTCTCACTAAACACACCCAAACCAGAATTTAAATACATCCCAAACCTCGGTGTGTTGGCCAAGAGGGACCCCTAGTGAGGCATCAATGCATTCCCTGCCTGCCAGGGAGTGTTCCCTTCTCCGCCAGCATTCCCTGTTGGAATCCCGTTGGAGAATCCCAAAAAGTCCCTAATTGCTGCCTTTCTGTCTTTCAGGAGCTGAAGGAAAGTGGGGAATTGCTGCCTGTGCTGAAAGGAGAGAATTAATGGGGAGGACATCAGTGGGAAGAGAACTCCCTGGAGCAGCCGTGCAGTTAGGGATTCTCCTGGAGCCATGGACAGCTCTATCCCTGGGGAGCATCAGGAGTGAAAACAGACAGGAAGTGATAAATATTCCGTGTATTTCACCTGTATGAAAAGGGGCTTCACTGGAGACACAAAAAGGTCAATTAAAATTCAGTGCTCCTGGATTCTGGGTGTTGGGACTTCATTACTTGCACCCCTGCCCATCCCAGAATTATTGAAGGCTGAATTGCGCCTCGGGTTTTTTTGGGCTCAGCTCTCATTAGGGGAATATTAATGGAGCATCATCATTTCCTGCCCCTCTTAATTGTTTTCATGCCTAGTGAACAAGAAAAACACTTCTGAAACCTTCATCCAGCGCAGCTTCAGGGAGTTGTTAATGAGCTTCAGCTCCGTCCTCTGCATCCTCCTGAGGTGGGTGCAGTAATTGCTGATTTGGGGTGCTCAGCCTGTTTGAGTGTGGCTTTTTGGGAGTGTTGAAGTGGTGTTGGAAGTGAGCCAGCAGTGTTGGTGAATCCTCAGGGGTCCTTCAGGGACATGGAAAGGTTTTCTGGGCTGATCCAGGGATCCTTCACTCCTGGATCCAGGGGATTTAATTTGGGTTCAGTCCTTGTTTCAGCACCTGAGTCTGGGTTAATTCCAAGGCCAGAAACTCCTGGGAGGAGTTGATCCTTTTTAGGAGGGGCCAGGACTGACTTTTCCAAGTGTACCTGGAAAAAGAGGCCTGAGTGAGGTGCAGACCTTTAGGCAGCAGCTGGGAGGTTTTGGGACCAAGTTTGGGGCTTTGTTCCTTAAATCCTAAATATGATCTGAGTCTTAGAGCCTAAACCAAAACTGGTGTTGAGGCTTATCCCGACCTGGAAAAGGTTGGCTGCAGGGAAGCAGGTCCTACATGTGCTAGAGGATTCCTAGGGATGGATGTTTCATTTTCTAGGATTAGTTTTAGTAATTGCTATCAAATATATGTTATAACTTGAAACCCGATTTTAATTGCTCTAAAAAAAAAATCCTTGTCATGAAAACAAGCCCTAATTAATCCTCTTAAGTGAATTGCAAATGCATTCAGGTAGTTGTCAGGAGGAAAAAAAAATAATTTATTATAGCAAAACGTAGCATCCCTGTGGTGGAATTAGGAGTTAGAAGCTTTAATTAAATCCTAAATACCAAATGCTATTTAGTTTTCCTTCAGAATTCAGTGTAGTGGAATTTATTTGGGGTTTATGGAGTCCTGTTAATGGATTTATGGACGTGCAACAGAGCAGCAGTTGATTCCTGACAATTTATATTTTTCTCTATTCCAATATTGGATACTGGGAGGAAATTCCTGGCTGTGAGGGAGGTGAGGCCCTGGCACAGGGTGCCCAGAGAAGCTGGGGCTGCCCCTGGATCCCTGGAATGTCCAAGGCCAGGCTGGGTGAGGCTTGGAGCAGCCTGGGATCAGTTTCTACAGGAAGAGGTTTTCCCACTGCCTCTGGAGGAGCAGGAAAATCAGTTTGGCTGGAAGAGGCAGCGGGGTGGGGTTTGCTGGCACCTCTGGTGGGATGGTGAGGATGATTCCTGGACTGAGGGATGCTGAGGTGGGAATTCCGTGCTTGGTCCCTGGTCCAGGGCAGGAGCTGCTCCTCATTTCGCCTTCCCAGCTGCTCCCTCCCCTTGGCTCCTGCCAGTCCTCGGGGCTCTCCCAGCCCCTGCCCAGGGCCCGGTGCAGGCCGAGTTCTGGGCTGCTCTCCTGGGAAATGGAACGGTTTGGGCACCGCGGGCAGGGGGTGCCCTTGGGGAGCTGTGCTGGGGGACATGAGGGAAATTGAGTTTTGCTCCAAAGGGAAAAAGGCAGCGGAGCTGGAGTCCTGCAGGAGAGGTGAGTGAGATCCTGAGCTCTCATGGTGCTGAAGATGTTCCTTTTTTTGCTGGACTGTGCTGCCCGTCAGGGTTTGGCTGCAGTTACGTCCTGCTTGCTTGTGTTTCCCTCCTTATTTTGGAGTATTTCCCTCGCTTGTCCCAAGATTTCAGCTGGATTGGTTTTTCCCTGCACTTTAATGTTGGGATATAAGGAAAAAAAGAACCCCAGACTATTCCTGAGGATGATGAAGAGGGGAACAGTCAGGGATTAACCACTGTGTGCTACTAAATCCATTCAATAACTTCAGCTAACAGGTAATTGTCACCTCTGTCACCTCCTCGGTGCCGGGATGAGAAATTCCTTCAAACCACCATGAAATAGTCCAGGTTTTAAAGAGCAGCGACACCTGGCTGAGGGAAGTGATGAAATATCTGGGATTTAAATTAAAAATTAACCTGGCATTGTGTGAACATTGACTGGGGGCTTCTGCCAGGCCAGGGAGAAATTCGGGTTAATTAATGATTTTCATTAGGGGGGTATTTAAAGGGGAGTAATCGGGATCTCATTTCAGGGGGCTGAGACAGAAGGGGAGGAAACAGGGACTTGTTTTTCCTTCAAGCTGTAATTCCAGGGAATAGGTTCAGATGAGATTTGGGGATTTGAAGGACAGTCGGGGGATATGGGGTTCAAGGAGCTGTTTTTGGCTCACGCTGTGCCTTCCCTGATGCTCGGGGGTGCCACAGAAGGGCCGGGCTGTGCCTGGTGTCACTCAGGGCAGGTCACTGTCCCCGCTCCCTCCTGTCCGTATTTATCCGCTCCGTCCCGAGGGCTGTGGGCACGGGAGCACAGTCCCCTCCCGAGCCTGGGAAACTCCTGGGAGAGAGCTAAAAAAATCAAGGAGAGGGGAGCCAGAGATGTCAACGCAGTCCTCACCTCCTTCCCGGGAAACCTTAATCCCACCGTCAGTCCGGGGTCCCCGAGTCCTTCTGCGCTCCCCCAGTTACCGTTCTGCCCGAGCTCTGTGTGTGGGGGGCTTCTCCTGTGCGGAGCTGTTCGTGCCCAGCCACACCCGCAGCCAGGATCCTCCGGAGGGAATTCTGACCGGGAAACAGGGAAGGGAGCTGGGATTCAGACATCCCTGTGCTCCCCCGGAGGGGAACTGCGCGCTCCGCTCCAGCTGAATCCCTCCGTCAGAGGGAAGGCAGGAACGGGGGGGTGGAGAGCCCGGGATTTGGGGGTGCAGAGTCTGGGATTTGGGGGTGCAGAGTCCGGGATTTAGGGGCGGAGGGCCCGGGATTTGGGGGTGCAGAGTCTGGGATTTGGGGGTGCAGAGTCCGGGATTTAGGGGCGGAGGGCCCGGGATTAGGGGGTGCAGAGTCTGGGATTTGGGGGTGCAGAGTCCGGGATTTAGGGGCGGAGGGCCCGGGATTTGGGGGTGCAGAGTCTGGGATTTGGGGGTGCAGAGTCCGGGATTTAGGGGCGGAGGGCCCGGGATTTGGGGGTGCAGAGTCTGGGATTTGGGGGTGCAGAGTCCGGGATTTAGGGGCGGAGGGCCCGGGATTTGGGGGTGCAGAGTCTGGGATTTGGGGGTGCAGAGTCCGGGATTTAGGGGCGGAGGGCCCGGGATTTGGGGGTGCAGAGTCTGGGATTTGGGGGTGCAGAGTCCGGGATTTAGGGGCGGAGGGCCCGGGATTTGGGGGTGCAGAGTCTGGGATTTGGGGGTGCAGAGTCCGGGATTTAGGGGCGGAGGGCCCGGGATTTGGGGGTGCAGAGTCTGGGATTTGGGGGTGCAGAGTCCGGGATTTAGGGGCGGAGGGCCCGGGATTTGGGGGTGCAGAGTCTGGGATTTGGGGGTGCAGAGTCCGGGATTTAGGGGCGGAGGGCCCGGGATTTGGGGGTGCAGAGTCTGGGATTTGGGGGTGCAGAGTCCGGGATTTAGGGGCGGAGGGCCCGGGATTTGGGGGTGCAGAGTCTGGGATTTGGGGGTGCAGAGTCCGGGATTTAGGGGCGGAGGGCCCGGGATTTGGGGGTGCAGAGTCTGGGNGATGCGTGGAAAACGGGAGGACAAGAGGGGGGGCCTCGGGGCTGGGGGCTCCTTAGCTCAGCACCCCCCGCTCTCACTGCGAGCTCTCAGACGTGGCTTCCTTGGGGATTCTTTTTTAACTTTCAAATTAAATTCGTCGGTTGCTGTTCACGAGGCAAACCCGGGCTCTTCAGCTGTTTCTCGGATCAAATGCTTGGGAATAATAATAATAATAATTTTATATAATAAAATAATACGGCAATATTATTATTATTATTAATTATTATTATTATTATGACTACTATCATTAATGCCAGTAGCAGCTCTGGTTGCTGCTCGGTCTGAGTGTTCCCAGGGAGCAGCTCCCAGCCCCCGGGGGTGCCACGGGTGCCTCTGAAGGAAGGGCAGCAGCTGAAGCTTTCCCGGCTCTGGAAAGGCTCGGGTTAAATTGGGAATCCTCCCGCTGGGCAGACTGGAGCTGTCGGGAAGACTCAGACTCTCGGGGATGTTCAGGAGCAGCCTGGCGTTTCTGCCTGCTCGGCGTCTGGGCCGATCCCTCAGCTGGGCGCTGTCGGGGTGCCAGCCTGGCTGCCCAGCTCTGCACCCCGAGGTTTGTGCAGAATCCTCTCGGGTCTGGGTCCGCTGTTGGTGGCAGTGCAGATCTTGGGGTAATTAAGTGATGGCAACAGAATTCATGGGTTACTCTGGGTGTGAGCCATCCCAGAATCCCAAATGGTTTGGGCTGGAGGGGACCCTAAAGCTGATCCCATCCCACCCCTGCCGTGGGCAGGGACACCTCCCACTGTCCCAGGCTGCTCCAAGCCCCAGTGTCCAGCCTGGCCTTGGGCACTGCCAGGGATCCAGGGGCAGCCCCAGCTTCTCTGGGCACCCTGTGCCAGGGCCTGCCCACCCTCCCAGGGAACAATTCCTGCCCAAAATCCCATCCATCCCTGCCCTCTGGCAGTGGGAAGCCATTCCCTGTGTCCTGTCCCTCCATCCCTTGTCCAGAGCCAGGATGGAAGATCTGCTCTTCACCTGCTTTGGACTTGCTGTGGACAGCAAAGCGGGGCAGGAAAATCCACTTTTTTTTTCTTTTTCTTTTTTTTTTTTTTGGCCAGGGCAGCTTAAAAACCCCTAGCAATTATTATCGCTGGCTTTTCCTCCCCCTTTCCTCCTTTTTTCCCGGGAATATGCCTGTGTGACGCTAGATGGAGCCTTCCGTGCACGGCAGGAGCAGAGTTCGGGGAGTTGGGAGCAGCGTCCGCACTTCCAGCAGCGCCCTGTAAATCGTGTTGATGCCGACGCCACTGGAGACAGGGATGGTGTTGAGTGGGGAAAACACGGTGGGAAAGGATTTCTTACACCTGCAGAGGGCAAAAGCCGCCTGGGGTTTCCCTTGGTGTGGAAAACACATCTGAACTGAGAGGTACGATTGTACACACCATTTTTTAAGTGGTTCTTTTAAGGCTCCCTGCCCGTGGGAGGGTGGAATGCAGTGAGCTGGAAGGTCCCTTCCAACCCAAGCCAGCCTGGGACTCCATGGTTTTGAAGGCTGCGTAGAGGAAGAGTTGTGCTCGTGGCGTTGGGAACACGGAGGGATGTATAGGATTTCCTGCCCTTCGAATGTCTGGCTGCTTGTAGCTGTGTTTCTTGGGAAAATTGTTCAAAATACGATAATTACGTGATATCGTGGCTGTGGTGGCAGTGCTGTGATGGGAAGCACTTCCCAGTGCTATCCTTGCAGAAGGAGAGTGCTGTCACCATTCTGAGCACGTCCTCAGCCTCTGAGAGCACCCAAAAAAGCAGATTATGGAATGCCGGTGTCAGGGGAGATGGAATTGCAGCATCGCTCTGGGATGAGCCTCGGCATCTCGATCGTTCTCTGCCAGTTTTGCACCGAGCGTAAACGACTTGGGCGCTTTGCTGGCATCCAGGGTGAGGGGAGGATAACGAGAAAATGCAATTAGCAAACAAATTTGGGGCGCAATAGCTCTGTTTTTGCTGAGGATGAGACCTGAGAGGGGAGTTCTTGGAGAAAACTCCGAGAAGGGATGCAGGGGCCCACGGAGGGGAGATCCTCTGCCCCAAGGGGCTGCCGAGAGTTTTCAAACTGTGCAGAAAGGGATCTGCCCCACCCCTGGCAGTGCCCAAGGCCAGGCTGGAGGGGCTTGGAGCAGCCTGGGACAGTGGAAGGTGGGAGAGGGGTGGGTTTGACAGAATCCCTTCGTTCTGCTCTTTTCAGTGGGAGAACAGGAAGCGAATTCAATCCTTCACACTCCAGCGTGTCAGGACAGATTTTTAAAACTGATGAGGTTTAAGAAGGAAACTTTTCTTCTTAAATTCATCGTTCAGGAGAAGAAAAAAATTCATTGTTTAAAAGTAGGAAAAACTTGACATTTTCGGATTGGCGTTTTGTCCTGCCTCCCCGAGCTTTGCTCGCGTGCAGTTCAGGCGTGTTGTTGTGGCACGGGATGGGGCGGGATCCCTGGAATGGGCCGATTGTCCCTTTTTAGTGGGAAACGAGCCCTGCCTGCAGCCCCTGCTCTCCCGCCAGCCCCGACCGCCTCCGAAGCTTTCGCTTGCTGGGTTCCATCGAAACCAGCTGAAAACAACAGGATCGTCCACGCCGTGCCGCTTTGTCTTCCAAATCGCTCCGGGTGCCGAGAGGGTGTTAAACTCCCGGAGAATTCCTGCAGGTCGGGTGGATGGCATCTCTCCCAAAGCGCCGGAGTTCGCCTCCGCCTTTCCTTGGGTTTGGGCGTTTGGGATGGGATCACCCCCAGCTCTGCAGCTCCTCGCCTCGAGTGGCTCTGCCCGGATTCCGTGGCTGCTCCGGGTTTCTCAGGGGCCTTTTAGAGGGTGTCCGGGTCGGCAGAGCGATCCCTCAGGGCTGGCACCGATCCCCTCTGCCCTACACCGCTCCCGGTGCCGCTGCAGCCCAGCACAGGGGCGGCACGGGCAGCTCCGGGAATTCGCTTTGTCCTTGTCCTAAAGGCTCTGCCCCCGTGGTCCTGCTGGGGACACGGGGCGCGTTCCCGGCGGTGGGAATGCTGCCCGTGCACAGGGAGAGCAGGGAAGGGGCTGCAGCTGGAGCTCACAGCGCTGGAGCAGCCGCAGCCTCCAGCAGGGAGGGAGCTCCTTGAGGCATCTCCCTTTGGGATCTTTTTTGGGATCTTCTCCTGCCGCTGTGTTTGCAGCCCTCTCTGCTGTCCCTGTTGTCCAGGTGGTGGAGTCCCCATCCCTGGAGGTGTCCAAGGAATTGCTGGAGGTGGCACCCAGTGCTCTGGGCTGGGGTGTGGGCACAGGTAGGAATCGATGTACCTGGAGTTGTTTTCCAGCCTGAATGATCCTGGGATTCCATGATTCTGTGGCAGCTGGATACCCGAGCAGACCTCATTAACTTCAGATCAAATGCAACACAAATTCATGCCCTGAAATGGTAATTTTCAAAACATGTTTTGTGTTAAAAGGGGTCTTTTTTCTCCTCGCTTCACTTTCATCCGGAATTCATTTCCAGTCTCTCTGAGAACCAGCTCCTGTGTTTCAGGAAATGTTTCCGAATTCCTGAGCTAAAAAGCCATTTGAAAACCTCATTTGAATTTTTAAACAGCTTTGCCTGCCCCAAATGGTTTTTGCCAAATGAAAGAGCTGCACCTGAAAAGTTTTTCCCAGCTCCAGGGAAGAAGTGGATCTGCATGTGGAAGCAGCTGGAATGCTGAGGGAGAACAGGGAAAGAGAAACAGCACAATGGGAGGGAAGGATGTGGTTTCCTATTAGTGAAACCTCCACCTTCGTTTTGAGAGCGTAAATAAACCACAGCAGGCCTTTGGGAGCAGCAGAATGTGGAATAGGAACAGGAGGCTGGAACGCAGGGATCGCTGCCGTGTGTCACCGGGATCCTGATTTCCTCTGGGATTAAATCAGGATTTATGCCAGACCTGCAGTGCCATGGGCATTCCTGGGTCGCCCTGGGCCTTCCAGGGCTTTTAGATGGAAAGGGGAAGGGCTTCAAACTGAGTGAGTTCAGCTGGGATATTGGGCAGGAATTGTTCCCTGGGAGGGTGGGCAGGCCCTGGCACAGGGTGCCCAGAGAAGCTGTGGTTGCCCCTGGATCCCTGGCAGTGCCCAAGGCCAGGCTGGACATTGGGGCTTGGAGCAGCCTGGGACAGTGGGAGGTGTCCCTGCCCATGGCAGGGGTGGCACTGGGTGGGCTTTGAGGTCCTTCCCACCCAAACCATTTGGAATTCTATGAAAGCTGCTGTTTCAGTAGCTTGATACCTCAAAAGGTGTTCGAATCATGGAATCTTTAAGGTTGGAAAAGACCTTTAAAATCATCCAATCCTACCAGCAAATGTTGCTGTGCATTGTTTGGTTTTCCCCTCTAAGGAATGAACTGCTGTGTTTCACCAATCCAACACTTGGCTGGAATCCTGGGGGGTCACCTGCCCGTGCCCAGCCAGGAGAACTTCCAGGTGAAGCAGAGGGTTTAATTCAGATTTTAGATGGTGTGAATTTAATTCAGATTTTAGATGCCTGAAAGAGTTTGGTGCACGTGCAGCAGAGCACTTGGGATGCAATTCCAGCGTGGAGCTGCTGCTGGTGCAGGAGCAGGGCCAAGTCTCTGCCTGGGTGGGAGACGTCAGGGCTTTGGCCAAGCACAGCAAAAAGCAGCAGAAAGTGACAAAACCCCCCTCGTGCCCCGTGTTCAGAGAGCTCAGGAAATTACTGGCTGAAGGAAACACAATTTCAGTCCTCAGAGCTGGCTCCTGGCGCTGAGAGCGTTCCCTGTAAATAGGACATTTCTGCTGGGGGCAGAACCCTGCTGGGTTTGGTGCTGAAAGCTCGTTAAGATCTGACATTAAACAATTAATGCTCCGAGGGACAAACTGGCTCATGTAGCAGGCCTGGCTGTAGCCAGAGGAAAATACAATATCCCGGGAAATTACAGGGCTTGTAATAAACTCGGGGCTCGCGGAGCGCTCGGTGGCACTCGGTGCCAGCCCCAGTATTTCCAGGGGTTCTGTCAGATCAGCCTGGAAAACTGCCCCCTGGAAAGGGGTTTCCAGCCCTGGCACAGCTCCCCACACCAGGTCCTCATCCCTGGGGGATTTAAAAGCCTTTGGATGTGGCCTTGGCAGTGCTCTGGAATGGTTGGGCTCGATGATTTTGGAGGGGTTTTCCAACCCCAGCAATTCTGGGATTCTGGAATTCATGAAAACGCCTTTAATGTCTTTAAAATCCTTCCCTCCCTGGCTATTTGCTGGATTTAGCTCCAAACATTACAGAGGAATTGCACCAGTGAATTTAATGAAAATCCTGGTTTAGATGGAACTCCGTTTTCCCTGCTGCATCTTCATAAGAACAAAAATAGTAAGAAAATTCCTTGGGGAATAAAGCCACTTCCCGGGGCTTGAGTCTGGGGTCATTACCCTCAGTCTGTGTGCAGGGACATTGTTCATGCTCAAATCCCAACCTTTTCCTGCCTCACCTCGTGGTGCTGACGACTCCTCCTGAGCTGAGGCCACTTCACAGAATGTTCCTGCGGAGCCTGGATTCCCCCAGGGACACTGAAATCCTGTTTCACCAAATATTCCATACTTCCAGCAAGCAGCCCTGGGGACAGGAGCTGCGTGACACAGAGCAGAGCACTTGTCCCCTTTTAATTTAATCCCTAGAATTGATGAGTGACCACTGATGTATTTTTTTCCCCCCAAATTTTTAAGATCTACTTTTCTGTTACTTCCTTGAATCAAAATGAAAATGTTTTCCTCCTCTTTTCCTCCTCTTTTCCTCCTCTTTTCCTCCTCTTTTCCTCCTCCTTTCCTCCTTTCCTCCTCCTTTCCTCTTCCTTTCCTCTTCCTTTCCTCTTCCTTTCCTCTTCCTTTCCTCTTCTTTTCCTCCTCTTTTCCTCCTCTTTTTCCTTTTCCCCCTTTCCCCTGTTCTTCCTTTTCCCCTCCCTCCCTTTATCTCCCTTCCCCTTCCTTTATTTCCCTCTTCCCCCCCCTTTTCCCCCACTTTCTCCCAGTTCCCCGTTTTTCCCATTCTTCCCAAGCTCCTGTCCCACAGCAGTGACACACAAGTCCCACCACGGGAAGCTGAGGCTGCTCCACTCCTGGACCCTTCATCCTTCCACAGCAGCAGCTGCTGCCGGATGTTTCCAGAGGAAAACGTGAGTGACTTCCAGCCTTATCCACGCTTTTCCTCAAAATAATTCCCTGTTCCAAAGCCAGAAGCTGTTTATTACACCCAGCTTTTTATTTCCTTGCTCCCCTCAGAAAGCCAAGCTGGGTTTAGGGCGTCTCCTCACAGCTCCAAACTTATTTTCCCCCCTTTTATGGGCAGCATTTTAAGTTCCAGCGTCTCCCAACCTTTTCCTTCCCAAGAGCTTTGCAAAATCCCGATTTTTATCTCTGGAATACGATCTCCAGCTGGAATGGGATCTGATGGAGTTGTCGGGCTGGACTGGGCTCAGTGCTGAGAGGAAAATCTCAGTTTTCCATGGGAGGGTTTTGTGTCCTCCCAGATCAGGACACTTGTGTTTGCTCAGGATCTTCCAGGGCCTTGGGAAGAAATTGGTGCAGGGCTCCCAGTGCCAGAGGGCAGGGCTGGGTGGGATTTTGGGAAGGAATTGTTCCCTGGGAGGGTGGGGAGGCCCTGGCACAGGCTGCCCCCAGATGAAGAAGTTCTTCCTCACGCTCAGGTGGGTTTTCCTGTGCATCCCTCCCTTCCCGCTGCCTGGCTTGGCCTCCTGGCCATTCCCTGCCCCTTTCCGGGGTGTTCAGCCACCCTTGTGCCCAGCCCAAGCTAAACGTGAGCTGTTCAGTGGTTCAGCAGCGCCTGGGGTGATTTGGGCACCTCTCGCTGTAGCACAGGGATGTACTCTTGGATTCCATCCCTCACACCACAGGGCGAAGGGAAAACACGTTTAAACTGCCATCCCAATTTTTAATTTGGGTTTTTTTTTCCTTCCTGTAGACATCCCACAATGCTCATTTATGGGAGCAGCCTGGTTTGTGAGCGCCTGCTTTAAATATTTTAGTTTCCATTTTATTACCTGCAGGTCTCATCAGGCTTTGCACGGTGCCGAGTCTGATCACAAATAATTTTGCTACCAGACGTCTTTAGCCCCAAAAAAATGACTTTAAGAAAATGTGCAGTGATGCATTAAAATGCATTTTACAGAGAAATTATCTTTATATGCTTTGTCTTCTTTCCTTTTCTTTTCTTTTTTTTTTTT
>VZTE01003042.1:643265-742121 GCA_013397775.1 Eulacestoma nigropectus
TTTTTTGGTAAAAAATACAGTTGCTGGGAGGCCACAAAAATACAAAAAACATCTGCTGCACTCGGAAAAAGGATTTGCAAAATATCCCCATGAATGTCGTGCAGCCATTAACGGATGTTAATAACCCCCACATTGATGTGGGCACGCTGCAGATACTGATTAATTATTTACATGTTTACAACAATTTTGCAAATAATGGGCTAATCACCACAATTATGTATTTTCCAACTGGGCACGCTCGGAGCAGGGCTGTGCTCCCAGGCAATCCTGGAAAACGCCATGTCCAAGGCTCTGCTTCCCAGGGTGCTGTTTATTTTTGTGAACTATTGATTTTCTGCCAGGATCGAGTGGAGTTAATTTTAACTGATGGTCCAGTGCTTCATCCCAGCTTTAAATTATTGGTGAGCCTCGTGTCCCGTGTCTGCAGCATTCCAGTGCCTGGGAAGTGAGGGGATTCCACACAAATGCCTGGGCAGGTGAGCATGGAAAGCGAAATATTTCCCTGTGGGATTCCTGCAAACCTGCTGGAGGATAAAGGAACCCTGGGAAGGCACTAAAATGATGGATAAATAGAGATATAAATCCTGCTTTAATTAAGGAAGACAGAGCATGGGGAGAGGTGGATTTCCCACCTTTTAAACTCCTTTTTTTTTTGTCCTGCAGGCCACAATCAGCACAGAACCCCAGGAGGGTTTGGTTTGGAAGGAACCTCCAAGACCTTCTCATCCCACAGCCCTGGGACACCTTCCACGAGAGGCTGTGGAGTGTCCCTCAGCGGGAATATTCCAGAGGATCTGGACACAACCCTGTGCCAGTGCTCTGAGGGAGGTGGGACCCACTGGGGTCCCTTCCAACCTGACCCGGTCTGGGATTTGCTGGCTGTGGCCTGGATATGGAAGTGCTGAGGGAACGGTGATTTCCTGTCCTCTGGGAATGTGCTGTATCAGGTTTGCTGGGATTTTGGGGGGGATTTTTTGGGGAGGTGTTAAATCCTGAGCAGCCTTTCCCATTAGACACCCAGTCCTGACCCAAACCCCTCTCCCCACCCCTGGTTTGCTAAAATTCCACAAAGCTCCGACGCCAACGCCCCGATCCCTTAATGACAGGATTCCTGCCAAGTACACAGGCAGCCTAACGAGCTGTGTGTGGTAATGCCTGATTAGAGCACGGATTTAGGGCTGGAGCAGCGTTGATGCACAGCTACAATGCAACTGGGTTAATAACAATCAACTGATTAATGTCGTACACCTCCCACCAGCCTCGAGGAGAGCAGGCTGGGCTCATCAGCAGGGATGCAAACGTGCAGAGGAGCACAAGGCAGGAGGGTGAGACAGGGCTGCAGGGATGAGGGGGTGTCAGAGGAGGGATGTTTGCAGGAGGGAAGATGTGAAGTGACTCAGTGAGAGCGGCCTGGGGGAGGCAGTGACCCTCAGGGGGTTTGTGTCACTGAGCATCCACGGCTGCTGTGAGGGAATATTCGCAGGGAGGGACACAGGAGGTGTCAGAATCACAGAATCATGGGATTATTGAGGTTGGAAAAGCCCTCCAGGATCATCGAGTCCCAGCTATGCCCCATCCCCACCTTGTCCCCAGCCCAGAGCTCTGAGTGCCACCTCCAGCCCTTCCTTGGACACCTCCAGGGATGAGGACTCCAAACCTCCCCTTGCAATGCCTGACCACCCTTTCCATGGAGAAATTCTTCCATCAGAGCAGGTTTAGGTTGGATATTAGGGCAAATTCCTTCATGGAGAGGGTTGGATGTCCCCATCCCTGGAGGGACCTAAAAGCTGTGTGGATGTGGCACCTGGGGACAGGGGTTAGTGGCGGCCTTGGCGGGAGCGACTGCATCATATCCTAGATTGATTAAACTCTCTGAAACGCAGTTTTCTAAAGCACGAGGGAAGAAAAGTTCTTGGATACAATGGCACAATCCAAACTTTATGAAACAGGAATAAAAGGTGTGTACGCCAAGGCTGAACCTGCAATAATAAAGGAACAGCAAAGCACAGTGAATAAAAGAAAGGAGAGACTTAAAAGAAGAGCACAGGTTTTAAAACCGAATAGAACTGCAGAAGTTAAATTGCCACAGCAAACAGAGCTCCCATCATCCATGGGGAACATGAAGAAAGAGTCAGCTTGTGCCTGGACTGGGGGTTGAGGAGGGCAATAATCAGTTTGTGGTTATAGTCCAGATCTGGAGGTGTTATTATAAGGGAAAGAGTAACTACCTGTGCACCCGAGGTGTGGCAGGAAATATTACTGTGCTGGTGATTTCTTTGGGGTGATCTCCGTGGTGCCCTCGACCTCCCAGGCTGTGGTTTGAGCACAGCCAGGCTGATTTCTCATTTCTCCTGTCATTTCCTATCTTTGAAGGCATTACAAAGAAATTCGAGTGAGCTATTTTTAGTCAGGCTTGAAAGCACCTGGGTTTTTTTCCAGGCCTGATTCTTGAGGGGCAGCTTTGATTGTGTTTCCTTTTGTTTCTGCTCTCAGTTCTGGCTGCCTGGAAGCGCAGCCTTCCTTTGGCCACGAGGTCCCCCTGGGCCCTCCCCTGGGCAGGGACCCTTCCCTGAGCCCTGCCCCTGCTGCTGTTCCCAGTTCCAGGCTCAGCTGGGACCCAAAGGATTTTTCACCTCTGTTTTTCACCTTGCAGGAGCAGCCAAAGGCAAGAGATTGGTTCCAACTGCAGGGAAAAGGCTGGAACAAAGGACAAGCTGTACCTGAAAAGGAAAATATCAGGAAATAACCCCAATCCTGTAAGTTCTGAGCCTAACAGGAATGTCGGAATTGTCACTAAACTGAGTCATTTTACCTCTGGCTTTTGCAGGGCCTGAGTTCGTCTTCTTTGCTTGGATTCACACTTATATAAGGGGGTGAGTAAATGTGGAAATGTCAGTGCCAGCCTTGCTCTGCGCCTGTTACTGGTGCCACTGGTTTGACTGGTGTTCCCTATGGGGCAGGTGAGCTCTTGTCCCCCAGTGCTTGACCCCACTGTGTTTGCATTTCAGCTCTTTGCCATTTCCTTCCCATCCTTTGTCCTTAGCTGGAGGGACCCATATCAAAGGCTCTTTAGGTGTTCCCAGCCATTAGAAGACAGGAAAATTAAATTAAATTTCTCCAAACTCGATGTGTCTTTGTTTCATGGCTTAAACTTCCTCCTCCTACCTGCACTCAGAAATCCCAAAGTGTCTCTGTGGTTCTTTCCAGCTCAGTGAACTCCTCCACGTGTTCTTCGGTTTCACATCTCTCCATCCATTTCCCATCTCCAGGGCTCTTGTAACCGGATCCAAGGCACCATTAGGAGTGATCTGTCTCCTTCCCTCAGCCCTGGGAGCAGCAGATCTGATTTTGGAGCTCGGCTGATGAGTGGTTTCTCATTTAGAAGCAAGATATACGGTGGGCACAAAATGGGTTATCCACGGGAGCTCTGATTCAGGAGCTGATAAAGGGGCAGTTTCTCATTTTGGGGGAAAACGAGCGATTAGGCCTCGTGGTGGAGTGCAGAAAACCTGGGAATATTGCAGGCTACACCTGTCCATGGTTCTCCCTCTCATGGCTTCCTTGGAGCAGGAGGGATTCCCCTCAGGCCTGCAGGGAATGCTGCTGGCTTTGCCAGGCCAGGGAAGCTGGAGCAGGGACGTGAATCTCACTTGTCCAAAAGTCTCAGAGATTCCACTCCAGCTGTATTTTTTCTCATTCCTGCTCGGAAGGACTAAGCCCTCTCCCTTCCAGAGCAGAGGGAATTCCTGAAGGCAGCAGCTGTTCAGAGTCTCTCTGAAGGGGAGGCTGATCAGAGGTGCAGAGTCTGGCTGCTCCTTTTTCTTTTCCTTGCTGAAACCACCACTGCTGAGTCGCTTTCCTGGTTCTCTCTGTGTGGCCTTCACTCTTCCCTCACCTCTTTTACCTTTTTAACCTATTTTTCATCGCTCTTTCTTTCTGTTGATGGGGGGGTGTTGTGGCTTGTTGTTCTTTTGTGACTTTTATTTTATGTTTTTCCTAATACTAGACACTAACCAGAGGTCAGAACAGCAAAGGAGAAAGGGAATAGAAAAGCAGAAAAAGAACATTTTGCCATTTTCTTTTTTTTTTTACCATTATCCACAAGTTTTTAAGAGTCTCCCAGAACCCCAATTTTGCCCCCCGAGCAGAGGAGCTGCTTTTGCTGTATTCCTGTCTTGCTCCTTGTGCTGTGCCCCAGCTGAGAGTGAACCTCCCCTCAACAAAGAGCTTGGCGAGGAATTTCCTGGTTTGGCACATGGATCCAAGATCCAACCTCCTGCTTGTTAAATCCACGGTAATTCTGGAAAATGCCACAAAGCTTTGCCCAGACCCTGTAACGACACAAAGCTTTGCCCACGTTGCTAAGTGCCCTCAAACACCCATTTTTTAATCCCACTTGCTGATTATTGAGTTTTCCTGAACAAAACTCCCCTCCTGTGGCACTGTGGTGTCCCAGGAATGCTCTGCTGTACATTAGAGAGGATTTAAGGGAGCTGTGAGGATGAAAAATGAGCTGTTTCCTATCAATTATTTACCTCTCCTGGCTGTGTCACAGCAGGCAGATGCTGAAGGGGCTGCCTGGGGATGTGGGCTCCAGCAGGACCACTCCACACTGGGGGTCCCTGCAGGGGGATAATTCTTGAGCATGGAATAAATCCAACTTCTCCTGCGTCAGAGTCCGTCACGTGGGAGGCCAGGAAGGGATACAGTGGGAAGCAGCAGTTTCATTCAGGAATAAAGCTGATTAGATTGGATTCATGGGCGTAGGGACCGTGCTGGGATGTGCGCAGTGAAAACCTCTGGTGAGTGGTGCTGGTGAAAAGCACGGGAGCTGTGGGGCCTCTTGCTTTGGGAATTCATCTTTTTGGCTTTTTTCTTTGTTTCTGTGGCTGCCCCTGGATCCCTGGCAGTGCCCAAGGCCAGGCTGGACACTGGGGCTTGGAGCAGCCTGGGACAGTGGGAGGTGTCCCTGCCATGGCAGGGGTGGCACTGGGTGGGCTTTGGGGTCCCTCCCAACCCAAACCAGTCTGGGATTCCCTGATTTTATGACTGTAGGAGAACAATCAGTGGTTCCCATGGAGAACATCTCGAAAAGATGGAAGGCAGATGATAATTTCTGTCCCCCAATGAAATGTGCTCAAGAGAAAGAAAATCTTCTGCCATTCTGGATTTCAAACAGGACTATTTATAAACGCTCCAACTGGATAATCAAAAAAAGGGAATCACAGAATGGTTTAGGTCGGGAAAGACCTCTAAGGTCATTGAGTTCAAGAGGTGAAAAATAATGTCTTGACATGTCCAGTTGTGAAAAGGGGTAAAATGAGGTGGCATGAAGCTGAAAAGATGACCAAAAAAGCGTTTCTGGCCTGGTGTGGTGCTTTTAAAATGACGAGGAGCAGCAGCAGCGGGCAAAGCGAGGTTGATCAAAGAGCCAGCACAGCTCTGGCTTCTCCCCCTCCTTTTGAAATCCCGGATCTTGGATCTCCTCAGATCCAGCCCACAAAGGTCCCTGACGGGGCTCCGTGAGGCACCCGGGCCCCTCTCTCAGCCCGGCCCTTCTGTGCCGGCTGCGAGCTGAAATTGCTGCCATTGATTTCTGTGCTGCTGCTTAACACATTAAAGCACAATTCCTTCGTACCCATTTCCCTGTTCTATCCCTGGGTGCCCTTTCCTGCGGAATATTGAGGGGCTTTCCTTCTGGTCAAGCAGTGTATTTCAGATTCATTCTCTGCTATTTTTCCCAGCTGGGCTGCTGGGGTTGCTG
Organism: Eulacestoma nigropectus; assembly: GCA_013397775.1. NCBI lineage: Eukaryota > Metazoa > Chordata > Aves > Passeriformes > Eulacestoma > Eulacestoma nigropectus. Next base: position 649,030 of record VZTE01003042.1, read on the forward strand.
GAGAATGAAAACATTAATTTCCAGACTAGCAGGGGTTTGCTCCTTATCGACGTCAGAGCCGTCTCAGAGTGCTAAAAATCTCATTTCTTTCCCTCCGTTTTGGAAGGTTGGGATGCAAATTAAGAAAAATTGAGACTGGAATTTGGGATGGCAGCAATAATGTCACACGTCCTGCCCCGTGCTGGAAGGTGTTGCTTGGACATCTGGGGCTCACCAGGGCAATTCAGGATAAATCCCGCCCTTCCCACCTGGAATGATTGTGGAGATTATTTGATCAGTTGATTAGAAAAGCACACGAGGAACAATTATTACTTGGCATTACCTGGGAAAACCAAGGGAAACTGGAGAAATACGCCAATATTCCAAACCACGGGTTCTTTAAATGCCAAAAACCAAATCCCCAGCTGCAGCATGTAAATCCATTTCCTGCCATGGAATTGCAGCCTGGAAAACCCTTGGCACCAATTCTGATTTGCATACTTGAGGATGGAATACAAAATTCAGAGAATGCTTTGCCACCAGGAGGAAATTTGGATTTTCCTGTGCTTAGCTCCTGCTGCTCAGTGCCTGGAAAAGCAACGGAGGGGGGAATAGGTGGGATGGTACCGAACTCTTGGATGTGACCTAAATTAATAACAATTGAATGTTCTTTCCTTTTAAAGTGGATAAAAGCTGCAGGAAGAACTTTGAGGACATTTCTGTGGTACAAGCAACTGCTCAAGTGCCTGAGATATTCCAAATTTATCCCTTTTAGAGGGAGCTGAGAGTTTTCCTCCTTCCTTCAGTCTGGGTGCTGGGAAGGAGGGAGGAGTAAGGGCTGAACTTGCTGTCAACTCTCTTAAAAGCTTTTTGTTGTAGCTGGAATGTGTGATAATGGCCCCCAGAACCATCATTACAGTTAATTAAAGGTCTGTTTCTTTTTTCTAATGTGAGGGGTTTATTTTCTGCCGTTGATAACAGAGCAATAAAACCTTGCTTTAGGCGAAATCTTGGTAGGCAAGGTCACAATTTAGAAGTAATTTGAAAATTGAAGGGAAAACCAGAAAGCAGCATCTGGTTCCTGTCATTTCTGGGTTGTGGAAGAGCAGAGGGAACGATTTAGAGCTAAAAGGGAAGGAAAAGAGGAACATCAGAGTCTGTGCACCGAGGGGATGCTCAGTGGTGGTCATGGGGAAGAGGTGAAGGGAGGACAGGAATTTGGGGTAAACATCTACTTAAACATGAAGATTTGTCCGATCTTGGTTTAATTTGGGTTGGAAAGGCAGAGCCTGCTTCCAGGGACAGGACAAAGTCGGGATGGAGGCACAGAAGTGTCAGGATTTCACTACTTTTGGGTACTTAATGCAAAACCGGAGATTTGCGTCTGTTGGGAGTGGAGCTGATGTGGGGCTGGGATGTCGTGGGGAGCTGCCACATCCCAGAATTTGCTGCTGAGGGTGAATCCATTCAGTGCTTGGAACCACCTGGGGTTTCTCTAAGGATCTTTGGCTCACAAATCCAAGGATGGACGTTGAGAGCTTGCGGGGTCTCCATCCCTGGAGTTGCTCCAGCCCCCGGGAACATGCCTGAGCTGTGGGGACCTGGGGAACTCAAGCTCTCACTAAATATTCAACCCAGATCATGGTTCCTAACTTTATGATTCAAACAACATTTTTGCACTTTCATTCCAGGGCCAGCTGAGAAGCAGCAGGTGCTCGATTGGTCGAAAAAGTCATTTCCTGAGATAAGAAATGTAAAATAAGTGCCAGTGGTGGAGATTTAATTGCTGCAAATCTGTTGAGTGGAAGCTGAGCTCTCTGTTCTCCACACTAATCAGGTCCAGCTTCCAACCAGCACAGCTGCGCTTCAGATGCCTTCAAGTTTGCAGCAGATTTGTTGTGGATATGTTAATTAAAAGGTTAATTATGGTTGAGATGTTCTGGTACTCGGGTTTTCTGCTGCTGATGCAGGGTGCAAATGCTCCTCACCCCAAAACCAGAGGCGCTTAAGGAAAGTGGTGAGGTCCTGGCACAGATTATCCAGGGAAGTTGTGGCTGCCCCTGGATCCCCTGGAAGTGTCCCAGGCCAGGCTGGACGGGACTTGGAGTGACCTGGGACAGTGGAAGGTGTCCCTGCCCCTGGCAGGGATGGCAATGGATGGGCTTTAAGGTCCCTTCCAGCCCAAACCAGTTTGGGATTCTGGGATTTGGGGTTGAACAAGGATGAGGTGGGAAGGGTTTGCTCCGTGTGTGCCCAGCACTGGTGCCAGGGACACCCGTGGTGCTCCCAAAAATGTGTGATGTGACACTGCCACTGTAAACTCCATGAGAAACTAATCCTGGAAACACACCAGGAAAATGTTTTTAAAAAGCAGGGAAAGGTGTTATCTGGTGATAAGAATTTCCCACCTGGTGGCAGAAAAACTTCAACAGTGATTAATAGTGCACCATGTTAAGATTTCAAACGACTTTTGGAGTTTATACAGCAAGAGTAAACAAAACAGAGTCAAATCCCCAGAATTTAATCCTCAGAACTGCAGCTCTGCATCTCTGAGACGCTGCCAGTGATCCTGGACCCTGGGAAGGACTGGAAGATAAATTCCCCACCCTCCTCTGGCTGCTGGGAAAGCCTCCGGGGTGCCACTAATGAATCTCTGGGGACCCTGCCTGTGTGGCTTGGGATGAAAAGCAAAATTAAGCTCTGAAGCTCTTTGAAGAAAAGATGAGTCTATAAACAAGAGGCACTTCTGGGATGCTGGTTGATGAAAGCGGATGAAAATCCGGGTTCCTGTGGGATCCAAGGAGTTCTGACGGTAATGGCAGCGTTTTTGTGGTGTCACTGCCCATCCCTGGCTGGGCTGTCCCGGGCATCTTCTCTGGGATGCTGCAGATTCCCTCATCCTGCCCTGGGGCATCGAGTCCAGGGCAGCTGTCCAGGACTGCAGGGAAGTGTCCAAGTGTCCCTGGAGTGTCCAAGGCCAGGCTGGACAGGGCTTGGAGCAGCCTGGGATAGCGGGAGCTGTCCCAGCCCAGGGCAGGGGGTGGGACAAGATGACTTTCAGGGCCCTTCCCACCCAAACCAGTCTGGGATTCTGGGATTTTAGGATAAACACGAAACTACAGCAGGACTGACATTAAAAAATCCAACGTTCCCTTTCTGCAGCAAACTCCCAGCACCACCCCTCAGAATTTCCTTCTCAAGACCTTTTCTGCCAAAATTTGGAGCCTGTGTTGAAGCCACAACAACCCTGACTAGAAAGACTCTTTTGTTTTGAGACAGAGCTTCAGAAGTTGCAGAGAGAACTGTGCAAGTTCTGGCCTTCAGGGTGCTTTTAAAATGCAGGAGTTCTGGGATGCAGGGCTGGTTTAATGGGATATTTATCTCCCTTGGAGAAGTTTCTGCTGGAAACCTTGAAGTTGTGACAGGCTGCAGTAATAAGATTTCCCTCTTCATTAAGAGATAACTTATTTTTCTGCTTTTTTCTATAAGAGATCTGTTTCCTGGGAAAGAGTCTTTTTTTCCCCCTTATTTCCTAAATTTTCTAATTCCAGGAAATTGGATGGAAATAAATTTCCAACAGCAGCAGCTCAAGCCCATTTGGTTGCTCAATCTCATGGTGGTGTCCCCCTGTAACACCCACACCTGGGATCAGCCTGTGCTGCTCAGGGAGCATCAGGAATTTTTGTGGGATCAGGGATTCCCTCAGCCTCATGCAGGTGTGTCCCTGGAAGTTCCAGGAGAGCTGAAGGATGCCCAGAGCAGGAATTCCCTCACTGGAGGAGCCTCATCCTTGGATGTGTTGAAGAGCAGTTCGGAGGCACCGTGGTCTCTGGAATGTTCCAGTATCATCAAAACCACAGAACTGATGGGTTTATTTCTATTTTTATCCCTCTCATGTAACTACTGATGAACTTTTAACCCAGTTGTCAGCTGTGAGGTTTATTTCCATTCACCCGTCCCACACCAGTGGCTGTTCCTGCCGTGCAGGCAGCACCGGGAGGCTCCCGGGTTTCAGAGCTGCTTTACCCAGCCTGGATTTGTGGCAAAATACATCATAAATCTACATAATTCTGGGTGTTTGCTGCTCCTTAGGCCATTAAACAGAGAATATCCAGGGAAATCCATCAGTGTCTCCCCACCCAAGTGCCGCAGCCGCTGGAGCGTCGATGCTGACGGACTTCTCCATGGTTTTGCCTGAGAGGAGTAATTAATCCTGACTTCCCGACAGCAGCAGAGCTGGCTGAGCATCCACATCAATCTCCCTCAGAAAAGAACCACGGAAGGAATCGGTGTTGGGATCACAGCAGAGTTTTTCCTTTCTTAGAACCGGGGGAAAAAAGTGGGAGCTGGAGTTGTGGCACAGAAGAAGTTCCAGCAGCAGTTTTGTCTCTGTCTTAATCCACTCTGCTCTGGAGCTGCTATGGAAACGGCTTCTCCCAGGAGCTTCCTCTCTAGACTGAGCTGGAGAAGGAATTATTTAAAATCAGAGACCACGGAATGAGGCACAACTGGACTTCAAGGGGATACAGAGGAAAATCAGGAGGCGCAAGGGAAAAATAAAATTGCTGTCTGGAAAAGATGGAGCAGGAGCTTAGGGGAAAGATTCCCTGGTCCAGGATAAGCTGTTGGGGCAGAGACAGGAATGGAGAAGCAGAAAAAAGCTCTGGGAAGCCAGTGTGGAAAAGAGGGAAGAGGGGAAGAGCTCACTGCAGGCCGAGGTTTAAACGGGAGAAACTCTTTTTAGGGCCCCAGAGGTGCCACATGGCCCAAAATCTCTGGAAATCTGCTACATCTGAGCACGTTAATGAATATTTCATCTTCTTCCCAGCAGGGAGCTGAGCAGAAGCCAAGATCCAGTGAAGCCATGGAGCAGCTGGAAGGCCTGGGATGCTGCTCATTCCCATTCCTCTGGCACCAGTGAGTAGAGGAACCCCCAGGAGAAGGGGTGTGAGAGTCACGGATCCCTCTGTGCCAGGCAGGAGCATTCCCAGGGCTGGGGATAGTCCCAAAATGTTACTGCCATTACAAAAGGGATGAAAGGGCTCTAGGTTGTCTACAGTGTATGGGTAATTAATGAAATGCAGGATAATTTAATATTTTCAGGAGTGCAGGGTTTGATGGGTTTGGGAATTTATTCAAAGAAACCTTCAGTTCTCAGTGTTAGAGAATTGGATCAGTGACCCCTAAAGTAGTCCTGCCACAAACCCAGACACACTGTGCCCTCCTCTGGAATATCTGCCTCTGGGAGTCGCTCGTCTTGAGAGGAGATTATTTAACTTGGCAGCTCTCAGAGCTGTCACAGCTCCCGTGGACACCACTGGTGCCTCTCGGATGTCTGATCCAGCAGGATCTGGCGTGAGGCTGGGCACGTGTCCGACCCTCCTGCTGGCTTTACCGCAGCCTTCATCCCAGATTCTCCAGGTCTGTGCACCACCAGCAGCCCCTTCCCCAGGAATCAGCTTTGTTGGATGCACAGGGGTCAATAAATTCCGATTATGGGATCGTGGAGTCCCGGAGTCCTTCAGGTTGGAAAAGCCCTTTGTGGTCATCAGGTCCAGCCACCGGCCAGCACCACCACCGTGGTCACCTCCGTGTCCTCAGCTGCCTTTGGCTGCTTCGATCCAACCCCCAAAGTTTCTCCTCTGGAATTTAGACTTTTCCATGATTAGCAATAATCATTTGGGTTCATATCTTGGTTCCCCTGGAAGGGGCAGGAGACACATTTGTCTGTAAAACGTGACTGTGTGTCCTTCATCCTGGGGCTCCAGTGGGTAAGGAAAGCTTGTTTTCCCAGAGGAACTAATTTCTCATTAATTAATTAATTCAGGAAGGATTTCTCCCTGGAAAAGGGGCTGCCCAGGGAGTTTTGGAGTCCCCATCCCTGGAGGTGTCCCAGGAAAGACTGGAGGTGGCACTCAGAGCTCTGGGCTGGGGACAAGGTGGAGATCCAAGGTTGGGCTCTGATCCTGGAGGGCTTTTCCAACCTCAGTAATTCCGTGATCCTTAAGGAAAAGCTCATTTTCAGCAGGCAACATTCATTCCTCAACCACGTGCACCTGCCTAAAACGGTGTGTGATATATGAACACCCCCATAAACATGAAACTGTGTAGGTGCCACTCGATGGAACATCCCCCAGCCACAGCAGTCACTTGTAAATCACAGAGTTCTCACTGCAGCCACCACTCCATAATCACAAAATGATTAGAAAGCTGTGAAAAAACAAAGTTGTTTTGTCAGGATCATTTCCTCCCTGATCACAGGGCTGATAGAAAGTGGCTCTGGGCTTAAGTGATAGATGAGAGCCATTAATAGAGCCAGAGACCTTCCCAGGCTGTTTGTAGCCAAAATTAAAAGGGGATTTTACCAGTCCTGGGTGCTTTGGAAGCCTGGAGAGTGGTTGGGTGTTGTGGTGGGGTTGGTATAAAATACAGCCTCCCACAGCCATGAACTGTGTTATTATTCATGAATAATTTCATTATTATGTTTATTATTTTGATGGTATAAGGTTAGAAAATCCCGTCTTCCTCCTCTGTTCACCCGTGAGCGCCTCTTGGCTCCATCAAAGGCCTTTGGAAAAAACCTGGAATAACATCCTGATGGTACAAACCTCCCTTGCCTCTCTCTGGCAGTTGGCACTTTGCTGGACTATAAAGCAAACTGCACAAATCCCGTTTCCAGAAAACTTCCCTGGGTGAAACCCTGGTTATGCACAGGAAATGGGGGCTGCAGCAGGGCTGGAGAGGGACTGGGGACAAGGGATGGAGGGACAGAACACAGGGAATGGCTTCCCACTGCCAGAGGGCAGGGCTGGATGGGATATTGGGCAGGAATTGTTCCCTGGGAGGGTGGGCAGGCCCTGGCACAGGGTGCCCAGAGAAGCTGGGGCTGCCCCTGGATCCCTGGCAGTGCCCAAGGCCAGGCTGGACACTGGGGCTTGGAGCAGCCTGGGACAGTGGGAGGTGCCCCTGCCCATGGCAGGGGTGGCACTGGGTGGGCTTTGGGGTCTCTCCAACCCAAACCAGTCTGGGATTCTCTGGTTCTGTTCTGTGTTTTGTCAGTCTGTGCTTGGGACCAGGCCCAGCCCATATGGAAATGAGCTGTGGTGTTCAGCCTGTATTAATTAACATTAATGAAGTCCTGCAATCAGTGCAATCTTTAGGAAAGTTAAAGGTATATTCAAATGAGAGACAATCCTTCCCTTGGCTCCTGTGCAGCCTAACAGAGGGCAGGGCTCTGGGGAGAGGGAGGAATTGTTTTCCCCCTGTCTCTCTCCCGAGGCTCATCCCCTCCCCGCTGACACGGGTTTGCATTTCCCATAAAACCTCACACGGGCTTTGGCAAGAGGCATAATTAATTGGCTGTAACAGGGGGGAAATACATGACAAGACATCTGTTAATGCCCTGGCTCCCTGCTGAGGATGAGAGTGATATTTAATCCAGAGTTAAACACCACGTGGCTCTGACCCAGCGCTGATGAGCCGGGGCTTGGTTGAAGGTTGAGAGTTGGAAACCAAAGTGATTTGTTGGTTTTGCTGCTTCACTGTGGACATGAGATGTCCCTGGGCAGAGGCTGGGGGCTGGGGATGTCCCCTGTCCCCGTGTCACCCTGGCTGGTGCCAAACCGAGGGAGCTCAGCTCCCCTCGACGGTGCCGCGACCTCAGATCCTGTTTTCGGAGTGGCCCTGTGCTCAAAAGGACGAGATCTGAGCAGGTTTCCTTCCCAGTGTCTCTCTGTAACGAAAATGCACTTTCACACCACGTTCCCCTGTTTTAAGCTTCGGGGTAGCTGTGTTGGGGCTCTCGGATCTGTGGGACTGGGCCCGGCCCCTTTGGAGCCGCAGCTCCGAGGGCTCGCCAGGGACAGGCGGCCGCAGGGGCCCTGCGAGGAACAGCCCAGCGCTCCCCACTCCGGCGGTCCCTGGTGTGCCACTCCCTGCACGAGACTTTGGGCAAATCGGGGACGTCCAGACCTGAAATGCAGAGGATGAAACCCCAAGGCAAGTCCCTGAAGTGCCAGGTAAACAACGAGGCACTTCCGAGGGGAGTCAGGGCTGAAATGGGATCCAGCTGGGGCCATCCCGCACTCGCAGTTTTTGGACACTCTGAGTGGAACAGAGAAGGGAACGGAGCTGGGAAGGGGCTGGAGCCCCAGGAGCGGCTGAGGGAGCTGGGAAAGGGGCTCAGCCTGGAGAAAAGGAGGCTCAGGGGGGACCTTGTGGCTCTGCACAACTCCCTGACAGGAGGGGGCAGCCGGGGGGGGTCGGGCTCTGCTCCCAGGGAACAGGGACAGGAGGAGAGGGAACGGCCTCCGGCTGGGCCAGGGGAGGCTCAGGGTGGACAGCAGCAGGAATTTCCCCATGGAAAGGGTGCTCAGGCCTGGCACAGCTGCCCAGGGCAGTGGTGGAGTCCCCATCCCAGAAGGGATTTAAAAGCCCTGTGGATGTGGCACTTAGGGATGTGGTTTAGTGTTCCAGCTGCTCGTGGAGTTATTTCAGATTCATTCTCGATAATTTCTGGAGATTTCAGTTTGTTACATCCATCTAAACGCCCAGAGGCCTTTTCTTCCATTCCATTTTTCCTTGTGCTTTCTTTGTGGTGTCTGACTCCTGCTGGGTTTCCCCTCAGCTCTGGGGGAGGCTCAGAAACCCCTCTGTGTCTCTGTTTAGCTCCCAAATAACCCCTGGCCCTAAAACCCACTGCGATTTTCACTCCGTATTCCTGTGATTTCCTGAACATTCTTGAGGTGCTTCTCTAACTGTTTATTTCCCCTTTCCTTCCCATTTCCCTGCAGATGCCTGGGGATGCAATGATGATTCAGTCTCCAATTTACCTGATTCATCATGCGAAATCCACTGACAAAATCTGCTGCTCTCAAATCCTATAATACTGTGGAGGAAATTTGTTTTCTAGCCAGGATGCATTATGGCTTTTAGGACTGGGAAACTGCGTCCTCAATAGCATTACATTTCTTTTTTTGCCATTGGGTCTGGCTATTTTTGTTCTGTAGGAACAAAAGTCCAAGGAATTATTTTCATCTGTTTCTTTCCTGTTTTTTCCCCCACCCTTTTATTTCCCAGGATTAAGACCTCTCGAAGTCTTTATTTCAGTGAGCAGCATTCCTACCCCCTCTGAATCCCCACGTTTTTTTTCCCCACGGGCTTTAGCATCAATCAAATCCTTTTAAATGTCAGTTGTGTTGCTTCCTGGGTTATTATTGTTATTTTTGCCATTTTAGATGCTGCCAACTGACCTTGCATTGTTGAGAGCAGTGCAAAACTGGATCATTACATCCTTGCTTGGCTGTTTTTCTCCATGGAACAGGCTGGGAATGTTTGGGGGGGGGTTTGATGGGAGTGGGGCAGAATTTTGGGGCTGTTCCAGTGTGGCCTTCGTGCATAGGCTTGGAATTTTCTGCTTAGGCTTGGAATTTTCTGCTTAGGCTTGGAATTAGCACACAAACCTGTGCCAGGGAGTGTTTGCTGCCTGCAGTAAATGCTCTTTGTGGGGCTTCTTGGGCTTAGATAATGATATAAAAATGGAAAACTTGGGAAAAATAGAGAAATCCTTCTCTCAGCGGTCCAGAGGGTGGAAGACCTGTCCCCATCCAAAGCAGACGGAGAAGTTCCTGCCTGCTGTGTGGGTTTGAGCAGGAAAACGCATGGATTGGCTCTGCTCACACGTGCAGTTACCTCCAGAGGGCTTTTCCAAACCGGTTGTGGATGAAATGGAATCCTTGTGCAGGAGAACAGCCCTGCTGTCCTGCTCACATGTCAGCTGGTCGCTCCTCCTCACTTTTCTGTCTTAAGTGGATTCCAACCCCAGCACAGCCACGTTTTGCCCTCTCAAGCCCTGTTTTTGTGGTGCTTTCTCCCGGTGCTCTGCAGAAGAGGTTTGATCTATGTTGTCTAACTCTTGTAGCAAATCTCCTCGTTTCAGACCCTGCCTCATGTTCACTATTTAAATTAAGGTTTCAGCTGTTTTCCTACGGTAAGAACCTGTTAAGCTCTAATTCCTAAAGTGGCATTAGACTTTTTTTTTTTTCCCTTCTTAATTATTCCGAGAAAGAGCCACAATGACTGTGAACCTTCTGCTCAATTCCTGATCCTGTGTAGGGAGGGGAAACTTCATCCATTGCTCACCCAGGATGATTTTCACCAAAGAATTACAGTTTTTAGAGGGCAAAGGAAACAGAGTTGTTAAAGACATTTAAAGAACCACTTCTCATCCCTATGCTGCAAAAATTAGGATGCTGAAGAATTCCCTAGGGAATCTCTGTGCAAATTTCCCCTGTTCTTACTTCCCTAATTGTCTAAGGGGGTGTGGGGGTAAATCTGCCTTTGGTTTTTGGTGTTGCTGTTCCATAATCATATCCTGGCCCTGCTGGTGGTGTGGGGTTTCTTTGGATTATCCTGGGAAAGAAATTCTAAACAAATCTTTGCTGCTTTGTTCTCCTGTTGAACGGTGTGAACAGGGCTGGAACATCCTTTATTTCCTGGTATTTTCATTTGTAACGACATGATTCACAGCTCTTGGGGTATTTCTTTCTCCAGGAAGCTTTCAATAAAGGATGAAGCTTTCAGGATCTTTTATAAACAACGTGTCATGTGTAGAATTAATAGAGTTCAGATCTGTTTGCTTCACAGGTAACTCCAAAAAGCCAAGAATTTGACTCAGAAGGCAAAGGAATGTCGCAGCAGGAAGGGCCAGCTGAGGGCCAAGGCAGGCTGCCCCTCCCAGCAGCGCTGGGATTGTCTGTCAGCATTGCCCTGCTTCTTCTGTCATTCATTTCCCTCGAGTTATCGCCTTAACTGATGTGCGGGGATGGCAACCTGGCAGGAGAAGATGCCAATTTGCCGGCGTGGTTGGGTGCCACCGTGGGTGCCAGCAGGGCTGAGCTGCTGTTCCCACCCAGCTGCCTCTGGACACCTCCCCTGTTCCCTGAGGGCTCCCACAGAGATGAATGGGACAGTCTGTGCTCAGGGCACGAGCTCTGCTGATTCCCAGGGAAACCATCCCCAGTGAGAGGACAGCAAATCTGTCACCCGGGGTGTCCTTTCGTCCCTGTTCACTGCAGAACTTCCCCGCTCACCCTCTGGACTCTTCTCTTCCCTCCCTCAAACTCTGCTGCTCCACAGAGTGCCTCAAAAATTGGGAAAGTGGGAATGTAACGTTGAAAGGAGGAGTCCAGCCCTGCCCTGAGGGCAGGCACAGGATGGGCTGGGTTTTGGTTGCCAGCCCCACAGCCCAGCAGGAGCCGGGAATCCCAGCCTAGATGGGTGGGAAGGGAATTAAAACCATCCAGTGCCACCCCTGCCAGGGGCAGGGACACCTCCCACTGTCCCAGGCTGCTCCAAGCCCCAGTGTCCAGCCTGGTCTGGGACACTCCAGGGATCCAGGGGCAGCCACAGCTTCTCTGGGAATTCCATCCCAGCTGCTCCCCACCCTCCCAGGGAACAATTCCTTCCCAATATCCCATCCAGCCCTGCCCTCTGGCAGTGGGAAGCCATTCCCTGTGTCCTGTCCCTCCATCCCTTGTCCCCAGTCTCTCTCCACGTTTCCTGGTGGCCCCTTCAGGCACTGTGAGGCCACAGTGAGGTCACCGCAGGTCTCTCCTCCAGGTGAGCACCCCCAGCTCTCCCAGCCTTTCCTCCCAGCAGAGCTGCTCCATCCCTCGGATCATTTGGTGCCTCTCCCGGGATGGGGCAGCCACAGCTCCTCTGTGCCAGGGCTTTCCCACCCTCCCTGTCCGAAACTTCCTCCTTCTCAGAGCAGGCTGAGCTGGCTGTGCTGCTGTCACCTGCAGAGCTCTCCTGCTCAGCAGGAGCAGCCCTGGAAGCACGTGGAACGTTCCAGGCTGTGGCATTCCCCCTGTCCTGCTCCCTGACACCTCCGGAGGAGCCCCCACAGTCCCGGGGATCCCCAGTGGTGTTCCCGAGGTGATCCAACACTGCTTCCCCGTGCAGCTGCTTCTATCCCCTGCAAGGCACAAAATAACCGGGAATTTGCACTCCAGTGCTTCCCAAGGGACCAGAGGATGTCACCTTTGGCACTGGAGGTGACTGGTCTCCACTCATCAGAGGGTGGTGTAAAAGGAGCTGTGTGAAACAAGGAACCCCTGCAGCAAATCCCAGTGTCCTGATGGGATTTTGGGAGCATTCCCTGCCCTGAATCCCACCTGGAGAAAACACAGAGTGACGGCAAGAAATAAATAATGCATTGATTTAATCCTGTGAAGAATTAATGTTTCCTCTTTAGGGGGAGCAGTCCCTCCCAGGATTATTGACTTCGCTCATTTTCGGGGTGTCCCTTCAGACCTGTCTGGGAGGGGCTGAATCCCCTCTGACACAAAATTGGGGACCTGAAGATGCTTCAGCAGCTGCCCCGACCCAGGGCTGGGGATTGTTCACAGCTGCTCCGGTTTCAGCTGCTGTGGCACCACCTCAGTGCTTTGCTCTGTGGCCTGCAGGCCTCGGCAGAGGCTGAGGATACCAAATTTGAGGTGGAGTATAAAATATTTATATATGTGTATTTCTATAGAGAGGTCTCTGTGGCTTTAAGAGTTACAAAACCCCACAGGATTCTATGATATGATGCATTTACGTGGTAATTTTGTACCTGCCTGGGAAGATGTGGTGTATGAAACCCTTTTTTGGGCAAAAGCTGCCCTTGAATTTTGACCAAATCCGTATCCAAGCATTTTCCCCTCTCAGGCAACAGTTTTCTTACGGCTGCTGTGATTCTTCTGGTGTGCAACGCCAACATTTTGGCTCCTCCTTGCTGGTTTTGCCTTCTCCCATCAATAACAGCTCTTGGCAGAGGTTTAGAAACCTGACAAATTGTTGGCTATAAAACAGATTTGCCCATGGATGAAATATCTTTGTGGCCAAACCCTCCCTCCTATAAATCAGGAGCGCCAGTGCTTGTTTAATTGACAAATCTGAGAACTCACTGGGGGAAAATGAAGTCACTGACTGATGGCAAGGCACTTGTTCCTCTGCTTTTTATTCCAGAAATTCCAGGCGGATAACGAGCACCCCAAGCACCCAAGGAACCTCTGATGAATGGACTTGAAGGGCTCGCTCAGGAGGGGAAACTCGCTCGGAATAATTTGTTGTTGTTTCTAACGAGCGCTCCAGATGACAGCGGTGATTACCTTAATGAATCAATTAAGGGCAAGGCAATTTGGGCTGGCTGGGTTTGGCCAATTGTGCAGCCCCCACTGGGAGAGGGGCTCACAAACCAGTAAGAGCCTGGCCGGGCTGCTGGGGCAGCAGAGGAGCTCTGGGAGCTGGGAAAGACACGGAAGCAGCTGCTGGAAGAGGAGATAATTTCACATCCTGAGTGGTTCTGCCCATGGTAATTATCTTTGTTACTTTGGTTTAATTATCTTTGTAACTCAGGTTGGACCAGATCTGGTCCCTGACCTTCTGGAAAGAGCAGAGGTGGAGTTGGAGGAGTAGGAATTTGTTAAAAAAAGGGGACTACGGCTCCTGTGGCGGCAGCAAAGGAGTTCCCTGGCTCTTTGTGCCATCAGCCATAACATTTTTTCAATGGAAATATTCTCTACCTGGAGTGTTTCTTTGTATTTTCCAATAGTGTATGAAAAAACATAAAAAGTAGTAGAAATTTGGTTTTTGTTTGGCGTTGAGGCCCATCCCAGTCGGGGTTTGATCAGTGCCCAGCACAGAGGGATTCCCCTGAGCCGATTCCAGTCCAGCAGCTCTGGCTGAACCAGAACATTTCTCCTAAAGAAGCGCTCAGCCTTGTGTTAAAGATCTCTGGCAGCGGAGCAGCCACGAGCACCTCTGGTAATTTTCTTCAGTCATTAATTATTCACAGCTTTGCTTCAAGAGTTGCTTTTTCCTCTGCGGTTCTGGCACTTTTCCCCTCGTCACCCCTGGAAATTGATAGGTGTTCCTGTCTGGAGGAAGTGCTTGCTCCAGCAGGTTTTTGTTACCCTTTTTGGCTCCTCAAACTGTGCTCAAAGTGCCCCTTTCACCCCTCTTTGATAAACCAAGTGCTTTGCCCTCTGCAGATCTGGCTCTGTGGTCCTTTTCTAATCCCTTAATCTGCTTTTGTAGCTTTCCCCTCACCACTCTGCAGTTTGGAATTATGGAGCGCTGCTCAGAGAAATCTTTTAAAGGGTTGGGGCTCAAGGCCTCAGAACTGTCCAGACCCTTCACTGTTTCCAGCCACGGGAGGTGAAGAATTGGTCATTCTGTTTTTCTCTTCTGGGCCTGGCACTCGTTTGCTGAAGGACTTTTCACCAAAATTTAAATCCTTTTCATGCTTTTACTGAGGACAGCGATTTTCTTGTAGCTCAAGCACATGTCAGGCAAATCCCAGTTCATTTCCATTTGGATATTGAAGAGCTTTGACACAAAAGCTTTTAATGTTTAAAGAAATATTTTTGTCTTTGTCTCAGATGAAACCAGTTACACATTTTGAATTTGTGGATAATTTACGTGTAAATAAACTGCTCCACGTGCAGATGGACAAACTTCTGGGAAGGCTCGTTCCGGTCTGAGCTGAGTGACTCCAAAAGGTGGGAAGGGACCTCAAAGCCCATCCAGTGCTGTGGGCAGGGACACCTCCCACTGTCCCAGGCTGCTCCCAGCCCCAGTGTCCAGCCTGGCCTTGGACACTGCCAGGGATCCAGGGGCAGCCCCAGCTTCTCTGGGCACCCTGTGCCAGGGCCTGCCCACCCTCCCAGGGAACAATTCCTGCCCAATATCCCATCCAGCCCTGCCCTCTGGCAGTGGGAAGCCATTCCCTGTGTCCTGTCCCTCCATCCCTTGTCCCCAGTCCCTCTCCAGCTCCAGTTACACACACGTGCATCCAAGCAAGGGCTAATCCCACATCCCCTTTTCCTGTCATGATCCAGGCTGTTCCTGTGAGGAGTTTTCCATCTTACCCAGAGTCTGAAGGCAGCTGTGGTTTCCCAAGTACTGGCAGGGTTTTTATTCACTTGGGAAATGAAGGATTATCCCATAAGAAAGAGGAATTCCCTTTGGATGTCTGTGGCTTGGCTCTGCACTTTTCTTTATTTCCTTGCTGGCTGTGTGACCCTTTTCCAGCCCTTTCCCCTCACCGTCTTGCATCAGGTGTGCAGTCCCTCCTATTTTTGTTTTTCATTAAAAGAACTCCACATTCACAGGGAGGGACTCCTGGAGTGCTGTAATCAAAGCCTTGTTCCAGACAGGTTCCTTGGTCTGCTGTGCAAAAATCGAGCATCTTGTGTAAAACTTAATTTGAGAGACTTGACCAACTGTACAGGAGAAAAATAAATCCAGTAATGGGTGGGCTGCTAGCTCAGGACAAACACTGCTCCCGCTGCTGTGCGCAGAGGCAGAACGTGCCTTGGCAATGCTCGATCTGCCGTGACCACATCGGATATTCTGTGCATAAAACGGGGTCATTTAACAGCCTGGAAGGACTGAGGTTTAACCACAAAGGACAGGATCCCTTTCATCCCTGAACTGGGGGAACTGTGACCATTGCACGGCGCAAAGCTGCAAATGGGCTCAGAACAAGTGATAAGCGTTAGCACACGACAGGAGGTGCGGGCAAAATGATCCTGTTTGTGTTTCCTTACAATTATGAGGGATTCTCCTAGAGAACTTTAGGTTTATCAAAGACTGTTTCTCGACAGCTTCTCCAGGAAATTAAGCCTCTGTTTACCTGGATGATTTGTTTGGCCTCGATCACTGAAGGCGTCAGTTGTCTGAATGAGGGTGGACTTGGGGAGTTAATTTTGTGTTTAAGAAGAGTATTTTTGCCAGAACATGAATATTTAAGATTTATTTGCGGTAAGAAGCACAAACTCTCTGTTTCCAGTGGTTGAAGGAGGATTGATGAAGATCATTCCCGCTTTGATGCAGAAATGGTGTTTTTGTGGTGTTGGAATGAGACTTGCTGCAGTGGCACTCGGATTTCTGGGAGGGACAGCTAGGAGAGCAATACACCATTTTTTGCTTGTTTTTCATGAAATAACTACTAGGAGGCACAGAAGGAGGTTTACAGTAGTCAAATGAGATGTGCTGTAATGTAGCATTGAATTAATTCTGCTGTGATGATGCTTTGCTGTGCTATTTACTCTGTGACATTCCCACAAAGCTGCTGCTCCTAACAAGAAATCCGAGTGCCCTGCAGCTAATTCCTGCAAATCCTCTGATTTCCTCATTCGGGCTTTTTTAAAAATTTTGCCTTCAAGGTGACAAGTTGATCCTAGGGCGGGAGCACCTCTGTAACGAGGAAAAGGGGGGAGAATTGGGATTGTTCGGCTGGAGAAGAGAAGCTGCAGGCAAATTGTGGCCTTTCAGCACCTGAAGGAGCCAACAAGAAACATGGGGAGAAACCTGGGACAAGGGCTGGAGGGACAGGAACAGGGAATGGCTTCCCACTGCCAGAGGGCAGGGCTGGATGGGATATTGGGAAGGAATTGTTCCCTGGGAGGGTGGAGGGGGAGTGGGATGGAATTCCCAGAGAAGCTGTGGCTGCCCCTGGATTCCTGGCAGCGTCCAAGGGAGGGTGGATGGGGCTTGGAGCAGCCTGGGAAGGTGTCAGGGTTGGAACAAGATGAATTTAAGGTCCCTTCCCACCCAAACCAGGCTGTGGTTCCACGAGAAAACAGCTGGTGAGGATAATGACTGCCATTCCCAGCGCAGGATCCCTGCTTCTCTCCCCAGGATGCGAACGCAGGAGCTGTAAATCACCTCTAAAGATCTCAAAGTCGTGCAAACAGCTCTGAGGCACAGCAGAACAAACTCCTTTTGTTCCCGGCCAGGCATCCTCGCAGGAAAGGAGCGCTTTGCATTTCAGATGAGACACACCTTGGGGTGTATAGATAATCCTGGGCGCCGGCTGGGGACGTCTGCCTGCAAAGCAAAGGTCACCATGCCCCAGCAAGGCTCTCATTCGCATGCAGGAGCTGCCGCTGGTTTCGCAGCATTTTCGTGTTTGCAAACAAGCCTGGGAAGCGTTTCCACGGTGGAACACGTGGGGGATGTACCGCAGGGTGTGCAGCCCATTTCCATGGCTGGGGCTGGGGTGGGGGCTCTGGAAGGACAGGAGAGGAACACAGAATTGCAAAATATCCCGAGTTCCGTGCTCTGGGCTGGGGACAAGGTGGGGATGGAGCACAGGTGGGACTCGATGGTCCTGGAGGGCTTTTCCAGGCTCGGCGAGTCCACGCAAAGGTTCTCACAGTGAGGAGCTTTAGACCCACAGGGGTTGGTGCTTCTCCTGGTGTTTGTCAGGGGTTTGCAGCAGCTCCCTCCCTGCCAGCATGGGAACCCCTGGTGCTCCTGCTCCTGCCTCTNGAGGAGCTTTAGACCCACAGGGGTTGGGTTTGCAGCAGCTCCCTCCCTGCCAGCATGGGAACCCCTGGCCCTGCCGCTCCTGCCTCTGCTCCTGCCTCTGCTCCTGCCTGGTCACTCTCTGCCCTCAGACCCCGGGGGTGCTTTGGCTGCAGCCCCAGGAGCCAGCCCTGCAGCTGTCCCAAAACCTGCCCAGGAACGTTGTGGAGCTGCTGCTGGGAAGGGGAATGAGGTAGGACAGGATCCCCAGGGCAGGGGGAGTCACCATCCCTGGAAGTGTTCCAGAAATTCTATGGATGTGGCGCTTGAGGGCATGGTCAGTGGTGACCGTGGCTGATGGTTGTACTGGATGATCTCAGAGCATTTTCCAACCTTAATGATTCCATGATCCTATGAAATGAGTCTGTCCTGTCCTACACAGACCTATGGTAGAGGATGAAATTCTATTTAATCTCTTTTTGTCAGCTGTCTGGGCAGCATTTTCCACCAGAGCTGTAATTTCTACGGCCAATTATCTCCAACACTCATCACTCAGTGTCCAGGAGCCCTCAGAGGTACCAGACTCTTCCTCTTCCTCATGTGTCTGTGTTCCTAACTTAGCTTTTTCCTCATGGAAAAGGAGCATCTTCAAATTAGAGGAGATAAATTACACACACACACACAAAGATATTTATTTATCTGTGCTTGGAATGGGACCATTTACACCTGGAGAAGGTGTGGGAGGTTCTACTCAGCGGCAGCTCTGCCCACACGGTCACAGGGAGGGTTGGGAATGTGCCAGGCATGGAATCATTAAGGTTGGAAAAGACCTCCAAGAACACCAAGGCATATCCAAGTCCCCTTCCCAGCCCCCATTTCCTTAAAAACCTGCTGGAATTTGACAACGGATGCTTCAGGATCAAGCTTGGAAAAGCTTTTGGATCTCAGGAGGGAGGAGGTTGTTGCCCAGTGAGTGGCACTGAGCTGGGGGATGCACAGGGCAGGGCTGGGGGAAGGAGCACATGGATTTGGGCTGGAAAAAGCCCCCAGCAGAACAAAAACTGGTTCTTGCTGCTTCATATTTTCAGTGCTTGAAGCAAGGGTGGTCAAGCAAAATAATGGAGAAAACCCAGGGGTAAAGCCTCACCCCCTATTTAGAGAAGCAATTAGGCACCTGTCAGAGCAATTAGTGGGCAATGTAATTTCTGGATAATTGCAGAATAATTGCCCATGTGCCGACGGTGCGTTGGGTTTCTTGTTGTTGTTAAAGCTAATGTAAGTTAATATGCCACTGATGTTTGGGATGTAGCCACAAAACACACTTTAATATCCCATTAAAATGGATAAACAGGCATCCATCTGAGTTAAGGTGCTCGTGGCGGTTAATGGCAAGGTGAGCATAAAATCCAACATTTATTTTAGATACTCCAAGCTCCGAGTCTGTGACCAGGCAGCATTTTAAGGAGAGGAACAGGCTGGTGAGGTGCCTGCTGCACCCACCACTCACTGGGAAATTCTGTGGGGAGTTAACTGGAGGCTTCTGAAGTCATATTTCAGAGCTTAAAATTATTGGCAGTGCCCAGGGCCAGGCTGGGCACTGGGGCTTGGAGCAGCCTGGGACAGTGGAAGGTGCCCCTGCCCATGGCAGGGGAGGCACTGGATGGGATTGAAGTCCCTTCCCAACCCAAACCATTTGGTCGTATACCCAAATGTAGGGAAATGATGGGAGCTGTCAGGAATTCTGGGTGTGGAAATCTGCCTCTCTAATTGGTGAACGGATGGAATTCTGTGCTGACTCCTTGGGGAGGGCTGGAACAAACCCCTCATACCCTTGGGCTCGTATCCTCTGCTGGCAAGTGCCTTTTGCAATCAAGTTAAATCATATCTCAGATTTCCCTCTGCATTTTGTCCTGTCAGGTTTTTGCAGGGTTTCCTGTGAAGGGAAGTGTTTGATTTGATTTAAGCAGGAGATAAGATAAGCACGTTGAAAATGGAGCTATCGATGGCGGGGCTATAATTTACAAAATTGCAGCATTTTCTTTATTGAAGCTCTGAAAAATAAAGCAGCATCACAGCTGGTTGTTTAAGGTAAGTAGGCACAGAGTGATCAGCTCAAATCACATCAACCCAACAGGAATTCTCTCCCATCCTCCTGTGCTGAGAGGGAAGAGCTGAGCTTTTATTGCCATTAAGATTATTTTTGGTTTGAGCCGAACTCAAATGGTTCCAAAGCACCAGAACTCTGCATCTGGAGGAAAAAAAAGGCTTTTGTGTCCTGGTCGTTGTGATGTGGCCACGGGAGGTGTGAAATGAGAACATTTGTAGAGTTTTCTGCTTTGTCTTGCAGGGAATTGTCTGAACTTGGATCTTCTGCCTGTAGGACCCTTGGGACCATTGCTGTTCATTTTGTGAAGCAGCTCGGGTTGTTTGTGGCTCTCCTTCACCTTCCACCATCACGGAACCATGGAATGGTTTGGGCTGGAAGGGACATAAAACCCCATCCAGTGCCCCCCCTGCCATGGCAGGGACACCTCCCACTGTCCCAGGCTGCTCCAAGCCCCAGTGTCCAACCTGGCCTTGGGCACTGCCAGGGATCCAGGGGCAGCCACAGCTTCTCTGGGCACCCTGTGCCAGGGCCTGCCCACCCTCCCAGGGAACAATTCCTGCCCAGTATCCAGCTAAATCTCCCCTCTTTCACTTTGTACCACCCATTGCTCCTTGTCCCATCAGTTCCTCATGCAGGGTCCCTCTCCAGCTTCCCTGTGATCCCTTCAGACCCTGGAAGGTGCTGTGAGGGCTCCACACAACCTCCTCCTCTCCAGGCTGAACATTCCCAACTTTCCTGGCCTATCTCCATGAGGACGGTCCTGCAGTTCTCTTATCAACCTCGTGGCCTCCTCTGGACTTACTCCAACACTTCCATGTCCTTCTCATGCTGGCATCCATCAGGAAAGAACAAAGCCACGATCCCTTGGTGAGAGCAAGGACTTGTCGCCTTTCCTCTCCACATTGCTCCAAACCATCAGCAGGTCCGAGGTTCTGCTCGTTCTGAGGAAGGATTTGGTCAAGATCCTCCAGGAGAGGCTCCGGTTGGATATCGGGAAGAATTTTTTCCCTGGAAGGGTGGTTCAGCCCTGGCACAGCTGCCCAGGGCAGGGGTGGAGTGCCCATCCCTGGAGGGATTTCAAAGCCCTGTGGAGGTGGCACCTGGGGATACGGGGCAGTGGTGGCCCTGGCAGTGCTGGAATGGTTGGACTCGATGAGATCTTTTCCAGCCTCAGCGAGTCCACGATTCATTAGGAATCCCCAAACCTGTCCTGTCCCAAGTGTCACCTGTTCCCTGCCTGTTTCTGTGGGAAACGCTCAGATTTCCTCACTCCAAACAAAGCCATCAAATTCCTCGGATTCCCTGGCAAAGCAGAAACCCCAGATTTTGACAATCTATTTTTCTGCGGGCAGGAAATTATTTTTCAATGAATTTTCACATAACTCGAAGTAATTGGAGGCTTAATATTTGCAATATTTTTACATTTGCTTTCTACGAGTATTTAAATATTTGCCCATAAAATAAATTCTTTCACCGCACTAATGAAAATCTAAGGACCCAAAAGTCACATTCATTATTAGAGGCAGTAAATCACCTCTGGTGAGTTCAGTTTTACTTCCAATATAAATGCAGATTTATGAGCTTTCCTGTTGCATGATTTATTTGGCTTTTTCTTTTCTTTCCCAGGAAGACTATCTCCCTCTTCCTCAACATCCAATATACATGAAAAGGGATTTAAGTGCTGAGGAATTATTAAAAAAAAAAAAGAAAAAGTAAAAATAAAAAAATCGACTTGCTGTTTCTTCAACTGGACAGCTCAGGTAAGGACTCGAAGCTGATGTTTTGATGGGAATTGTGCGTGGGAGAAAATGGTGGATTGTGGAATAAGATGAGACATTTGTGTGTGTGCTGCTGCTTTTACTGCTGGGTTATTGACTTCAGAGTGTGTTTCGAGCAGTATTGAATTTGCAGCAGTAAAACACTTCACATTGCCGAACATTTGCGTTTAATAAATTGCTTTTTATGGAAGCAGAAGCCTGTATTTACCAATTGCTTTCTGGAACCTGTGGGATTTTTCATCATTCCGCAGAGAACTACCTGAAAACTTTTAGTTTCTGAGCGAGACCAGCCAGTCTCGTTTTTTCTGAGGCTGAGGGAAGACGTGCAAGGGAAAATCTGTGCCACAGGAGCCTCTTAGGAAATATTAGAGGAGAGAAATACATTTATGGGGATGGAAGGAGGGAGAGAAGAGCGTTACGATCCAGCTGCTAATGGACTGTGTGGCATCCACCACTTCCAGGAGTTCTTAATGGCCTTTGTGACTGAGAAAAGCAACACTCGCTGAGGTTTAATAAATTTTTTAGGTTTCTAAGCGAGGCTGACAGCTCCAAACAGCGACATTTTTACCAGCCCATTAATGCCTCCTGAATTTTCTACATCGTAACCTTCTGCCTTCCAGTCTGTGCCTCTTCGTCTGCACTAATTAAGCAGCGTTTCCAGCCAGAGTCTTTGATTTGCACCCAAAGCTCTCTCCACTTCCATTTTAGTGCCATTTTGTTCCCTTGAACACCTCTGATGTCACGAGCCGAGGCCGCCTATTCCAGGATATAAATGTTTCACCAAGTTCTGCGCCTTCGTTTTTGGGAGGGGGAGGGAAAACGGGTGCATGAATACGAAATGGCTCCTCCATTTTCACTTCAAAGGCTATTTGGGCCGCTTCAAAGGGTTCCTTTGCCAACGAGAAATCATGTTTTTTTTGAAAATACTTGGAAAAAAAATGAAAGGCCAAAAGCAACTTCGTACTGCAAAAATTCCTCCTCAGATGACTCGAGCGGTGCTGGGCAGTGGCGATTTCGGTGTGCTCAGAAGATTTAATTGCCTCGAGAGCTTTGATTGGCAATGGTTGGTGCCTCCAGGCTCTTCATCTCTGTAACTACATTTAAATTAAAAATAAGGCAAAACATTTTGCTCCGACACGTCCCTCACGCTCCCTGTTTAGCATTCTCCCGCTGTCCCCGGGATTGCAACGGGAAACCTTAATTTATCTGTTTGCCCTTGCGGAATGTCTGGTTAAACATCCTTCAGTGGAATTTAAGAGCCCTGATTTGCCTGTGATTCCACCCCCAGTAATTCTGTTTAATGTTATTTAGCTCCTACAGCAGAGCCACGAGTGAAATACGGCGTTATCTGCTCGTCTCCCTTACCTGAGGAGCCAGGGGACACCGGGATTAATAAATGAGGGAAAAGGGCCTCACACGACACTCCCTGAAATGAGTGCTTAATATTCCTCGGGATTTAACGAGCTTTGAGTCAAGCAAGGAGGGAATTATTAAAAAGAATCCCCCCTTTCATCTCCTGGCTGTCCCCAGGAGGTCACGGCGCTGCCAGGAATTCCTGGGAGGAATGAGCTGCTTGGTGGGGCTGTGGGGGGCAGAGGCAGCTGCTCTGGGCTTCCTGAAGAGAAACCCAGGGGAAAGCTGGATGTTATTGGCAGAAAATAGATGGAGATTTCATTTGGAAGAAGTTTTGTGGGTTTTTTTCTTACTTTTTCCCCTCAGGAATTCTGCTCCCGTGCTTTCCTTTTCACTCTGACCCTGAATTGTTTTCCACACTAGCAATCCACCTTGCAAAAAATGGCTTTTAATTAATTTTGTGTGTGTGTGTGCTTGTTTCCAAATATAGATAATTTTGGATTATTTCAGGAGAGGTGGTGGCACCCAAAAGTGAAAACTCGATCTCCTGGTTTCTGGAGTAGGGTGGTTTTCTTGAGAGTGGTAAGTCCCTGAAATGCTGAAATATGGCTTAGCTGAAAAAGGGGAGATTTAGATGGGATATTGGGAAGGAATTGTTCCCTGGGAGGGTGGGGAGGCCCTGGCACAGGGTGCCCAGAGCAGCTGGGGCTGCCCCTGGATCCCTGGCAGTGCCCAAGGCCAGGCTGGACACTGGGGCTTGGAGCAGCCTGGGACAGTGGGAGGTGTCCCTGCCATGGCAGGGGTGGCACTGGATGGGCTTTGGGGTCCCTTCCCGCCCAAACCATTCCAGCTTTCCCTGGTTCTGTACTTCAGCAGATCAGGCTAGAAAAATGCAAATCTATTTATTTTTCGATGCCACTCTGTGGTTGATTTCCAGCTGGACACATTCCTCTTAGGCACTGCCTCTGGGACAGCTGCGTACTTGGAGCTCTAAACCCAAACCAGCTCTTCCTTGGAATAGGAACCATTCCATAGGTCAGAACAGGAGTAAAATTCCTTCAAGCCACATTTATGGCATAAATTCAGCCCTGAAACATGGAACAAGTGGAGATTAGAAATATCGACCTTTGTAACAAGAAGCAAATTTTGCCTTCTGAGGTTTGAATTTGGGAATAGTCCAGACTTTGAAATGATAATAGGGAAGGTTCATTTTGGAAGAAAGCAGGTGCCTCTTGGATAAATATTTTGGTTTTGGTGGTTGTTGGACATCCTTCTTGTTTTCCTTTCATCTGAAATTTGGGGAAAAAAATTAATTTAAAAAAAGGATTTTTTTTCTTCTTTTGGCTTGACATTGACGTTTCCAGGAAATCCCCAAGAATTTGATTTGGGGTTGGATAAGATCCATTTTTATGGGAAAAAGAGCACATGAACTTGACACTTCTGAACTCTCCTGAGCTGTGGCTCATCCCAAACGATTATTCCCAAGATCCTGGCTGTGTGGGACAAGCACAGTTGAGTTGTCTGAGACAGAGCGTTCACTTCCACGAGGAAAACCATTTTCCTCTGCCCGTTGTTTTGAGGAGCTGTGTCATGGACGGGGATTTGTTCCTTCCATTCCTGATCCCTCCCCTTATATCCCAAGGACTCGATGACACCTGAGCAAAGGAACTGCGGAGCCTTTCTGGAAGGAGAATCCTGGGCTCTGGGAAAGCTGTCGGTGCTGATAAACAACTCTGGGCTCTGCTTCCCCAGCCCCTTTTCCTGGAGAAGCAGCAGCAGCTTGGCTGTAATTGCTCACTGCTCTCCATTAGTGCCTCTCCCTCCTGGCAACTCTTTAATAGTTTACATCTCTCGGGGCTGGAAATTACTATTTTAATTAAAACAATTTGTTTCAAATGGGGCTCCCAAATCCCTACATGATGTTTTAGGAGCCTTGGGCGAAGAGCTGGAAATGGAGAGCAGCGATTGTTGGGAGGATGTAGAGTGAGGTTGGAAGGAGGAGTTGGGATTTTTGCATAATTTCTGAGGCCTGGACTGGCAGTGGGGGAGAGGAAATTGTGTGGGACTGAGATTTTGTCTTCCAAACATTGAATTAATTCACCACAGACAAGAATTTGCTGACTTTGGACAACGCTCTCAGGCACAGGGTGGGATTTTGGGATGTCCTGTGCAGGGGCAGGAGCTGGACTGGATGATCCCTGTGGGTCCCAACTCAGGATTTTCCATGATTCTGTGAGTTTCAGTTTATTATTCTTTTTGTTCTCATGCAGATTGAGAGAAATAATTCTTTTCTGGTGAAGGAAAGGGGAGAGCCAAGAAGAGGGACCTTGGACACCCAAATGCCACAAAAATAAACGCACTTTGGAAGTGGGATTGGATGGCCAACAGCCAGGAGCGGTGTGCACGGGGTGGGAGGTGAAGGTGGCAGTGCCAGGCAGGAGAACTTCTCGAATATCCTGAGCTGGAAGGGCCCCACAGGGATCACTGAGTCCAGCTCCTGTGTGGATCAAGCCTGGATCTGCTCTGGGATGCTCTCCCTCTGCACCCCTGGAGAGCTTCAAGGCTTTGGAGCTTGGCTTTGCTCTCAGTTGGCAGGAATTTTAATTTTATTTTTATTTTGAATAATATTTCAAAACATTTTCCTTCAGCTTTGCTACTTTGGGTCTTTTACCATTTTCTGCGTCACTGGCACAGGGTGCCCAGAGAAGCTGGGGCTGCCCCTGGATCCCTGGCAGTGCCCAAGGCCAGGCTGGACACTGGGGCTTGGAGCAGCCTGGGACAGTGGGAGGTGTCCCTGCCCATGGCAGGGGTGGCACTGGGTGGGTTTTAATGTCCCTTCCCACCCAAACCATTCTGGGATTCTGGGAACTGCTTCCCTTGGAGCAATGCTATTGCCAGAGGGCATAAACCCCACCAGCCACGAGACTGAACCATTCTCCATAATGAATTTTTTTCCCCAACAAAAATCAGTTCATTCCTTGGATTCCAAGGAAAACACAGGCAGCGACTCCTGTTGGTGCTGCCTCTGCTTTTCCATGTTTTCCCTGTTCTTCCACTCCCTGCAGCCTTGAACAAGTCTCCCTTTCCTTCCACTCGGAGGTGGGAGCTCATTACTGGGATTTGTCAGACACTTCCAGCATATTTAGCAGGAACAAAACAAAGGCACAGCATTTACATGGTTTCCTTGTTAGGGTTTTTTTTTTCCTGACAAGCGAATCTCAAATTCCAGGAGTTGTAAATGCAGCCTGGCTTCAGAACATATTGTAAATTATGATTTCCTTCATGTACTCGTTCTTCATTTTCCTCACAGACAGGTTCCCGAGGCAGCCTGGGAAAACACAGCCTGGAGAATGAGTTGTTTTGGATATGGAATGGATTTTGCCAGGATTTATGTTACCTTTATAGAGACACGAGGAATTCTTTTGACAATTTAAGTCCCTACACTGAAGTAAGTTGTTTTTTTTGGGTTATTTTCCTGACAGTAATTTAGACAGAAAACACCAAGATTTTCAACTCTGCTTCACTGAACTTGTTGTGTGATGGGTTTTGCACGGATTTTGTGTCAACGGTGAGAATAATATCCAAGGAAAATTGTGGATACCCATCCCTGGCAGTGTCCAAGGCCAGGTTGGACAGGGCTTGGAGCAGCCCTTGGATAGTGGAAGGTGTGCCTGCCCAAGGGATGGGACTGGATGATCCTTAAAATCCCTTCCAGCCCAAACCATTCCATGTTTTTAGGATTCTAAGCGTTCATTCCCAGGCCTGAGTGGTTTTATGGAATATTTGTCAAACTAAAACCACGTTTTTCCCTAAGGATGTTTTATTTGGCTTTGAAGCTTTGAGTGCCGATAAAGCTGGAGACAAAATCCAATGTCAGAGGTGGAAGAGTTGCTGCAAATCATCAACCCAGGTCAGGGTAGGAGCAGAGATTCAGGAAATTTGGCCTGGAAGCCACAATGACAGACAGAATTTCCTCCAGTAATCTTAGATGTGAGTTCATGGATCAGGATCCTTTGGGATGACACGGAGCTTGAGGAGGCACGTGGATTTTCTCAGTGGGCCTGTAACAAAATAAACAATTTTTTCATTATATTGTACAAATGAGAAAACCAAACCAAGCTTTCCGTGCAGCAGGAAATATTTTGTGTTTGTCAGTGCTGGTTTCAGTGCTGGTTGGTAGAAACACTTATTTTGAAGCTCTTGGAATTTAATTTCCATTGAAAAAAGCTGCTTTCTTCAGAGCAACAATCCAGCAACAAACAAGCAGCAATCCTGTAAAATTAATGGGCTTAATTAAAATGTACAAGGATTGGGGAAGGATCCACAAGCATAACAGAGATTTACTCTCTCAAACCAGACTGAATAAATTTCCATGAATTTCCTGGGAGATTTTTAAGGCATTTTATGACCTTGTTTATAAAAGGAAACTTGGGATTTGGAACTTGATTAGTTTTAAGAAAATACTGGAAAGAGCATCTCCGAGTGTTTGGTAAAGCATTTCGTATTATCTTTAGGAGATTGTTACCTTTCTAAATAAATACAAAGCAGAACTCACAGATTTTGCATTTCTAATTCAAAGCAGAGATAATTTGTTTCGGTAATTTTTAGTAATAATTTGCAATTTACAGCTACTTGTTGTGACTGGCTTTGGCTGAGAGCTCTCACTTCAGCTGCCTGTCTGGTTGGCTTGTGCAGGGAAAAAGCATTCCCTGTTCACAATCCCTTCCTGCTGGCTTTTCCAGCCTGCCTGCAGAGTGTCCTGGATCCGTGTGGGTGCCAATCCCTGCAGTTGTTCCCGGCAATCTGATGGTGCCAGGGATTGGAATCTGTGCACGGTTCCCTTCTGCACCAACCCACCAAAACTGGGGGAAAAGGAGGCTCAGGGGGGACCTTGTGGCTCTGCACAACTCCCTGACAGGAGGGGGCAGCCGGGGGGGGTCGGGCTCTGCTCCCAGGGAACAGGGACAGGAGGAGAGGGAACGGCCTCAGGCTGGGCCAGGGGAGGCTCAGGGTGGACAGCAGCAGGAATTTCCCCATGGAAAGGGTGCTCAGGCCTTGGCAGGGGCTGCCCAGGGAGGTTTGGAGTGCCCATCCCTGGAGGTGTCCAGGGAAGGGCTGGAGGTGGCCCTCAGAGCTCTGGGCTGGGGACAAGGTGGGGATGGCCACCAGTTGGTTGGACTCGATGGTCTTGGGGGTCGTTCCAGCCTCAGGGATCCTGTGGTGCAGCTGCAGCTCCAGAGGTGCCATTCAGGCTCTGATGTGTTGGCTGGTGGCTTCCTGGAGCTCATCAGAAACGTTGGTAAAATTTTCATTTTTGCTGTGTTTTGTTTGGGTTTTCTCTGTGGGATTTCTTCGGGTGTTTCTCTGCGTTGTTTGGTTTTGTGGCTCCAGGCCCAGGGGGGGAAGGCTGCCCCCTGAGCCGATGGCCAGTAACTGCTTAAGGCACAAAAAGCTGAAACGCTGGGAAAATTATCCATCAGCAGCTGCTAAACACGCACTAACTGTGTCTGGCAAAGGCTGGAGTCTGGGAGAGTTTTCCAGACAAACCCAGGCACGTGCTTTCCCTGTGCTGATCCTTTCTGGAGAGATCCAGTGCTGGCCTCAGCCCCAGACAAGAGAAGCTCCTGTTTTCAGTGGCCAGGGATTTGGAGCTTTCCCTGCACTCCCAGGGGATCCCAGCCCTTCTCCCTGTGCTGATCTGCAGTTGGCAGCTCCCACCTGGCATGGTTTTGGGTGCCAGGAGGAATTCCATCAGGAGGAATTCCATCAGGAGTAATTCCATCAGGAATAATTCCGTCACCTGGCGTGAGGGAGGGTTGGTGGGAGGACACTCGGTCCTGGCTTTTCTCAGGTGATGGAACCCATGGGAACAAGAGCAGGGAGAGAGACACCACCCTGCTCCCACACAGTTTGTAGGGTGATGACAAGAACCTTTTTTTTGGAGGAACCAAGGTGCTCAATCCTGACCGTTCCCGTGTTGGCTGGAAAATCCCCCTGGCCTGGCAGCTGGAGAAGCTGCAGCTCCTCAGCCTGTGTTTCAATTCAAAGAGAAAACCAACAAAAAACCCCATTCTGGGTAATTTCAAACTATTTACTTTTCCAATTTGGCTACTGAACTGAAAAATCAATTGTTTCTACAGCTCTGCTGGAGATCCTGGGCTGAGTTCTCCCTTTGTCTGGCAGGGTTGGAGTGAAAA
Source organism: Eulacestoma nigropectus (assembly GCA_013397775.1). Lineage (NCBI taxonomy): Eukaryota > Metazoa > Chordata > Aves > Passeriformes > Eulacestoma > Eulacestoma nigropectus. The sequence continues at coordinate 677,742 of VZTE01003042.1, forward strand.
CCATTTCTGAGGCTGTGGCAGTAAATCAGCTGCTGTTGTCTTTTCCATGCTGCATTGCCAGGCTTTGGACCAAATGACCTTGTTCAGCTGGCCCTTGCTGGGATCAAACACCGCCAGAAAATGAGATCTGAATTCTGGGAACTGGAGTCCCTTCCACCCCAACCCCTTCTGTCATGAATTTTACAGTACCCAGTTCATGCAGAAATCCTTTATTGGAGCCATCAGCTGTGGGGGCTGTCAGGATAAAACAGATCTCCATGAGATGGTTCATAATGATGATTGTAAATAACAATAAACTCTCCTGATGGGCATCTCTGAGCCCGGCGTCTCCAGGGGCCGTTCACTGAGGGCACCTTCCTGCCAAGGTACAGACAGATTGTGTGGGATAAAATATCAGCCTGAGAGAGGAGAAATACCAGGAATTCTCTGAATGCTGAGAGTCTCTCGGAAGCCCTCAGAGAAGGAGAGTTTGTCATCCCAGTTTTCTTTTTGTCTGGTGTTCCTTTGTATCTGAAGCATGGAATTGGCAGGTTCTGACCACTTCAGCGTTTGCATTTATGGTCTTATGGTGTCCAAGGCCAGCCCTGGAACAACCTGGCTCGTTCCCAGGGATAACTGCAAATGGAGTTTGCTCTGTTCAGAAGAAACGGGAGGTCAGTGGTGAAATGTTGGACAAAGAAGAGAATGAAGTTTGGGTATTTCTGGCTGGAGTTAATCTGGAAGGGGCTCTGAGGTTTCCCTGGATCTTTCTCCTCTCCAGGGGAACACCCCCAGCTCTCCCAGCCTGGCTCCAGAGCAGGGGACTCCTCTGGACTCTCCACCTGGTCTTTCTTGTGCTGGGATGGGTGCAAAAAGGTGGATTGGGAATGACAATTTCTCTCTCACAGCAGGAACCCTACAGGGATGCTGTGCTTTGTACAGTGAAATTCCTGGGAGGAAAAGAAAAACCCAGCCCAGCACCCCCAAAAAGAAAAGCAATTTGAGGGTTTAATTAAGCTGTAGAGCTGCTGGAGGATATCTGAATGGACAAGTGATGAGGTAATTAATAAAATCACGGAGGATCAACTCATCCCTGGCTGTTAAAGCACAGGGAGGTGCTGCTGTCACATCTCCATCAAACTGCCCTTGCAGGGTGCTGGGTTTTGAGGGAAGGTTTTGTGCTCTGCATTTCCCTGGATCACCACTTTTGTGGCCACGCTGAGATAAAATGCTGGGCTGGATAAAACTCAGGGCCAGCCTTTGTCTGGAGCTGTGGAGAACGAGGTTGTGACAGTTCAGGAGTGTCCTGTGGTGGATCCCTGACCCCATCTGGGCTGGTGTTTTCATCCCTCCCTTCTCCCATTTCCCTTCTCTAACCAGCACGGAGTCCCCAGATCCTCCCACCCTCACCATCCCAACCCCCCAGTGCTCAGGGATGTCCTTTAACATCCACCACTTCAGAGAGGCTGCTGAGAACGTTCTCCCCCTGAAACCACAGCCTCGTCCTTGACCTCGCTCTCTTCTGAGCAGAATAATCCAATGTTTCCCCTAAAACCAGGCGCACTCACAGCAGAGCTGCAGCCAGACTGAATTAAGGTATTTCCATTTTCTGAGATAATACCGACTGAGTCAGGAGTGTTATGAGGAAGCAACTCACGGAGAGTAAGGAAATTCAGAGGGCAGTATTTCTACAGTATCAGCAGGCCCAGACTTGGCTGCATTTAAGGCAGAGTCACTTCATTGCAGTTATTTCTGCCTGGGTTTCCAACCTGTCTGTTCAGGCTGGGTGAAACGCCTGATTTATCACAGGTTCCTCAGAGTGGCTGAGGAGCTTTTGGGGAGTTTGTCAGAGTTCAGAAGCAGCTCTTCATTTTCAGGGGTGTTATCTTTAAAGAATAAATTATGGAAAAGGGGAAAGACAAAAAGAAGGAAAGGGAGAAAGCAAAGAAGTCCATCAACTTTGCCATGAAAAGCAGTCCCTGGTGCCAGATAAAGCAGGTGCTGTCGTGGCAGCACAAGATAAAAGGGAGGAGTGGGGGAAATTAGGGACTTGTCAGGGAAGGGTTTGCATGAGGGTTGTACAATTGATCCTCAGACTCAGGGACTGATGGATACACCTCGTCCTGAGCCGCTGTTTGTTCTCTTTATACAAAGGATGAGTGAAGGGAAGATGGAAGGAGTGTCCTTGTTACAAAAAACCTTCCAGAAATTGTGAATTTTGGTGAACTTTGATTAATGTGTATTAACTCATGATCCCAGCCGCACTGAGCCCCCATCAATAATGAAAATGGTGATAAAAGAGAGACAAATTTCGGTGTATGTACAATGTCAGAGCCAGAAGAAGCGTTGGATCCGTGATTTCCCCAGCAATTTTGGTTTCCTTTCACTTGTTTCCTTCGTGGCAGTGGGCACAGAGCCCCGTTGGAGCCCAGGGCTGACTGCAGCTGCCCAGCTGTGGTGGAGCTGCTCCTGTGCTCCTCCAGAGGGGCTGCAGGAAGGAGTGAGCTGGGAACGGGCTCTTCATGAGAGCAAAGATACCACAGAGCTCTCCCTTGGCTTCTGAGATTCCCGGGAGAGGAGGCACTTTGGACTTTGATGAGAAACGTGACCAAACTCTACAATCACTTCGTTCCTGGCTGAGGAACCTTCTCTTGCCCAGCCCATCCTGGCAGGGAATTCCCTCTGCACCTTGGTGGACACCTGGGATGGATTTCTTACAGAGCCATGGAATCTCCAGACTGGATTGGGTTGAGAGAGACCTTGAAGCCCATCCAGTGCCACCCCTGCCCTGGGCAGGGACACCTTCCACCATCCCAGGCTGCTCCAAGGCCCGTCCAGCCTGGCCTTGGACACTTCCAGGGATGGGCATTCCCAGGAAGAAATGACATCACCAACCCTGCAGAAGCCCAGCTCTGCTCAGGGGTGGCCCTCCATGGGGACAATGGGTGCTTTGTTCCTGCCTTCCTCGTGTGTGACTGCTCCTTGGAAAGCCTCCCTCTGCTCCAAAACTTCAGGAAAAGTTCTCCCGCTCATCCTTTCCCCGGATCAGCCTTTTCCGTGCTCCCGTTGGCAGCTGCAGGTTTGTAAAGGAGATTTTTCCCTTTCCAAAGCTCCATCATTCACCTGCAGGGATTCACTCCTGTTTTTCCTGCACTTCCCACTAATCCTGGTCAGTAGGACCCTGAGGGTCATCCCCACACTCTTCCCATTAACTGCAGAGCAATCACAAATGAGGAATTATGTGAAATTTCTTCGCTGTCCAGAGAGAGCAAATTAGTCCCTCATTTACATATTCATGAGTAGGGGAATACCCTGGGAAGGGAACAGGAGCTGTGCCAGGGTTGTGGTTGGGTCAGGGCAGGATGAGATTGGATGTTTTAGGAAAAGCTCCTCAAGGGAAGGGTTGGGCAGACAGCTCAGGGCGGTGGTGGAGGAGTCATCCCTGGAAGTGTGTACAAACCATGGATGTGTCGCGTGGGGGCACGGTCAGGGGTGAACTTGGGCATGGTTGGACTTGATGATCTAAAAGGCCTTTTCCAACCATCATCGTTCCATGATTTCAGGTTTAATTCCAGGAAAAACGCCCTGTTTTCCCACAGAACTCGTCCTTATTCCAGAGGTCACCTCAGCCATTAAATAACAAAAGCAGAAAGCGCCAATAATCCAACTAAAGGGAGAAAATATCCCATAAAATCAGGAGCTCTCCCTGTTTTTTCTTGGCTCTGATCTCCAGGAATCCATCCCGGGTGCTCAGAGGGTCTGAAGTTTAAAGTAACTTTGCCACATTCCCAAGCCTTCCCCAGGAGGGACTCCTACCTTGTTTCCCCAGCTTCCTGGGATTTTTGGGATCACTTTTACCATTTTTATCCGGATTGTGCTTGAGGCTGAGTTGAGAGTCTGATTTTCCAAGTGAAGATCTGGGATGTGGGTCCAGTGACCAGGAATGGAGAGGGAGAGCATGAAGGGAACAACGTTTGTGCAGAGAGAGAAATGGGGTGAAACAAAGCTTCTCTTTGGAATTTGGGTGGGAAAATGTGCATTTATCCTTCTCCTCCCTGCTGGAACTCCCCATGGAGCTTCCTGGGATGGAAAAGGGGCAAATGCTCTTTTTGCTCAGCTGGAAAATGCATTCCCAGCACACGGAAGTGGAGGCTGGGAAGCTGCAGGTGGGGTCTGGAGGTGTCCCTTCCCTGGCCAGCCCAGCCCGGTGCCATCAGGTCCCTGCCCTGCTGGGAGCATCTTCCCCATTCCATCGGAACCGGCCTAATTGCCAGGAAAACACAGACAAATCTGAACGTGGCAGGCTGTAATGACGCTTCCCACAGCTAAAGGATATTAAAAAAAAGAAAAAAAGCCCAGCAAAGAGAGAAGTGATTCTGCCCGAAGGCGCCTCAGAACAGCAGACTTGGTAAATGACTTCAGACCTCAAGCTGTCCCATCTTCCCAGCCCACGGGGATTTGCTTCCCTTAAAAACAATTAAAAGCTCCACACCAGCTGTGGCTGAGCTCTGATTTGTATTCTGCAAAGTTTTCTCTGGTTTAGGTTTTTTAAAGCCGCCTTCATTCCCTTTTTTCCCCTCTTCTCCTGCTCTCCTGGTGCACAGGAATGGTTGGATTGTAGGTGGCAGCCGGTGGCAGTGATGGATTTTTACCTCATTCCTGGATCAAGGCCTTTCAGTCATTCTTTGCCGGAATTTTTGTGCAATTCCCAAGCTGAGGTTCAAAATCGATCCCTGAAGCGGTAACCTCTGCACAGGCTTGGAAATGGGATGCAGAGAGGAAATTTTGGCCAAGGAGGGATCTTTCTGTCCAGATATCTCCGTGGGCAGCAGGAAAGGGGGGCTTCTGCCCCTGTGCCCAGGTGAGCCCCCCCTGCAGAGCTGCCCCAGCCCTGGCCCAGCACAGGAGGGACCTGGAGCTGCTGGAGCCAGGCCAGAGGAGGCACCAAGTGATCTGAGGGATGGAGCAGCTCTGCTGGGAGGAAAGGCTGGGAGAGCTGGGGGTGCTCACCTGGAGAAGAGAAGGCTCCAGGGAGAGCTCAGAGCCCCTTCCAGGGCCTCAAGGGGCTCCAGGAGAGCTGCAGAGGGGCTGGGGACAAGGGATGGAGGGACAGGACACAGGGAATGGCTTCCCGCTGCCAGAGGGCAGGGCTGGATGGGATATTGGGCAGGAATTGTTCCCTGGGAGGGTGGGCAGGCCCTGGCCCAGGGTGCCCAGAGAAGCTGTGGCTGCCCCTGGATCCCTGGCAGTGCCCAAGGCCAGGCTGGACATTGGGGCTTGGAGCAGCCTGGGACAGTGGGAGGTGTCCCTGCCCCTGGCAGGGGTGGCACTGGGTGGGCTTTGGGGTCCCTCCCAACCCAGCACCACCACTCTCCATGTCCCCAAGTGCCACATCCACGCATTCCTTGGACACCTCCAGGATGAGGCTCCACCACTGCCCTGGGCAGCCCCTTGCAATGCCTGACAACCCTTTCCATGGAGAGATTTTCCCTGTTACCCAGTCTAACCCCCCCTGGCGTGGCTCGAGGCCCTTTAGCACAATAACATTTTGACACACAGATCCGGGATGAGAAATCCTCTCCCGGCTGCCGGAGCTGTGGTCAAGTGGCTTCATTAAAATCGGCACCATCATTCCAGGCAGGAATGTTCCCTTTCAAGAGGAAGCTCCAGTGTTTGCAGACTGTCAGATAAGCCTCGAGGACTCTCCTGATTTTTCTGCTGGGGATATATTTTAGCTAATTAAATTCCTGAAAAGGAACATCTTAAGCCCGGTCAAATTAAAGAAGGCACGAGCACAACTTTTCCTTTCTCAGTGTGATAGAAAAAAAAAAACCTCAGTAATTTTATTGTTTCTCTTTTTTTCAGGTTGGAGGTGTTGGAAGCTGCCAGAGCCACTGATTCCAATTTGTGTTTCTCCATCTGCATGGAAAATCCATCTGCTTGCAGAAATTGTATTTACACAGCCCATAATCCTGAGCACTCTCAGATATTGGGGATTGAGGCTCTAACGACACTGGAAACCGTTTTTATTAAGAGGCAGAAATTGAATTAGGTAATTATATTTATTGATGGGAAATTAAATTTAACAACTGCGAATCGCCTTAAGTCAGTGTAGCCAGATTTTCATTACTCCAAGTGTGAGGAGTTTCTGCTTTAGTGGATTCTTCTCAGCTCGGGAGGTGCAGCCCAGGGTTCCGGCCTGGAAAAGGGGATTTTGGATCACAACAGCTCCGACCACCTGGCTGGATTCTCTTGCATGGATGGAACAGATCTGTTTCCTATTTTAAAAGCCTCCCAGAGATGTAATGGAAAACTGGAAAACCTGAGTTTTGTGTCCCTGACAGTTGTCTCTGAGCTGGGCGGATGCACCACTACTGCTAAGCCAATGACTTCACATTCCTGGGATTTTTCCTTTTCCTTAGCTCCATGTGACCTCACTTGGGCTGGAATTTCGTGGATAGCTTGTCTTTCTTGCTCTGACATCTAATTATGGGAGAATTCAATTCCTGCCTCGCTCACATGGAGCAGGGCTGGGGTGGAATAATACCGAGACCACAGGCTGAGCTGGGAAATGTAGGCTGGGCTTAGGAGGGGACCCGTGGGGTGACGAGGAGGTTGCTGAGCTTCTGTGGGACAGAAAACCTCGTGTGCAGGGCTGGGACTGTCCAGCAGTGGCTCCGTGTGTTGCATGAAGGGAAAAGGGGCTCTCTTAATTCCCATTAATTCCCAATGTGACTTTTAGCCTCACCTGTCCTTTCCCTTTTCCTCTTCACGCTCCAAGCTCCTTCCCATTGGGCACATCTCCCGTTCCCATTGCCAATATTCCTTTTAAATCCATAATAACCTCCTTCTTATTTCACTTCCTCTTCCTTTCTTGCACTTTTTTTCCTTCAGAAGAAAATGTTCCTGAACAAATCCAGCTACTGAGGCCCCCAGAACTCATTCACAAACTGCTCAGTGCTCCCCCTGTAATTACTTCTCACTGGTGTTGTCTTTATCGAGCTGCCTGTCTTTGGGGTTATTTCAGATTTATCTACTTTAATATTTCAGCCCCTGTTTTTATAGCCTTTGGATTGTTCAGTGATCTTTGATTGCATAATTGAAATGTATTTTTCTGCCTCCTTTAAACTCCTGAATTGGCGGGCAGGCTCGCTTGGCTTTTCTTTTCTTCTCTTCAAGCCTTTTTGATTGATTCCAGCAAGGATCTGCCTTTTATTTTTCTTGATAGTTCCTTTTATTATCTCAATAAAACCTCCCGTGTCAGCTCAATTGAGCAAACTCTTTTTGTACCTGTGCAAACTGAGCCAGGTTTATGATAAAGCACATTTGGTGTAAGGAACATCATTAACTTCTTCTCTTGGATCTGGATAACAACATCCACATCTCCTGGCTCCAGGCCTGTCCTGCCTTTGGCTCCGTGCACAGCTGGGGGCCTTTGCTTTTAGGTTTTCCAACTCATTTTCACTCTGGATAATCATCTGTGGGATATCTTTCCTTTCCCTTTCCCTCTCACCCTCACTTTCCCTTTTTCTTTCCCTTTTTCTTTCCCTTTTTCTTTCCCTTTTTCTTTCCCTTTTTCTTTCCCTTTTTCTTTCCCTTTTTCTTTCCCTTTTTCTTTCCCTTTTTCTTTCCCTTTCCCTTTCCCTTTTCCTTCCCCTTTCTCATTCCCTTTTCTCGTTCCCCTTCCCTTCTTCTCTTTCATGTGATTGTCTCTCAGCTCCTGTTCCAAGAAACATTCCCCAGGAATTGCCTTATGGAGGGATAAGTGCTGAAAACCCACTCAGCCTCAGCACAATCTAAATAAGTAATGCTGGACTTGTGATGAGCCCCATGGCACAAAGCAGACCTTCTGAAGGGCTGGCCTTGGCCCTAAAAATGTGCACTTCACATCTGAGACAAGGAAAGGAAAGAAAAAAGGGCTCTCAGCCTCCTTTGAAGTGGCTAATTTAGGTATTTTTGAGCCCATCTCCCTATTTCACCAGACCCTTTTAGGGAATTGAGGCTCCTTATGTTCAAAGTCACACTGAAATGGTGCCTGGACTGTGCCAGGAGTGGTTTTACTGGAAGCTCCTGGTGTCCACATCTCACCCAGGCAGGAGCTGCCCTTCACCTCTCTTTGTCAGGGCCCTTCCATGGAGGGTTTTACTGGCAATTTTTATTTCTTTGGGTTTTTCATTAATCACGGAATCACAGAACATCCTGAGCTGGAAGGGACCCACGAGGACCATGGGATCCAACTCCAGACCCTGCAGAGGGCACCCAACAATCCCCCCCTGTGCTTGAGAGCGTTGTCCAAACGCTCCTGGAGCAGGGACACCTCCCACTGTCCCAGGCTGCTCCCAGCCCCAGTGTCCAGCCTGGCCTTGGGCACTGCCAGGGATCCAGGGGCAGCCCCAGCTTCTCTGGGCACCCTGTGCCAGGGCCTGCCCACCCTCCCAGGGAACAATTCCTGCCCAATATCCCATCCAGCCCTGCCCTCTGGCAGTGGGAAGTGATTCCCCCTTGTCCTGCCGAATCTTCCAATGGGCAAAATCAGTGTTTAACAAACCCCACATCCTGAGGGGTGTTCTGGCACCACCGAGGTGCTGTGTGTGTTTATCCTGGGAGGTCCCACCCATCATGGAGTAAGGGACCTTTTTACGGAGAACTTGGATTTCTTCCTTTGAAATACGTTCTTCCACACCTTCGGTTCCGAGCCCTGGTTTGCACGAGGGAATCGCTCGGAGGAACTGGGAGCCCGTGAGGTGCCCGACTTCCAACAGCCCATAATGGTCTCTGCTGGCTCCAAAGGGATCTTTTGACAATCTCATCTCATTTAAAAAGCGGGAAAGTGCCCTGAGGATTCCACTTGGATTCAGTGCTCCGTGGGGATAAGTCAGAACAGAACAGGGACGTTGGGTCCGAGCAGTGTCAGGAATTGTGGTGGGAATTTCTCTGAGGAACTTCCAATCTTATTTTTGATTTGTGCTCAAATTATTTCAACTTCTTTCCTTCTGCTTGGGCAGAGAGCAGAGCTGGGGACACCCACGGGATGAGGGGATTTTGGGATGCCCCCCAAACCACTCAGAGCTTGGCCATCATTAACAACCAGGGCAGGACTGTACAAACGGGGTTGTCCCTTGTTTATGGGGTCAGACGCCCCCAGACCCGCTGGGCTGGAGCAGGACATTTCTCTGCTCTTCCCCTGCTTGGAATCAATCTTCACAGGACGAGAGGAGCCCCCAGATGAGCTGTGAGGTTTTGTCACGTTGCTGCAGTGTGAGGAAAGGCCTGGCTTGCTTGGCTTCTTCTCCTTTCTCTGGTGAAAAGATATTTTTAACTGCGGTGAGCAGAACTGAAGGAAATTCGATTCCCAGCATTGACCTGCGAAGCAAAGGCCAAGTGAGCCACTAATGATGCTCTTTAATGTGACCTTCCTGATACAGACATTTGTGTCCTTTGCTGATACCTGCCCAAACTCCACCACAGGCCCATTTCCATTTTTCTGCACCCCGATCAATCCCAGCCAAAACGGCTCAAAATTCAGTGTGTAACTCCGAGACATTTCCCAAAAGGATGAATTCCTGTATTACAGCCCCCTGGAAGGGCTGCTAATGGAACTAATTTCTTCACCTTTATCTCTGCGTGGCTGTTCTTGTTCCTTTCATCCCTGCACGAGTGCTAAGAGAGAGATTTAAAGTCTGGTGTTTCAGGGGAAGGGGCTTGGTTTGGAATTTATCCCAGGAAATCAGCAGCAGAGCCAAGAGATTTGTGAGGAATTATTTGATGATTTCAGAGAAGCTGATTTGGTTTAATTGACAAGGTGGCGACTGGTCAAAGGTTGGACTCGATGATCTTGGAGGTGTTTCCTGAGTTTCCCCTTTGGGAATTTCAAATGCAATATTTGCTTTGGAGTTCCTCTTTCCTCTTTCCCTTTTCCTCTTTCCTCCCTCCTTTTCCCTCTCCTTTTCCCTCTCCTTTTCCCTCTCCTTTTCCCTCTCCTTTTCCCTTTCCCTCTCCTTTTCCCTTTCCCTCTCCTTTTCCTTTTCCCTCTCCTTTTCCCTTTCCTTTTCCCTCTCCTTTTTCCTTTTTCCTTTCCTTTCTCCTTTCCTTCCCACTCCTTTCCTTTCTCCTGGCCCTGTGCATCTCCAATTTATGGCCCAAATCCAGTTGAATCCCTGCAGCGTTTGGAGTCGTGACCACCGTAACCTCCAGCAGAAATAAAGTCAGGTAACCAAGTTAATTTTTTAACCAAAGGCTTAAAAAAGAACCAGAAATGAGAATTAAATTTTAATTAGTTATTCATTGCCGTGGTTTAATTATGCAGTGCTCCTCCAGCAATAGATGTTTGGGTCGGGAGTGATTGTTAATTTATGAATGTATTCTGTATTGATTTGGGAGCAGAGCTGTTTCAGCAGCATCACCTTTCTCTCAGCATTTTCTCCTTAGCAGGCTCAGGGTGTTTGAACTTCCTGTCTGAATTCCTGGTTCAGGTGTTTATTAGAGCAAAGGCCAAGCGTAATTACATTAAAATATGAAATAAGGCAATAATTGCAATGGAATTCAATAATGCAGCAGATGAAGTGGGGCCATTGGGGTGCCTGGGAGGGGTCAGGCTTCCCAAAAGATTTGTTCTTTTCATTTTTTTAGGAGTAAATTGGTATCAGTGCCTGGATCAGAAGTGAGGGATTTGGGTAAAGAAATCTGGTGTTCAACGGATGGAAGAACAAAATGGTTTGGAAATTATTTGGGGGTTTTTGATGGGTTTTGGGGTGTTCATAAAATAATAATAATTATTATTTTAATTTATTATTATTATTATTTAGGGTTGTGGAGCAGGAATTTCAGCCTCCACAGCTCAATGTGCCCCAGAGGATCCCACAGCCATGGAAATACTTCTCCAAGAACCTGGATAACTCCTGGTTCTGGGCTGTGGGATTTTCCTGCTCTGGAATTGCTGCGATGTCCAGGCTCTGCTTAGTCCAGCTTAAAAATGTTGGAGAGAAGCCACTTCACAAAAGACCAAGGGAGAAAATGACCACAATTCCAGGGTGTGAAAGGGAGGAAGGCACTTTACAGGAGAGAAAAATTCCTGGTGTTGGAGAAACAGGACAAACACTGATGGAATAATCGTAGGGTGGTTTGTGGAGAAGGAGACAGAGCAAAGAGGCAGAGGAAGTGTTTTGGTTTCAGCGTCAGCTCATTCCAAGATTCCCTGACACAGGGACAAGGCTTTGCCACAATATCTGCAGGAAGTTAAATCCACCACAGGGTGACCTTGGCAACCAGAGGAAAACAGCCCCCCCCCCGATTTCTTCTTATTTTCCAAATGTGACAAAATTCCCCGGCTGGCTGGAATTCCCCATCGATATCCAGGCATTCCTCGCGGGGGAGGAGAACCTTGGAGCAGGTGTCCCACGGCCACGTCCCCGTGCTGTCTGCAGGATGCTCTGGGTGCATTTTGGGGATATTTTCATTTCCCAAATCGCTGTTGCTGTTTCTCTCCTTGGATTTCAGAGGATGTCCAGAACCCAGCTCGGTGTGACCGCAGCACAGCAGTGAACAGGACGAGTAATTAACTCCAGGCAGTTTCCTCCACTGTCTGTGGCTGCAGCCATCCCTCCTCTCCAAAGGGGGAAAAGAAAAGGAAGCCTTGTTTTCCAGGTCACTGGGAGCACTTTTCCAATGGGAATTGTCTCTCTTCTCTATTCTCTGCTGTCTCTTCTCACTGCCCGTGTTCCAGGTGTGAGCAGAGAGGGGACATTCCAGAGGTACCTTTCCATTGTCTCTGCCAGAGGGCAGGGCTGGATGGGATATGGGGAAGGAATTGTTCCCTGGGAGGGCGGGCAGGCCCTGGCACAGGGTGCCCAGAGAAGCTGGGGCTGCCCCTGGATCCCTGGCAGTGCCCAAGGCCAGGCTGGACACTGGGGCTTGGAGCAGCCTGGGACAGTGGGAGGTGTCCCTGCCATGGCAGGGGTGGCACTGGGTGGGCTTTGGGGTCCCTTCCCACCCAAACCATTCCAGGATTCCATGAAAAATAGAGAACTATTCTGAATTAAGAGGAACAAGACTCTTCAGTGTAGGGAATGTCCTCCATCCACGGGTATCTGTGTGCCAAGGGCTGCTCAGGAAGCAGGTGGACAATGGCCAGCCCACACCAGCCCTCATCCACCTGTATTTAATCCTTCAGATCCTTGTGATTTCCACAGAATCTGAGATTTATGGAGACCAGCAGCAAAGTCAAAGCTGGAAATGGAGAGAGGTTTGTGGGCAGATGGCAAAACTTGCTTCATTTTCCAGAGTGGGAATAATTCCAGGGAAAAGTGTAAAAAGCCTTGCAGTGATTTCAGCTCCTCACTGTCATCACCTTCCCCCTCATTCCAGCCTGGATTTTATGGCAGAAACCAAACCAATGGACCTGGCTGGAAAGTTTTCTGCAGTCAAAGTGTTTGAGAGGGAGAACAATCCCTGTGTGATCCCAGACAGCGCAGGGAGATGACGCCGATTGCTCGTTCGAGGGGGCTGCATCCACTGGAATTCCTTCCTGGGATTGCTGGACCTCCATCCCACAGGAATTCTCTTCCTGGGACTGCTGGGCCTCCATCCCGCAGGAATTCTCTTCCTGGGACTGCTGGGCCTCCATCCCGCAGGAATTCGATCCTGGGAATGCTGGACCTCCATCCCACAGGAGCTCTTCCCTGGGAATGCTGGACCTCCATCCCACAGGAGCTCTTCCCTGGGAATGTTGGACCTCCATCCCTGGCCCCGCTGTGGTGGCTGCCCTGAAGCCGGTGCTGATCCCTCAAACCCCACAGCCAGCCCCAACAATTCCCTTTGTTCTGCTTTCCCGGGCAGTTAAACCCCAAGCAAATCCCCTTTTCTCCGTGCTGGCCCCTGGCCCGGCCGCTGGGAGCAGCACTGCTGCAAACAAAGCTCCACTGAGCAGATAATGAGGCTGCTCTAAAAGTCATTTAAAATTCAGATGATGAAAGATCATCTATTAAGCACTAATCCTCTTCATTTCTGCGTGCTCAGTGCAAAAAGTGAAAGTTTCTGCTGTGAAATCCATACCCAGCCAGGCCTGGAGAGGGGCTGCACGGGGCTTGGAGCAGCCTGGGACAGTGGGAGGTGTCCCTGCCCATGGCAGGGGTGGCACTGGATGGGATTTAAGGTCCCTTCCCACCCAAACCCATCTGATTTTGGGATTCCATGAAATCTGAGTGCTTTAAAATATTTTTATTTATTTTCAGTGTTTTTCCAGAGCCGCTGGATGTGTTCACACCTGAGGCATCACCTGAAGAAGCCGGATCTCTCCGCCTCCTCACACCGGAGATGACGTTTGATGTTTGATTCCCTCAATTTAGGTGGAATTCAGTTATTTTCTGTAGTAATCTACACGTAACTCTTTACTCCTGGTGGTTGTCACTCCTCCCACTGCAGGACCCAGCACAAGGAGGAAAATCCTCACGGGTAAATGGATGGGGATGCTGGCAGTGGCTCCTGGTGACCCTGGTGGGATTGCCAGCCCAGGGATTCTCCCCCCTTCTCCCTTTTCCAAGGAACAGACCTGTGGGCACCTTTGGGGCAGGGTTGTCTCCACCTCTGGAATTCTCTCTGTGGTGACTGAGAACATTCCTTTGAATCTGGAGGTGGTTCTCCTCAGGTAAAAGTAATTTATGACAGGATTTAACATAGCAGGGAGCTGCTCGGGCCCGGCTCCAGGCGGATTTGGGCACTTCCCTCCCACCACAGCCCTCATTCCAGAAGTCAGCTCTCTTTTTGGCTGTTACTGCTGAAAGTTCACCAAAACCACAGACCCTGGGCTTAAGGTGTCCTTTTGGAGGGAATTAAGGAATATTCCTCCATGGAAAGGGCTGTCCAGTGGTGAGTCCCCGTCCCTGGAGGGGTTTGAAGGCCCTGTGGATGTGGCATTTGGGGACATGGGGCAGTGCTGGGTTGGCAGCACTGGGAATGGTTGGAGTGGATGTTCCCAGAGGGATTTTCCAGCCTAGATGGTTCCACAGGTCACTGATTTCACTGATTCACTGAAGCATCTCCTGCAGCTCCATCCAGATGTGCCAGGAGCGGGCGGGGCTGTCCCACACCTCTGGCAGTGTCCCCTCCCGGGGCAGCAGGGACACCTGCACCGCCTCCCTCGGGTACCAGCAACATCCTGGACAACGTTCCCAAGTGGAAAACGCCCGGAGTTTCCCCTCCCTAAGGGCGGGAACACGTGGCTCCTGCAGGAACTGGGGAATGGGTTCACGGAGCTTTGGGAGAGCCCCGCAGGCACATCCCAGCTCCTGGGGTTTGGCTTTGGATTCAGGTCGGAAAATGGCAAATCCTTGGTCTGAGCCAGGGGTTTGGGGATTAAGGAGCTTTGTTTGCTCCCATCAACCCCACAGCTGCAGATAAACCCCCAGTTCCCCGAAAACTTTCTGCCTTTTTTCATCGGGAGTTCGACACTGGATAAACTGGAACCTTTTCTGTTGGGGTGGGTGCTGCTCCTAAGCCTTTCCCACGGCTTTTCATTCACTGAATACACAAACCCAGGGTGCTCCCGGGGGATGAGGAACCTCAGGCATCCCACAGGGTGCTGTCTGGAGAGCCAGGCCCACCCCCTCAGGGGCCAGCACCATCCTGGGTTTTACCCTCCTGCCCAGCCCAGAGGTTCCAAACCCCTCCAGAGCTTTATCAGCATTAATCGGACGTGCAGAATTCCTGTTCTAAATTTCAATCCAAGCCCAGGCTCAATCCATCTCCCCGGATGCTCCAAATCAGTAACCTGCAGTAATTGCTTCTCCTAATGGCTTTCTGGACTGCTGCTGTTATTTCAGAGTGGGATTCTCCTCCTGCTCAATGAAATAATGCAAATATTACCACAAAAACAATGACAAGGAGGGTGGGAGCTTCCACATCTTTCTAAGGCAGAAAAGGAGGAATTGGGGCTTTAAGGTCTGGTTCAAATGATACAAATTCTTTGCATGGCCCTGGAAAAGTTTCATTTTTCTCTTTTACTCAAATTTAACTCTTCAGTGAAGCTGCACAGCAATGTTTGCCCTGCCCATGAGCTGAAACATTTGCTTAATGGTTACAAATTGCTCTGAAAATTCAGCATTAAAAGCTTTGATCAGGCAACTTCATAATTGCTGCTGGCTTTTAAAATGTGTAGCAGGGAGTTCTGGTGGTTCTGAGTCTTCAGCAGCTGCTTTCTCCTTGATTGCTCAGCCATGAGTGAATTTAAAACCCTTATTATTTATATATTATAGATGTAGAAAGTTAAGTCACAGGCTATTCATATGTATTTTTATAAGTGGTTTTATAGCTGCTATTTTAGTATTCTCAGCACACCTTTGTCTGATTCTCACGGCTCCTTGTTTTATTTGTTTGCATTTTTAATGACCCCTGTTTTAATTAACTATTCCTGTCGGGTGCCACGTGGGGGTTTTCAGGTTAGGAAATGAATCCTCACATTTGGATGTCAAAATCCATTATTTCCAAGTGGCATCAGCAAGGTCACGTCCAGATTTTGACCTTGCTGCTTAAGTAAGGTTTGGGAAATCTTGTTCTGTTTGCCTTGGGGGAGTTTTTGTTCGCCCTGGGATTTAGATGTTTGTAAAGTTCAATAAGATACAACGGATATGGAAATAATTTAGGTTTTTAGTGGCTTGGAGCAACCTGGTCTATGGAAGGGGTGGAATGGGATGGGTTTTAAGGTCTCTCTCAACCATTCTGGGATTCTGGGATAAAGAAATGCAGGTTTAAGAGAATATAAAACCCCTTTTTTGGTATTTTTTGCCTGTTTTTTTAGCACTGAGCCCTCACTGCTGTTGTTGGGTGTCCCTGGCAGGAGGTCTCCCCTCAGATGAGGCCAAGGAACAAAGATCAAAGAGTTCCAAGCAAAAAGCCCTTTCTGACTTCTAATTTTCCACAGAGAGGGATGGGGAGCTGATCTGTACCTGGATGTGCCGCTTGTGCCAAGCGAAAACAGGGAACAAACCACCCCTGCTCTCAGCCAGGCTGGTCCTGCTCACAGAATTCAAATTGTGCCACATTTTATTCCCTTGTAAGCTCTGCCCACGTCCCCAGGAACCCGGACTCGTTTCCCCGGGCAGGCCGTGAAGCACAGAGCGGTGTGGGAATGCTCTGACCCCTCAGGTAACCCAATTATCTCCCAGGTCCGTTCCGTGCACTGCTAATTAACGGAGGCAGCCGGGCAGGGGCAGCTCCTCGGCGCTGCCTGAGATCCTCCTCACGAGCCGCTGGTTCCTGCGGCTCTCCGCTCCCTCCCGGGGGCACAGACCCACCTGGCAAACCCTGGGAGCACCGGCACAGGTGAGCGGGGTGGCAACCGAGCACCTGCAAGGTCGCCGTGCACCCGGCAGCTGTGCCCACCTGTGCGGAGCCTGCAGGTGCTCAGTGGGGACGCTCCCCCCTTTAAATGCTGTCAGGGACAAGCTGCTCCCAGGGGTGTTCCCTGGAAAGTTTCCATTGGGAAAGGTCCTGGGGGTGCTGGTGGCAGCTCTGGACACGAGCCCAGGGGTGCCCAGGGGGGCAGGAGGCCGATGGCCCCTGGGCTGTGCCAGCCCCAGCGTGGGCAGAGCCCCAGGGCAGGGACTGTCCCCTGTGCTGGCCCTGCTGAGGGACCCCCGGGATCCTGGGGCAGCTCCGGGCACATCCCACCAGGAGAGCCCTGGAGGGGCTGGAGCGTGTCCAGGGCAGGGAACGGAGCTGGGAAGGGGCTGGAGCCCCAGGAGCGGCTGAGGGAGCTGGGAAAGGGGCTCAGCCTGGAGAAAAGGAGGCTCAGGGGGGACCTTGTGGCTCTGCACAACTCCCTGACAGGAGGGGGCAGCCGGGGGGGGTCGGGCTCTGCTCCCAGGGAACAGGGACAGGAGGAGAGGGAACGGCCTCAGGCTGGGCCAGGGGAGGCTCAGGGTGGACAGCAGCAGGAATTTCCCCATGGAAAGGGTGCTCAGGCCTTGGCAGGGGCTGCCCAGGGAGGTTTGGAGTCCCCACCCCTGGAGGTGTCCAGGGAAGGGCTGGAGGTGGCACTCAGAGCTCTGGGCTGGGGACAAGGTGGGGATGGGGCACAGCCTGGGCTCCATGGGCTGGGAGGGCTTTTCCAGCCTCGGGGATGCTGGGATTTGTAAAACACCCCCTGCCTTGCGTGAACATCATCGCTGGTTTGCAGCAGGCAGAGCAGAGAGGAGTGACCTGACAGGGGGTGTCACACTGGGTGACTCCGAGTGTGACATCTGCCTCCTTGGGTTACACCCTCGTCAGCTGGAATTCTGCACCAGCCCGGCTTTTAGAACCCCATTCAGTCAGGAGTCATCAGCCCTGCAGCCCCACAGCGGCACCAGCTGCACAGGGCTATTGTTCCTCAGGAGAAATATCCTCTGACCCCTTTAATCCCGGGGAAAAGCTGCTTCAGCAGCTCCTGCCCTCCCCGGGCCTCACAGATCACCCAGCACATCACGCAGATCCCGGTGTTACAGAAATAACTGCGCTCCTGACGCCGTCAGGGCCAGGCTGCACGGGGCTTGGAGCAGCCTGGGATAGTGGAAGGTGTCCCTGCCCACGGAACTGGATGGGGATTTAAGGTCCCTTCCCACCCAAACCACCCTGGGGTCCTGTCCTGTCCCTGGGGTGGTCTGCACAGTTATCTCTGCAATGAGCAAACTCAGAGCACAGCCATTTAAAACATCACAGCTGGAGTGAATATTCTTTGTGCCCCACTGCTGGGGAAATTTCCCCTGATCCTCATTTTAATTCGGCAGAACATCATCAAGCGTCGCTCATCCACCCTCTGATCCTAAACTCCAGGATTGTTTTCCTCTCCCTGACTTGGGCTGGAACTGCTTGGAAGTGCATTTCCCACACAGGATGTTCCAGCCCTGTGTCCCTCCTGCGCAGTTTGTGCTGCAGCCATTCCAGCTTGTCCCGTTCTGTTCCAAGTTCTTCCTCTGGAGAAATCCCATTAAACTGGGGCAGTTCAGGGTCCTGCATGTGACTCCTGCCATGGGCTGTGGGAAGGCAGCAGCCTGGCACTGCAGGATCCTTCCTGCGGGGAAGCTTCGCCTGAGCCTGAATTTAATGCATCAGTTCCTCAGGTCATTAATAAACCTTCGTAACGACTCAATTCGGCATTAAAGCCACTTAAACGGCTTTTTATTCCCCATTTATTACTCAGTGTTTCCTCTTATAACTCTGGCATTTTGTGGGTTTTTTCCTCACCTACCTTCATGTAATTGCAATATCCATATTCTCTCAGGTCAGGTGTGAACGAGTTCCAAAGGAGCTGAAAATCAACAAAAATGCTCTCTTTGCCCCCCCTTTTCCCCCTCCTCTTCTCCAGCTGGGCAATCCTCCCGTTTATTTGGGAGATTTCTCCCCACTGATATTAAGGAATATCATTGATCCCAGTGTGAGAGATCACATCCTGTGTCAGTTTAACAGATGTGAAAACCCTTCATTACTCCACTGCTGGAAAATGAAAATCCCTGACATTTTAGGACTGCATTTTGAAAAACCCAATTTTTACCCCCACTTTTAAAACATTTATTCCAGCAGAGAGCTTTGAATTCAGCTGTTGCACAGTGAAAATGAAGATGAGGTTTGTTGTTTTGATATTCCTTTTGATATTTAATTTCGGTATTTAATTTCTCCAAATCTTTTTTAATTAAAAGAGGTATCATCAGTCTCAACAAACCCAATTGTTGTGTAAAACGAACACTGCACTTGGCATTTGGAAGCTTCTTTAGACACCTCGTGTTAGAATACAGGGATCAAGCGGACTTTTACCCTTTATTCCATTATATAACTGGAACAACGTCATTCTATAAATTCAACAGAGCCCCGTTTGCCTCCCAAAGCTTTGAGGGAAATTTATGGGGTAATGAAAATGTGTTCAGAAAGATAAATTTCTATTTCATTCTCTGGATTTTTGTCACAGTTTCCAATTCCTGTATTAAATAATCTGTTTCTTTTAAAGAGGGTTATATAACGTCAGGGCTGACAGCTGAGCTTGCAGGATGCTGTAATTAAGCTGAATTGTAAATAACTGCACAAAGGGGCTGCTGGAAACACCGATCTCAGCCCTGAATAAGCCCCTAATTCATCAAAAATACAAAAGAGATTCCACAGGTGGCGTCAATTTCATGTTCTTGAAGTGACTTCATTAAAAGGATACCAAATAATTGAATCATTAAATTTTTAGCCACGGCCCTCAGAGTCCCTTTCACCGGAGAGATTCTTTCAAGAGAGATTAGTGGTTGAGACTGAGATGGTTTCGAGCCAGCACATGACAGTTTAAGAGCCTGTTTTAGTTAGAAAAGCTTTTAAGATGTTGGGAAATGGTGGGGTTTGGATAATGCGGAGCCAAATTGCCCTCCCTTCAAACGAGCATTTATATTGTCTTGATTAATGCTGCAGAGATCTGCCAAGGAATGCTTCTTTTTGCTGTTTGTGCAGGGTCCCCTTCTGCTCTTTTCCTGCCTAAACCCCCCTGGCAGGGTGGTTGGAGAGGTCCTTGCAGGGCCAGGTTAGTCAGGGCTAAATTGGAGCTTGGCTTTGTTATTTCAGGCTGTGTCATCCTTGTGATTCCACCCCTGCTGTATTTTTAGGAGCTGTTATATGGAACAGAGATGAGCTGAGCTCCTTCTTCCCAGGCTCCCATAATGACTCCAATTTCCAGAGGGAAGGTAAAGTGCTCTAATTACCATCCTGAGCCTGGGATTGGGGAAGGGGAGGGAAACCAGTGAAAAACACCAGGCAAAATTCCAGCCTGATCTCCGATTCCCTTTAATGCTCAAAGCCTTTTAGAAACCTTTACACACTTCTGAAGGAAATCCATCCCATCATTAAATCTCTGCCTGTGTTACAAATGAAGAGCTTTGCACCCCCTGAAGCAAATGCAGCATTTAAGAGTTTCTTTAGGAATTGCTGCTCCATGTTCCTGCCAGGGATGTGTGAGGGTCTCAGGCAGGGTGACACCAGCTCCTGTCCCTGTCCTGTGACACAGGAAATCACCCAGGGAGTGACATTGGCCACAGCAGTGGATTTAGGGGTTTTCCTGGATTTCCCAGTGGCTGCCTGAGGGATCTGGGGAGCTCTGCCCGTGTTCTCCAGCATCTGCCAAACGGCTTCGGCAGATTTTGCTCCCAGCCTGCTCCTACATCCGTGCTTTTAGAAGGGAAGGGATGCTAAATGTTCATTACCCTGGAGCTTTGGGCTGCTTTCCAGTGAGGGACCAGCCTGCTGCTCCAAACAGCTCCTTGGGAGCTGCCTGGGAGCCAGAGGGCAGGGCTGGATGGGATATGGGGAAGGAATTGTTCCCTGGGAGGGTGGGCAGGCCCTGGCACAGGGTGCCCAGAGAAGCTGTGGCTGCCCCTGGATCCCTGGCAGTGCCCAAGGCCAGGCTGGACACTGGGGCTTGGAGCAGCCTGGGACAGTGGGAGGTGTCCCTGCCCATGGCAGGGGTGGCACTGGGTGGGCTTTGAGGTCCTTTCACCCATCCCAGGCTGTGAGTCTGTGACTGTAAAACAAGGCCTCACTGAGAGGATTTAATACTGATGCCTTGAGGGGCTGCCCAGACACAGAGCCCAGGCAGGAGCGAGGGAATAAGGGTGGGTGTTTATCTGAAAGGCCTTCAAAGGTGCGCCCTGGGGAGCCAAAGGCCACACCCAAGCTGGACCCCGAGCTGGACCCCGAGCCACGAGTTCCTCACACTTTGATAGGTTTGGTTCATTTGCAGATCAGCATCAATTCACCAATTCAAACTTGAGCTGATGATGGAATTTCTTCCATTTCTCCCCCTCTCCAGAGGCCCTGGTTTGCACCTTTAGGGCCTGGGACAGCCTGAGTGTCCTTGAACAAGGAGCTGGGAGAGGCTTTGTTGTGTCTGTCTGGCACAAGGGAGCAGCAGCCAAGAGGCTCCAAGGAGCTCCAGAGTCCCACACTGGGCAGGGCAGGATTTAAAAATATAAAAGCCAGAACCTAAGGCATCAATAGAAAGCTTTGAAATCCAGAGCAGGGTTACAAACCCAGGCTTCAGGCACAGCACTTGTAGGCAAAATTCCCAGCCTGTGCTCCAGAACATCGCTCAGAACCAGCCCTGGGCTGCTGGTGCCTGTTTCCTCTTGGATTGAGCAGAATGGGTGCAAACAAAGGAAAATCGGGGGCTGGAAAGGGCTGTGAGGGGGCAGCCAGGGGGGGTCGGGCTCTGCTCCCAGGGAACAGGGACAGGACAAGGGGAAATGGCCTTAAGTTGCACCAGGAGAGGTTCAGGTTGGATATTAGTGAAAATTCCTTCCTGGAAAGGGCTGTCCAGCCTGGCCCAGGTGGAGTCCCCATCCCTGGAGGGATTTTAAAGCTCTGTGGAGGTGGCACTTGGGGACACGGGGCAGTGGTGGCCCTGGCAGTGCTGGAATGGTTGGACTCGATGGGCTCCGAGGGCTTTTCCAAGCCCAATGCCTTTATGCCTGTGATTCCTCCTGCACATTAAACACCAGGAAATTAAAGGGGGGTTCCTCTTCCTTGGGAATTTTCTCTCCGTGGGTTTGTTTTCCTTTTCCTTTTTTTCCCAGTGAATAATTGCAGAAGCCAAGCCATGGCCTCCCCGGAGCTCTGCCAGCAGGAGCAAGCGGATCCTTGGCCTTGCTGTGCCTCGGTACTGATTCGTGCTTCCCTTGGGATGGAGGGTGAGTGTGAGAGGGGATTTCTCAGCTCCCAGTCTGGGGCTGGGCAGGATCTGGAGCCACAGCTCCGTGTCACCAATGTCACTGGGCTGAGGAGCTTGGCCACGTCTCCCCTGTCTTTGCAGCGGTGCAGTGAAGCTGCCAGGACCAGAAAATCCAATGGATTTTCCCTCACAGGAGTTATTCCAGCCCATTTCCTTCTAATATAATGAAACTGTGGGATAACTGCAGCACTGAGAGGTGCCAGGCTCCCTGACCCTCATTCCCTCTTTCCATGCTTCCATTTCCCAACCCGCCCAGCTCCCAGGGCAGAATTCCCGTGCATCCATGTGCTGTTGTGTGCAATATTCATCAGGATGGAAATGAGATTATCCCTGACATTTCCAGAGTGCCAGGATCAGGGCAGAGCGTGGCTCTTGGCTCCCTGAACTCCGAGGCTGGTTCCCATCTCCTGACAAGCCAGAGGAGCTGCTTTTCCTGGGGGCACTGGGAGCAGATGGCTCTTCCTGGAGAGCTGCTTTTCTGGGAGGTTTTATTTATCCCTTTTTTTCCTGCCTGCACTTCAGATGTTTGAATGGGCACGAGGCAAACGCTTTTTATTCCTGTGTTGTTCCAAGGAGTGATCCTGCAATCCTGCAGCTTTTCAGGGCAGAGAGAGCTTCAATTAAACTCTTCAGGGGGATTTGCTTGATTGTATCGCAATGCCAGCAGTGAAGAGGAAGATGTGCTGAGGATAATGGGCGCTGAGACAATGTAAATATCGGTTTGTGTGAGTGGTTTCTTGCAGCTATTGATAAAAGTGGCTCTGGGATGCGTTCAGGCTCCTGGTCAAGGCTGGATGAAATGCTGCTGGTAGGATTTGATGCAAAGATGGATTTTCAAGGCCACTTCTCTGTTTGAGTGGATAAGAACAGCAACCAACAGCAGCAGCAGCATCACTCCTCTCACTCCCAGCTCTGGGCTCCAGCTACAACTCTAGAGGGAGAGCACATCCCACTCTCTGAGCCCAGGAACTCAGCTGATTTTAAAAGAGATCATTTCTTAGGAGCTTGCGTGTGCTGCCGGTTTAATTTTTGGAGTTTCCTTGTGATTTAAGACTTGAATTTAGAAATGTTTAGAATTTAGAGAACAGCCCTGCTGAGCTGGAAATGCTCTGGCTACACAGCTTCACCCCTCACGTTAAAACTTCCTCTTTAAACAGGAAGAATTTAAGCCTTAGAGGAATAAATCAATGAGTGAAAATTATCTTGAACAATCCTTTTCCATGGAAAGACAGCTGCAAATCTGGTTTTGTTTGCAGCTTGGGAAGGGTGCAGTGCTTGCTCTGGAAGCCCTGCAGTGCTTGCTGTTCTACGATTTATTTGGGAGAGTGGGAATAACTGAATTTTGGCAGGGAAGCTGTGCCATTTGCACAGATATTTGGGATGTTCTGGCCTCAAGGATGTGTGTCTGCCCATAAATAAAACAAATCCAACAATGGATTTTATTCCACGTCTGAGAACAGTTGGACTGAGGTTTGGGGAAGACGATGTTCAGTAAAATGAAAGTCGAGTGAAGAAATCCAGTTTGACAGGAAACAAATGGAGCATTAATTTCTCACTTATTTAAGAAAAACGCTCTGATAGTGAAGCATTAAACATGAGAGAAGCCAAACTATTTGAAGTTGTCTCATAAGAAATAATATAACTTGTATAATTCATTGATTGAATTACAGAGGACTCGGTGCAGCCCGTGGTGGGGACAGGGAGAGGGGGAAATGCCACCCTATTCCTGTGTCTGGACTCTGCAGGAGGAGCGAGCTGTTCCCTGCAAACCCCTTTGCTGTGCTCTTTGCTCCTGAGGAACTGGGGATTGTATTGAGCTGGGAGGTCCTGGGGCAAGAGGGGGAGAATTCCTTATACTTCTGTGTGAAAGGAGCACCAGAGAGTCACAGCTCTGCCTCAAACTCATTATAGCTAACGAGCGTTAGCTACAAGAATTAATTGTTGATATTGGCGGCTCAACAGCTGATTGTGCTTCCCTTAACACAGCCCGACTTCCTGGGTTTGTGGGATCTGCTGCCTCGTCCCCCTACTCCCACAGGATGCGGGGTGCTCCTCAGACCGACGGAATGCCGCTGCAGGAGAAGCCCAGCGATGTTCCTGCTCGGCTCTGCTGTGCCGCGGAGCGACAGGATTTCCCGGGAAGCACAGTTCCGCCAGGCTTTGCACAGGACAGTCCTGGTGACGGACTTGGACCAGCACAGCCGCTCCTGAGCTGGAGCTGTCGGTACAAACACAGGCTGGATCCACCTGGGGATCCCAGGAGGGGCAGGGGCTGCAGCTGGGAGGGATGGATGGAGGGAGAGATGGATGAAGGGAGGGAGGGATGGATGGAGGGAGAGATGGATGAAGGGAGGGAGGGATGGATGGAGGGAGAGATGGATGAAGGGAGGGAGGGATGGATGGAGGGAGAGATGGATGAAGGGAGGGAGGGATGGATGGAGGGAGAGATGGATGAAGGGAGGGAGGGATGGATGGAGGGAGAGATGGATGAAGGGAGGGAGGGATGGATGGAGGGAGAGATGGATGAAGGGAGGGAGGGATGGATGGAGGGAGAGATGGATGAAGGGAGGGAGGGATGGATGGAGGGAGAGATGGATGAAGGGAGGGAGGGATGGATGGAGGGAGAGATGGATGAAGGGAGGGAGGGATGGATGGAGGGAGAGATGGATGAAGGGAGGGAGGGATGGATGGAGGGAGAGATGGATGAAGGGAGGGAGGGATGGATGGAGGGAGAGATGGATGAAGGGAGGGAGGGATGGATGGAGGGAGAGATGGATGAAGGGAGGGAGGGATGGATGGAGGGAGAGATGGATGAAGGGAGGGAGGGATGGATGGAGGGAGAGATGGATGAAGGGAGGGAGGGATGGATGGAGGGAGAGATGGATGAAGGGAGGGAGGGATGGATGGAGGGAGAGATGGATGAAGGGAGGGAGGGATGGATGGAGGGAGAGATGGATGAAGGGAGGGAGGGATGGATGGAGGGAGAGATGGATGAAGGGAGGGAGGGATGGATGGAGGGAGAGATGGATGAAGGGAGGGAGGGATGGATGGAGGGAGAGATGGATGAAGGGAGGGAGGGATGGATGGAGGGAGAGATGGATGAAGGGAGGGAGGGATGGATGGAGGGAGAGATGGATGAAGGGAGGGAGGGATGGATGGAGGGAGAGATGGATGAAGGGAGGGAGGGATGGATGGAGGGAGAGATGGATGAAGGGAGGGAGGGATGGATGGAGGGAGAGATGGATGAAGGGAGGGAGGGATGGATGGAGGGAGAGATGGATGAAGGGAGGGAGGGATGGATGGAGGGAGAGATGGATGAAGGGAGGGAGGGATGGATGGAGGGAGAGATGGATGAAGGGAGGGAGGGATGGATGGAGGGAGGGAGGGATGGATGGATGGATGGGCTGGAAAAGCTGCTCTCTGCCCAAGGTTTCAAGTGGAGACGTGAAGTGAAGGAAAGCAAATCAGCTCCTGGTTCCCAGCACATCCATTTCTGCTGCTCCTGCACTCCATCTGTGCCATGTGGACGCCAGAGATTTAAAATAATCACGGAATGCAGCCTGGGGGCAGGAGGCAGGGCACGGGGAGCGGGGCTGGGTCATTGCTCCCCCTTCCCGCACTGCCCCGCTCCACCAGCTGCAAATGGACACGAAAGGTGGCATTTCCCTGGGGGCAGGAACAGGGCTGGTGTCAGGCTGGCCCGTCCTGTCACTGCTCCCTCCCTGCCTGGCTGTGCCACGGCTCTGTCTGAGCTTCCCACTGATCGCTACACAACTGCCTGGAGCTCTGCTAATTAATAATTAGCGTCACTTTTGTCTTGTGCTGCTCCAACAGTTGTGTTTCGTGGGCTCTGGCAGAGCTGCTGCCGGGGAGGGGCAGGGCTGGGGCCCTGGCAGAGCAGAGCTGTCACTGCTCATTAAGGATGCTCTCCTGGGCCACCTCTGATGTATCATGATCCTGTTAGCAGTAGATTTAAACATTTGCAATCTGATTCTGAGCTCCTGTTTGCAGCAAGATTTAAACAATTACAATCTGGTTCTGAGATCCTGTTTGCAGCAAGATTTAAACATTTACAATCTGATTCTGAGATCTTGTTTGCAGTAAGATTTAAACATTTCCAATGTGATTCCATGACCCTGTTTGCAGTAAGATTTAAACATTTACAATCTGATTCTGAGATCCTGTTTGCAGTAAGATTTAAACATTTACAATCTGATTCTGAGATCCTGTTTGCAGTAAGACCGAAACTTTTACAACCTGCAAAAAGCTTTCAGTTTCCCATTCCAGTGAGGGAAGCTCATCCTGCCCCAGAAGTCTGCAGGTTTGATTTTGGGAGACATTCTGGGGCTCCGTCCAAACCAACACCTATTGAGGGAAACTTTGTCTTTCCACAAGTGACTCTGATGCTCAAGCTGCAGTGGAAATGACAAAATACAGATGTAGAGTGGGACATAAATAATAGGAGAAGTTGTGGTTTGAGGCATTTGCGTGACTCGGAGCACTGGTTTTTACAAGAAACGATGGTGATGAGCAGGACCTTCTGGGCAGTTTGACTCGGCACGTTCCCATCCTCAGATTTGGGGTGGATGTGATGCATCTATTGCATATCCCTAAAAATCAGACTGAGCTGTTTTCCTGAAAGGGGCATTAAAGGGTTTTGCCTGCTGTAAAACGACAGCGGGCTGTAAAAAAGCTGGGTATGGACAGGATTTCACAGCTGAGAGTTTAACAGCGGTTGGTCCCTGTCGCTCCTGCCCATTCCAGGCTCTGAGATTCCTGAACATCCCGCTGCAGAGTTCAGGGCTGATTTAGGGGAAGGACCAGACGTTACCAGCGTCAGTGGGAACATCCCTCCCCTTGAGCTGGAAGGTTCAGTTTGGCTGGGAAGAGGTCAGGGAGCGTGCCCTGCTGTGCCCCCTGCCTTCCACAGGGCAGCTCCGGGAGCGATCTCAGCCTCCGGAACACTGCAGAGCCCTCAAACTGCAGGCTCAGTCCCGATGAGAGGAATCCTCGCGCTCCGAGGATGGGGATGGCCCTGAGGAACTGCTGAGGTCACTGAGTGTGTCCAGCTGGGCAGGGGACACTCCCTGGGGCTGCAGCTCCGGCCTCTGGCCTCCGTGAGCGGGACAGGACCGCTGGGGATGGCCATTCCATGATTCCCTGACCTCTGTTACGCACAAGAGCCGCAGGGTCACCGCCGCTGAAACTGTGCAAACAAAGGCTGGATCCTGGCACAGCCCGGTTTCCGGGTGTTTCTGGAACACTGCGCTCCCAAAAATCCACTTCAGGGGTCACTCGTGGCTGGTGATGACAGGTTTGTAGGAAGAGACAATAATTCCCTGTCACAGGAGGCGGAGCTCGGGCAGTGAGGAGGGTTTGAAGTGAAATAAACTGGAAATAGGAGGAGGGGGAAGAGAAATGAGATCCCAGAGGAGAGGAAGATTTGCTGTCCCATTTTTAACCCCTGAAGGGCTGTGTTGTGGGATCAGCAGGGAAGCAAAGATCTCATTTGAGGCTCGGGCTCGAGGTGGGTGATGGAGGTGCTGTCAGGCTGAAATTTGATGTTGTGGAGGCTGAACATTTCCTGCGAGCCTGGGGAAGGCCTTGCACAGCTTTCCTAGGAGAGGATCTCGGTGCCTGTGCTGCACATCTATAACTGCAAAGTGTCAGTTGGCTGATGACTTTTAAATTAATTATAGATTTTATAGTTATGAGCAACTTTTCAGCCCAGGCATTAACGGTTTATCTGCACTCAGAACACTGCACTTGGAAATAGTTCCCTACACATCTTCTCCCAAGACTTGGATGAGACTCGGAGCTGAAATAAATGTGCAGGAGCAATGTGGGCACTTTGCAGCCCCACATAATTTGGAGCATATTTCATGATGGAATTACACCCGAATATCTCATCATTTTCCTCACTTGTCACAAAAGGTCATGCAAAGCTGTAAACAATCAATGGTTTTCATGTCTGAGATGGGCAAGCTGGAACAGTTTTTCATGAGCTGTGAAGGTTAAACGAGGCACTTGCCAAGATCTATTGAGAGCCATCCAGGCTTTACATATTTTATGGAATGTTCAGTGCATGCTCATTACCAGCACCATTAATGGCTTATGATGGATCAAAAGGGGTTGGGGTAGATCCCCCAGGTGGAAATCAGACAATTCCTCTCTTCTCTGGGGGATTATCCTGAAGACACGGGGATGGGAGGGATCTTTGTGTGGTGGAGTTTGTGGTGTGCGAGGGGCTGTGCCAAACCTTACCCTCTGAGCAGGAAAAAGAGGCTTTTGGTGTAGAATTCCACAGCCCTGGGAATGCTGGTTATCATTTTTGGCCCATTTTACAGGCCCACACTGGCTTCTCCCAGGGAGCAAGGGACAGGACTACAGGGAATGGCCTCAGGTTACACCACGAGAGGTTTGGTGGGACATTAAGGAAAATTTCCCCACAGAAAAGGTTGTCAAGCATTGGAACAGGGAAGTGGTGGAGTCACCTGGAAGCGTTCAGAACACCGGTGGACGTGGCATTTGAGGACAGGGGTAGTGGCGACCACGGGGCTGCTGGGTGATGGTTGATGACCTTGAAGTTTTTTCCAACCTCAATAATTCTGCAGTTCAGAGGACTCCACGTTAGCCCCTTCTGCCAAATTCAGGACTCTTGGGAAGGGGGAAAGCAGAGCCACCTTCACCAGGGAGGGAGGGAAGTCTGCACAAAGGCAAGGACAGTGCTGGGACATGGAATTCTGTCAGCCCCGTGCTGGGGAGGTGCTGGAGATGCCTGGAACTCTACTGTCCTCCTCGGGCTGCAGCTGCCTCGCAGCCCTGGGTCACAGAACCACAGAATCCCAGAATATCCTGAGCTGGAAGGGACCCCCAGGATCATCCAGTCCCACCCCTGTCCCTGCACAGACACCCCAACAACCCCACCCTGGGCACCCCTGGCAGCGCTGTCCAAACGCTCCTGGAGCTCTGGCAGCCTCGGGGCCGTGCCCATTCCCTGGGGAGCCTGGGCAGTGCCCAGCACCCTCTGGGGGAAGAACCTTTCCCTGTGGACTGGATCATTCCTGCTCTTGCTGTTGGGAGCAGCCAGCGCCTGCCCTGGTGACAGCAGAAACTCCCGGGGCTCTGTGCCTGCCTTTCAGAGTAAGGCTGAGAGTGCTGTCATCGAGTTAATCTTGGAGCAGCGATGAGCAGGGATTAGTGGCTGAGGCAGAGCGTCCCCGTGGCCCCGGGGCAGCTGAGGGCCTAATCCCGCCTGTCTCCCTTTCACTCCGCAGAGATAAGGGAGCCAATGTCTATTTACAGATCTCCTGGGGGCTGTGTGGGATCAGTCCCTGAGTGTCCCTAACCCCCCTGTCAGTGCTGAGCACCCAGAGAGGGCAGCAGGGAGGGATGGACGGCAGGCAGAGAGTGGGATCTGTTCCCTCAGCCTCCTTCAGGGGCTCACAGAACCAGACTGGATAATTTTATCTCGGTGCTTAGGACTGGAGTGGTGACAAAGCAGCAGCACAGGGTTATGGATCACCAAAGCACTGCTTCACTCTGGGTGTGCTGAGGGTCAGATGGGATATTTGGGAGAAATTCTTCCCTGGGAGGCCCTGGCACAGGGTGCCCAGAGAAGCTGGGGCTGCCCCTGGATCCCTGGCAGTGCCCAAGGCCAGGCTGGACATTGGGGCTTGGAGCAGCCTGGGACAGTGGGAGGTGTCCCTGCCATGGCAGGGGTGGCACTGGATGGGCTTTGAGGTCCCTTCCAGCCCAAACCAGTCTGGGATTCTGTGATAAACCAAATTCAGGGCTGTTGGATGTGAGACAATGGGCTTTAATGATTTCACAAGTTGCTAAATTTGCTGACCCTATTTTTCAGAGCGGAAGAAATGCTGATTAACACCACTGGGATCCATAAATACCCCCTGAAGCCATAAAAGGTTGATGGGAGATAAGAGGAGGGGTCACTGTGGGTAACGCCCCTGAGCTGGGCAGCCCCGTGAACTCTCTTCGAACACCTCATTCATCAACAGGAGGAGCAATTGAGTCTCCTCATCACCTGGGTGATTCACTGGGACAAAAAGCAGAGATTTCCCTTTGCCCATCACCCCAAGGCTGCGCTTTCTGTCCTGCCTGGCACAGGGAGCTGAGGGTGGTCCTGCAGGATGTTCAGGAGCCTCTTGGAAATGAAATCAATGGAAACCTTCCCAGAGGCGAGCACTGGGGCTTCAGAAACTCAAAATACTGTGAATTTGGAGACTTTGATGTGGTTTGGGTTTAGAGTTTTTTGTGGGTTTCTTGTTTGGTTTTTTTTGTTGTTTTGTTTTGTTTGCTTGGTTTGGTTCTGTTGTTGCTGTTTGTTTGGGATTGTTTTATTTTGTTTTTGTTTGTTTGGGGTTGTTTTGGTTGGTTGGTTGGTTTTGGTTTAGGTTTTCTTTTTGTTCCAATTTTTTCTCTGTTTTCTGCCTCTGTAGGTTTGCAGTGGCAAAGGAGGAGCCCCCAGAGCAGCACCAGGTGATTCAAACCCTCCAGATTCAGCCTCACGTTGGGTAAATAATCCCCTGCAGGGACCTGACCTGGCTCAGGTGATGTTTCTGTGCTGGTGGAGAAGCTCTGCGTGTGCCAGGAGCTGCTGGGAGGGACAGAGGAGGGACAGAGGGGACCTGCAGAGCACAGAGGGAGGGAAATTCTTACCACAGCTCCTTAACCCGGCCCTCTCAGCACCTCCCTAGTGCAGCCCAGCAGTGCCAGATCCGCGTGAACACTCCCAGGATCCCAAACCCCCCCTGCCACGCGCTCCTCACAGAGCACTGGGTGCTTTTTAACTCTTCTAAAAAGTGTTTTATTTGTGCCCTACCGCGGATTTTTTGCTCACACAAATATTTATGAGCCCCCGTGTATCTTTGATGGGAAAGGGATTCCTCTCGTGGCTCTTGGGCAGGGAATTGGAGCCTTCCCAGCCCCTGCTCCTCACGTCCCTCCCTCTCCCTGGCCTGGCGTGGAGCAATCCTGGCTCTGGTCCCCTCTGAGGGTGACAAACGCTGGCCCAGCCCAGTTGTCTTCAGTGCTCAGTGATGCCTCGGGGCCCCTGGGTTAGGGCAGGGTTGACCTGACCGTGCACACCCCAAAATCGCTCGGTGAGGCGGCCGCAGGGCCAGGCTTGGCTGGGGGATGGGACCCGCTGCCAGGGCCTGCCGCCACCCGTGTCCCCAGGGAGGCACAGAGAGGTCACAGAATCCTCTCCTTTGGGAAATCCCTCTGGGAGCATCGATCCCAACCATTCCCAGCACTGCCAGGGCCACCGTGTCCCCAGGTGCCACATCCACACGGCTGTGAAACCCCTCCAGGGACGGGGACTCCACCAGCTCAGTGTCACTGAATCCATGGAATGGCAGCCGGCTCAGATTCGTCTCCCTGCAGTGATTCCTTCACTGGAAACCGTGGAGCCACCTCTCTGCTTCCCCTGATGATTATTTCAGGAATTATTCATGCCGTGTGCTCGGAAGGATCCTCAGAGGTTTCCTTGGGAAGCTGCTGCTCCTCAGGGACTCGGCTGCTTGATATTCACAGGGTTCATTTTTCAGAAATATCCAATTTTCCAACTATTCTTTAAAGAAAATGAAGTTTCCTTCCCTCTCCCGAGCTAGGAACACATCTCTCATGCAGCAAACATGTTTTCTTTTGTCTTCTGGCAATCGCGCTGGGAAGCAGAGCAGCAGCATTCCAGGGCACCGTTCCTGGGCTGGGTCCTTGTTCCCTGGAGGCAGAGACAGATTTCAGGGAAGCTGCGGGGCTTTGCACAGGCTCAAAACCTGCTCCCCAAACCTGTGCAGACTCCAGGGACTTCTTGGCACGTGGGGATGCTTCTCATGAGGGTTCATGCGGAGTCTCCGTGGCTGGAAGGGTTAAAAACATTTTTGTTTTTAACAAAACATTTTTTGTGGTGCTTTGCAGCGAAGTTTAGTAGGGATGGGGGTGATCAGTCAGAGGTTGGATGGATGATCCTGGAAATCTTTTTCCCTACAAATCCCTCAGCCTCAGGGTAGGGTAGAGGACACCATCAGCTGCTCTCGGGTTTTAATATTTGGAGCTGCACCAAGGAAGTGGGGAGAAATCCTCACCAACAGCCTTTGTTTCTGTTTTGGGGACTCCCATGCTGCTGAAGACAGTTGGGGAATTGGGAATTAGGAAAATTCCGGTGCTGAGCAGCCAAAGGGTGCAGGCACTGATGGTCCCCTGGGGTCAGAGTCACCGTGAGGGGCTGGGCTGGCTGCTCTGCAAGGGAAAGGGGATTTTAGAATCCCAGAAACTCCTAAGCTGGAAGGGACCCACAGGGATGATCCAGTCCAGCCCCTGACCCTGCACAGACCCCCCAACAACCCCACCCTGGGCACCCCTGGCAGCGCTGCCCAAACGCTCCTGGAGCTCTGGCAGCCTCGGGGCCGTGCCCATTCCCTGGGGAGCCTGGGCAGTGCCAGCACCCTCTGGGGGAAGAGCCTTTCCCTGATCTCCAGCCCAAAACCCCCCTGACAGAGCTCCAGCCGCTCCCTGGGGTCACCGGTCCCAGGGCAGGGATCGGAGCCGCCCCTGCGCTTCCACACTCCCCAGTTCAGTCACTAATTAATGAGCAAATTGCCGTAAATCCTTCGCCTGGGTTTTCCTTCGCTTTCAGGCACAGCCACACCCTGATGGGGGAGTGGCTGGGGACCTGCTCTGTTTAATGAGGAGGGATTAATTAACTGCGCGTTATCCTGTAGCTCCGTGGGGTTTAGCTCTGAGCTCTGCCTCTGCGGGGTGCACGCTGTGTCTGGCTGGTCCCCTTCGCACACCGGAGGGATGCCACAGAACAGGCTTGATTTAGAGAGGATCCTTCACGTGCTGGGGATGGAGAATCGTGGATTCACGGGTGCTCTGGTGAGACAGGGATCTGTGGAATCACCACGGGAAGGAGCCTGGCCAGAGCTGGGGAGAGGAGGCTGCTCTCCGAGTCAATCCAGTCACAATCTGTCATCCCAAGTCACACAAACTCCGTGTGTGACACGGAGGGGGAGGACGGAGCTGGCACCCCGAGCCCTGCCATGTGTCACTCGCACAGGTGTTGTTTTCCCTTGAATGCGTTATCCTCGAGCAGATGCCGTGGGTGGAGATGTGGGGCTTGGAGCAGGAACTGTGAAATGTCAG
The DNA here is from genome assembly GCA_013397775.1 of Eulacestoma nigropectus. Taxonomy (NCBI): domain Eukaryota; kingdom Metazoa; phylum Chordata; class Aves; order Passeriformes; genus Eulacestoma; species Eulacestoma nigropectus. Next base: position 710,608 of record VZTE01003042.1, read on the forward strand.
AATGCTCAGCACGCGGCTTTGGGAGCCCGATCCCACGGGAGGGGAGCTGGAGCCGAGCGGGGAGCGCTGCTGGGCCTCTCTGGGAGCGCAGCTCCTGCCAGAAGTGCAGAGCCCAGGGAAAAGCAGATTCCTCAGCCCTCGGCGGCTGCGTGTGGAGCTGCTGCCTCCTGGCACACTGCGTCTCTCGTGTCGGGCTCTGATGTGACTGCAGATGTCACAACCCAGCACATCTCCCCAGCCTGCCAGGCTCTGTCTCCGGGGGAGGGCTGGAGCTCAAAGAGGCTGCTGAGGGAAGAGCTTCCAGCTGTGGAGCCACTTCTCAGAGGCTGTGGCAGTGCAGGTGTGCTCCCGTTCTTCCCCGGCTGAGATGTGTGCGGGGTGTGCTCACCTGTCCCAGGTGCTGCCTGATACTTTTTAGGGCTGGTTTGTCCCCACCCCTCAGCCCCTCTCAGGCCCCTGATCACCTCCCTGTCCCTTTGTTCTCGCTCCTTGTTCTGGAAAGGTCTGCAGGTGCGAACCCCGGGTGTTGTTTCTGGATGAACCCCTCTGCCAGGGTTTGTCCTTTGCAGAGCAAACCTGCAGTGTGAGGAACGCCAGAGCTCTCCCTGCAGGGAGGCTGCTCCTGCTGCCCGAGGAGCTGTCCCAGATCCCTCTTGCTGCTGAGTGCTCTTATTCCTGTAAATAATGCACCCGGGCGAGTTTATCCCGGGAAAATGCTGATGGGGCAGGAGAGGGGAGCCTCGCTGGCAGAATGTGTTCATGCTGCTGTGCACAGCTGCAGGAGACGCTGGCCTTGTCTGCCCACAGAAATGTCCCTCCCCATGCCTGGGGTGGCTCAGGGTTAGCTGGGCTGGGCTTTGCGCTGGTGAAACAGGGAGCAATCCCAGCCCAAAAGGGTTTGGACAAAGCTCTGAGGCACGGGGGGGATTGTTGGGGTGGATGATCCTTGGGGGTCCCTTTCAGCTCAGGAGATTCTGTGATTCCACGATCTCCCACCTTCTGTTGCATGAGCTTTTTGATGTGCATTCTCACCACATTAAACACTAATTAGACGGCTTTGATTGTACTTGAATGAGAGATCAGCTCCGTGCTTGGATTTGGATTCCTTTAGACCAGAGCGGCACAGACTGCGTCGGGGTGGAGGGGAACCTTAAAGCTCCCGTGATTCCCACCCCCTGCCATGATGCTAAAATAGATTACGTGCTAATTACACGTGCATAACTTCAATACCCCATATTTTCCCTTTTTAGCTGAAAGAGAAGTAAACTAAAAGTCAGTCTGTAGAACACTCAGTGGTTCCCCTGCTACTCCCATGAAGGGAGAGCCAAATTCCAGTTTACCCTTTCCAACAGAGATCTGCCTTGCCCTGAAATCCCAAATTCCTCAAAATCCACTTTCTCCTTCCCCACGTTATGTAATGGCCTTCTGTTGTGTTTGAGATTTCTAAGAGGTCCCAGGGTGGGCCCAGGAGGAGGCAGAGGGTCTCTGAGGGGTGCAGCCACCCCTGGCACGGCCTGGTCCCTCACACCTGGCTCCTGTCACCCGAGTGGAGCAGGTTCCTGTCACCCTGGGAACGCTGCCCATGGAGAAGGGGGATTGCAGGGTGCAGGGCAGAGTGCTGACTGCAGCTCTCTGCTGTCCCACTGCTGTCACTGAGGGTCAGACCCTGCCGGGGGTGACAAAGTCTGTAGGAAACTCTTCTCTTTACCCTTGTGCTGTCCCCAGTGACGAGTCCCCAGCGCGTTCCTGCTCCGTGGCCAGGGACCAGAGCTGTGGGTAATGGAAAAATGTGTCCTCAAGCCCCAGCCTCTGCCCTAAGAGAGGTTTTTGGTTAAAAAACACCATTTAAAACTTATTTCCTGCCCCGTTCATTAACCACCAAACCTAGAGGCTGATGCACTTGGCTGGGCAGGGCTGGTGTTTTAGGATTATGATTTAATTAACAAGGAGTTGCATGGTTTGGGTGGGAAGGACCTCAAGGCCCACCCAGTGGGCAGGGACACCTCCCACTGTCCCAGGCTGCTCCAAGCCCCATCCAGCCTGGCCTGGGACACTGCCAGGGATGAGGAATCCACAATTCTCTGTGCACCAGAACTAGAGGGAGGTTTTGGAACCTGTTTGCACAGCAGGTTCTGACCATCTCCAGTGGAATTCAGCAGGAACAAATAATTGCATTTGGCCCCTGCTGAGTGTTGCACCTCACCCCCTGTTTCTCCAGACCTGCTCCGAGGAATTAAAATAATCACATTCTGGTTTACAATATTTTTTATGTATTATTGATGGCCCCTTATAAAATGAAAGTGCATCCCATTGCCAGGCACACAATTGAAAAGTTCCAGTCTATTAAGGTTTTATTGCTGGAGGGGACGGGGCTGCACAATCCATCCCAAAGGCACAGGAACTTGCTGGAAATAGGGGAAATTTAGCTTTCAATAATGAATTCAATTGCTACAACTTGTTCATGACAGTGCTGTGCTTGCACTAGGATGTTATTTCCTGATTTTTGGATGCAGCGGTGCCTCCCGTGGTGCTCCCTGCGCTCAGAGATCCCAACGACAAGAGGAATCATTTATTGCAGCTCCTCAATGTGCCTCAGTCAGCAGCAGGGGGGTTTCACTGACAGGAGGAGCTGCCCTTCCCTGAATCCCTGTTAAAACAGCCACAGGATGGGGAGGATCCATCTCCTGGGAGCTCTTTGGGAGCCCATCCCAGCCAAACACAGAAATCCACCTCTTTTTAACCAAAAATGCTGTCAATTCCCTGTTTACTTTTGGAGATTGTCCAGGCACACCCCGTGCAACGTTCTCTGGGATAGGAGGGGTGCAGGCTGCTGCTGCTGGAGGAGCAGGGTCTCATGGCTGCTCTCCACCCTCCCTGCAGGCACAAAACTCTTCCCAACCCTCCTGTTCCCTGGAACGCTGAGCCCGACTGTCCCCTGCCATCCCAGTGGGAGCCAGCAGGAACTGGGATGGGCTGAGCTGAGTCTGCCTGGGCAGAGCCTGAGGATCTGCAGTGAGGTGAGGAATCCATGGGGGAAGCCTGCTCTGAGATTGGATGGGATCCCAGAGTCCCAGATGGTTTGGGCAGGAAGGGACCTTAAAGCCCATCCCATGGGCAGGGACACCTCCCACTGTCCCAGGCTGCTCCAAGCCCCAGCGTCCAGCCTGGCCTTGGGCACTGCCAGGGATCCAGGGGCAGCCACAGCTTCTCTGGGAAATCCATTCCAGCTCCTCACCACCCTCACAACCAAGAATTCCTTCCCAATATCCCATCCAATCCTGCGGATGGGAAAAAGGGCTGTTGAAGGAGAAGCAAGACTTGAGCCCAGCCCTGTTGCCAACGTAGCTCCTTCCTCGTTCCCAACATTTCTGCTACTTAAAACCCCCAGAATCTAAAATCAGCACTCTTTGGTTTGAGCTAAATAGGAATTTTCCAATTAAAATGAAAAAAACTCAATTAAAATCAAGTAAATGATGTCAAAAGAGGAATTTTCTCTTCCCGAATCACTGGGAATCCACTGCAGAGCTTTAATTTCTCTGGGAGGAGAATGGATTAATATTAAAATGATGCTGCTCCACTACAAAATATGACCAGATAAATGTTTATTTGTAGCAATAAAAATAAGAAAGGACTCAGGGAAGGGCAGTTCCTGAGCAGGTTGGACACAGCAGAGGTGGAGGATGAGTTGTGGGTCAGCACTGCCCAAATCCTTCATCACCCTGTGCCCGTCACAAGCCTTTGATTCCTGAATGAGTCAGAAAACCTAAACTGGGGATAAAATAGCCACTGACCTGAGTGACAAATACCTCTGTTATTCCTTCAGATGGAACATCTTTAAAGCTGTCAGACAGCTGGGAAAAGCTGGTGTTGCACGGATGGAGCAGATTTTAGGGTCATATTTCAGATTCTATTCGCTCTTTTTGGTGTTCTAAGACTCCATTCTCTCTTTTTTTTGAGTGTTACAAAACCCTGATGAGCTCAGCCCCCACCGTTCCTGCTGCTCCCAAACATTTCTCCTTGCCACTGGTTGTTCCTCATCCAGGACTGGAGTTATCTTGCTTAAGTGAAGATTTAGGTGTGAAATGGAAGGGGGATTTTCACATCTTTAATAAATAAAATCATTTCTCAGCTAAGGGCGCTCCAGGCATTGATTTACAGAGTGATTTCTCTTCACTCTCTGTTTTTTATCCTCTTTTCCAAGCAAACAAAGCAACAGAGAGCTCCAAAGTGAAAATGCTGCGAGGAATCACAAATCAAGACTGCTCACTTGAACTCAGCCTAAAGTGAAGCTTCAAAAGAGCTGGAGAAGAGTGTGGATTACAAAGGAATCCCACCAGATCTGGGAATTCAAAGGAGAGCTTTTCCCCTGCTGGTGCCTGACATCCAGTGTGCGGTGCCGGGTGAGAGCTTGGAAGTTTCCCAACTAAATCATCCCTAAGTTTGTGCAGGGCTGGGTTTAGTCCTGGCCTCCAACAGGAGCCAGTCTACCTTGGTGAGTTTTCCTCCTTCAGGTAAATATCAAAGAGTTGTGATTTATCACGGAGTCATGGAGTGGTTGCTCCAAGCTCATCCCTGTCCCATGGGCAGGGACACCTTCCACTGTCCCAGGCTGCTCCAAGCCCCGTCCAACTTGGCCTTGGACACTGCCAGGGATCCAGGGGCAGCCACAGCTTCTCTGGAATTCCATCCCAGCCCCTCCCCACCCTCCCAGGGAACAATTCCTTCCTACAATCCAAACCAAAGCTCCTCTCTGTCGGTTTAAAGCCTCCCCGCCTTGTTCTCTCCTCACACCTTCCACCAGACCAGGTTTTCCCAAGCCCCACCCGAACGGGCCTTGATTTATGGCACTGCCCAAATACGAAACTGTGGTTCCTCTTCTGCTTTTTCCATTTTAGTGACAAAACCAATCCAACTTGCTTCTCTTTCTGCTTTTTCCTGCTGGGCTGCTGCTTGTGCCCCGGGGTGCTCCGAGAGATTTCCCTCATGGAAAAGGAGTTTGGCTGGAGGGAGCCCCAGCCCCACACCCTTCAGGCAGCTGCTCCCAGGGCATTTTCTCCTCATCCCTTGCTGGGAAAGGGTTCCCAGTGCTGAGTTTCCACAGCACTGAGCACAGCCTGGCCCTGGGCTGCCCTGGAGCAATCCCAGTGCAAAGGATAACTCGGGATTTGTGCCGCGAAACGGCTCCGCATGGCTGAGCTTCCTGAGGGAGAATATTCCTCCAAGGAGCCTGGCAGCTGCTGTAACCCATGCTCAGGCTGGCAGAGAGTCCCCATCAGCCCTGGGAACAGGGAGGGTCCCAGTGCTCTCCACCCAGGAGAGCCCAGCACTGCGGCAATGTAGAAAAGAAGAAATAATCCTTTCAGATTCCCTTTTCCCCCTTTTTTGAGGATGTAGCTGCCTCATTTCTTTGTTTTTCCCCAGTGTCCTTGCACTGGTTTAGCTGGAGGAGACACTTTGCCCTTCTGCAGGTGTGAGGGTGGACAAAGGTAAGGACCACGCTGGTCTTTGATCTCAGGTTTAACAATTAACAGAAGGAGGAGGATCCAAATTATCCTGGAGGACAAATCATTGGAATTCTCTCAGTGGAGAGAGATCAGAGTGAAAAAGGGAAGAAAAAGGGTAAAAACAGAAGTGAGGAGGGACCAGGTGCAGGTCACAGACCTGGACTGGGGTGAGGAACTTCCGAGGCAAACAAGAGATGTTACCTCAGGCAAGGAACAGAGATGGACTCAGGGAACCTCGTGGGTCCCTTCCAGCCTGAGAGATCCCAGGATTCCATCAGCTTCACTCACAGATAATTAATTCATCATTCTCTTGTAAAATTCTCCCGTCACAATCATGTGTTTCAGGATGTCTTTGGAAAGTCTAATGTCCATGTCTAAAAAATCCTTGATATTGAAAAAATTGAGTGTATCCATCCTTTATTCCCATTCCCGCAAAACTCCTGTCAACTTCTGCCTTCATTCCTCCCAAATTCCAGCTGCCTGGTGTTGTTATTGAAATGGATTCTGAAACAAAACCCACAAGATGAGTTTTGGGTGTTACTCACACACAAGTTTCTCCTAAAGGTTTAAATATGATAAATATGTACTTTATGTAGATTTAAATCTGTGCTTTCAACCTATTTAGGAGCAGTTTAGGAGTTTGAGAATTAATTCCATTTGCAGCCAGAGCCTTGGCTTTCCCCCCAGAGCACGTGAGTCACAGCAAGCAAAGGCTGGCAGAAACCAGGGAGTTTCTTTGTTCTGCCATAAAATTATAAAGTTATGAAAAGAAAACAAAAAGCAAACCAGAAAAGCAGCGGGGAACAAAAGTGCTGCTGCAAAGGGGATGAAAAATGGCAAAAAACCCTTCAATTTATGGGTTTAATATTTGACAGATGTTTAATTTATGTGGAGGCATTGGATTTGAGAGTGTTCTGTCCCTGTGGCACCGGGAATGGGGAGATCTGGGTGGGTTCCCCATCCTGGTGGGGCTTGGCTTGGCCAGAAATCTGCTGGGAATCCTGTCAGAGAACCACGGAATCCTGGAATGGGTTGGGAGGGAAGGGACCTTAAAGCCCACCCAGTGCCACCCCTGCCAGGGGCAGGGACACCTCCCACTGTCCCAGGCTGCTCCAAGCCCCAGTGTCCAGCCTGGCCTTGGGCACTGCCAGGGATCCAGGGGCAGCCACAGCTTCTCTGGGCACCCTGTGCCAGGGCCTGCCCACCCTCCCAGGGAACAATTCCTGCCCAATATCCCATCCAGCCCTGCCCTCTGGCACTGGGAAGCCATTCCCTGTGTCCTGTCCCTCCATCCCTTGTTCCCAGTCCCTCTGCAGCTCTCCTGGAGCCCCCTGAGGCCCTGGAAGGGGCTCTGAGGTTTCCCTGGATCCTTCTCCTCTCCTGGTGAGCCTCCCCAGCTCTCCCAGCCCTCAGAGGGGTCATTGCTGCCTTTGGCTTTCCCTGCTCCTCACCTGCAGCTCTCCCTGAGCTCCCCCATCCCGACAGGACAAACACAACAGCTCCTCCCTGGTCAATTACCAGTGACAGAGGGATTCTCTCCTCAGCGAGAAACAGATTTATAAATCGGGAAAGGATTAGCTGGGCACCTTTAGCAACTCAAGAGGAGGTTTAGGATCAGTGGTGGCTCACGGCAGCACTGTGCCGGCCCTTCCTCTGTGCCTCTGACGGGCCCGGTGCTGGACCTGCTGATGGGGCTGGGAGCTGAAGGGTGTCAGCACCTGGCAGGGATGGGATTGCTGCGAACACCCGCAGTGCTGGGAAGCCACAGCCTCTGGGAGAATTCCCGGAGCTCACGGGGCAGTGCACTCAGCCCGTGTAAATCAGGGAAGTTCCACAAGGCTTGGCAAAGCTGGATTATGGCACGGGGATGTGGCATCTGCTCCTCAGCTGCTTCTGACAAAACAGCTGAAGGGGTTTTTGGGGGGGGTTTGGGTTTGTGTTGTTTGTTTATTTTGTGTGTGTTTGGGCTTCTGAGCCTTTTGAACTACCAGCAGAACAGGCCAGCCGCAGAGAAAAATGCAGAATGATCCAGAAGCTGAAGGAGGGGAGATTCAGGTGGGATATTGGGCAGGAATTGTTCCCTGGGAGGGTGGGCAGGCCCTGGCACAGGGTGCCCAGAGAAGCTGGGGCTGCCCCTGGATCCCTGGCAGTGCCCAAGGCCAGGCTGGACACTGGGGCTTGGAGCAGCCTGGGACAGTGGGAGGTGTCCCTGCCATGGCAGGGGTGGCACTGGATGATTTAAGGTCCCTTCCAGCCCAAACCATTCCAGGATTTTATGAAAGTCTCTCCAACTCATTCTGCTGAACTCAAGCTCTCAGCACCGTTGTAATTAAACACATTTCCACACTCCCATGAGGTTCCAGTGGGCTTCACTCCTTACACTTCAGGAGTGCCTGGAAATATTCCTGGTGCTGGTTTTTGTGAAGAAGCAAAGCTAAAGCAGTGCTGGGTTGTGTTAAGGGGAAGCTCTCCCTCCCGGTACCCTAAAGCTGATGCCAATGTTTCACTTCAGTGGGAAAGGCCCCGGTTCCTCCCTCCTGGAGCTTCAGCCTCTCACAGCTCAGAGTTTGGGACTGCAGGAAGGAAAAATATCATTTAACCCCTCAGTGAGAGCCAAATGGAGCACTTTTAGTGCATAAATGGAGATATTTGTTACCCCCTGTGCCCGTGGTGCTGCCTGGGTGTGTTATGGGTGACTCCCTGCTGATTCCTTCTGGAGCTTCCCAGTCCAGTCCCGGGGCTTGGTGGCAATGGCAGCTGTTCCAGGGAATTTTTCATCTGAATCAGGTGTGAAATACCTGACACTGCTTCATGTAGGAGCAGGAGCACACTGCCCTGGGCACTTGGAGCTGCAGAGACAGACTTGCAAAATGTTCTCCTCTTTTTTCCCCCACAAATATTTCACATTGCAGTTGCTATCAAAGCTGCTTCTTTGGCTCTGGAATCTTTTGGGGTTTTTGGCTGTTTGAAGGGTTTGGGGGCTGCACTGGTAGCTCAGTTTCCTTCATGAAGGAACAGTGCTCCAGCAAACCACATGTCCTGAAAATCCTTAATAATTCCTTTTGCAGCTGTCAGAGCCTGCCTGGCACACGGTATCCCAACAAAGAGCTCATTCCTCTCCTGGAAGGCTCTTTAGGAGGTAATTCTGATGAGTTATCCAACACAGTGCCTGTTATTACTGAGGGCGATGCTTCATCCTCTGCTCAGCGAGGCTTCCTGGAAAGCAAAATACACGAACTGCTCAAGGTGTGGGGCTTTTCGGAGAAAAACAAAACAGCAGCGACAGAGAAACGTGAAAAGAGCTCAAAGGTTGCGCTGCAGCAGAGGGAAGAGAGGCTGTTAGCTCATCCTAAACACCCGTGTGCATCAGGAGTGGCACAGCCTGACCCTGGCATCCAGGCAGCTCCTGCCGTTCCCTGCAGTGTGGAGGGTGAGGGGTGGGGAAGGGGCAGCCTGGCCCCTTGCAGGAAAAGAGGGAACAAAGATAAGGGGATTGTTTTTCCAGAGCCGTGGGTTCGGTTTGTGGTCCCTGTTTTGCCCGGAGGGAAAGAGCAGATGGTTGGGAAAGGCAAGAGGAGGCTGGAGGACTCTCTCCAAGGCTTGGCAGCGCTTTCTGAGGAGATCTGTGAGGAATTCAGTGCTCTGGGAATGAGGAACAAGGCAGATTTGTCCCCTTGGCACAGCCTGTAGCCGTGAGGAGGGCACTGTGGGCACTGCCAGGGCAGGGCAGGATGGGGCTGACGTTTCCTTTAAACAGGTTTGTGTCTGCCAGAAAGCAGGGAACGAGTGATCGCTGCCCTGACAAGTGCAATAAATGTCAAACATCAGTTCCCTCTCCCTTGGACAGCCACTCAGAGCCTGCCTTCAGACAGAGCAGAGCAGGAAATGTCTTTTCAAAGAGACGCGAGGTATTAAAGGCTCTGTGCTGGGTGACAAAGGCTTTGTGATCGAGTGATTGCGCTTCAAGGGCTCCTGTGAACCCTGCTCCTGCCTTTGATGCTGGGAGTACAGCTCTTGGTGTGGGGAACCCTGATTGTACCCAAGGGACTGATGGGGTTTGGCCAGGGGGGAATTCACTGGCACTTCCTGAGGGAGAACATCTCTGCTCCCTTCTCTACTGCCACGTTCAGCCCATGCGTTCACCCCCCTCCTGCTCCCAGGGCAACGATCTCCAGGGAAGAGCTGATTTGATCCTTTGGGGGGATCAATTTGATCCTTTTGGGGGGGATTTTGCTGCTCCCTCCTCCCTCCTCCCCTGGGTTCAGTGGCAGATCAACCTCCCTGGTCCATCCCCTCCGCTCCTGGCTGCTCTCCCAGCTCAGCCCCGCCTGGAAGTGGCTCCCAAGAACCCCTGGATTCCCTCAGGTGGTGTTTGTGGGCTTTGCTCTCTGCTTGGTCCCTTTAATACCCTCCGGGAAAATCTTATTTCTGCCTCGTTCAACAAAACTCCTGGCATGAGAGACCCGTGGCGTGCAGGAGAGAACAGCTTGTCCCTTTCAGTGCTGCGGCAGAACCTGTGCAGAGACAGGAGCCCTGCTCTCGTCCCTGCACTGATCAGTGTTGCCTTCAGAAAGTGATGGATCCCCGCACGGAGCGACAGGCTGGATGTGAGAGGGGAGAGCTCCGCCAACCTGCCACAGGCAGGGTCTGGCTCTGGTACCTCGCCCTCGGAACTGAAATCTGAAACCTCTCTGGTACCTCACCCTCGGAAGTGAAATCTGAAATCTCTCTGGTACCTCACCCTCGGAACTGAAATCTGAAATCTCTCTGGTACCTCACCCTCGGAACTGAAATCTGAAATCTCTCTGGTACCTCACCCTCGGAAGTGAAATCTGAAATCTCTCTGGTACCTCACCCTCGGAAGTGAAATCTGAAATCTCTCTGATACCTCACCCTCGGAAGTGAAATCTGAAATGTCTCTGGTACCTCACCCTTGGAACTGAAATCTGAAATCTCTCTGGTACCTCGCCCTCAGAACTGCAATTGTTGGGTTACACTGTGTGGTGACAGAGAGATGAGCCCGGAAGGCCGGAGGCACAGCCTCTTTCCTGGGCCCGGAGGTGACCCTGGGACTGTATCCGGGTCACCGGGGATGGGCGGAGAGAGGTTTGTGGCTTGTGGACAAAGCTGGAGCTGTGAGAAGTGAAGATTGGAGTTTGTGACCTTACAGGGCATTGTGTACCTGTTCCCATAATAGGCAATGTCTGTGCACTGCTCCAGGTGATAGGGAGACACTGTGGTGAACATCTTTCCTGTTCCCATGATGTTCTATCCTGTTCTGTGGGGGTATTTAGGGAATTGGGACTGCGCAATAAACGGGGATTTTGTCTTTGACTTTGCACCTGAAGGAGGGCAGAGTCTGCCCATGCGTGATTGCTGCAGAAATCTCTGTGGTACCTTGCACTCGGAACTGAAATCTGAAATCTCCCTGGTACCTCACACTCGGAACTGAAATCTGAAATCTCCCTGGTACCTCGCACTCGGAACGGTGGAAAACAACGGATTTGGTTTTTTCAGGAGCGGTCCTGATGTTGTCGGGGCAGCAGGAGCCCTGGGGGAGGGGGATGCTGCTGGGGCTGAACGGGCACCGGTCTTGTGAAGGTGAACAGCTCCATGCAGCCCCAAAAAAACCCAGGAAAAACTCCCTACGTCTCCTTATAAAGCTCTCCTCGGCCCCGGGCTCCTCGCTGGCGTTCAGCCGGCTGTGGGGGGCAGCCGGGGCTGTTAAGGTGCGCGGGAGGCCGCACGTTCCCTGCCATTCCTGCTTTTCTGTGGAGCGTTCGCAGGCTGGAGCAGCACTACAGGGATTGATGTGGAACGCTGTGGGGCACGAGTGGTTTCTGTGTGTTAGAGCAGGAAAATGCATCGGGGGTCTCTGCCACCTCTGCTCGGGGCAGTGGTGCCAGGGCCAGGGCTCCCCGAGTCCTGCGGGATGCTCGGGAGCTGTGCAGGGAATGCTGACAGAGAGGAGGAGATCAGGAATTCCTGCCCAATATCCCATCCAGCCCTGCCCTCTGGCACTGGGAAGCCATTCCCTGTGTCCTGTCCCTCCATGCCTTGTCCCCAGTCCCTCTCCAGCTCTCCTGGAGCCCCTTTAGGCCCTGGAAGGGGCTCTGAGCTCTCCCTGGAGCCTTCTCCTCTCCAGGTGAGCACCCCCAGCTCTCCCAGCCTGGCTCCAGGGCAGAGATTCCCATTCCTCTGAGCATCTCTGTGGCCCTGTAGCTCCAGTGCTTCCCAAAGTCTGAGTTACTGGAATTCTGAGGCGCTGCTGGGGGTCAGAGCAGTGACTTCCCCTCTTAACTAAAAGCAAATTAGGAGCAAACCTTTCTGCAGGAGCAGGAGCAGGAGCAGATGATGGAGCCCCTCCCTGCTCTCAGTGCTGTTATTTGCTGCCTGGGGTGGATATCAAACATCATCTCCCAGGATGTGTGGCTGCAGAGAATTCCAGGCAGTTCCACATGGAGGTAAGAGGAAAATAATGAAAACATCCCCATCTCTTTTATAACCCAGCCCTGAGTAACCAGGGAACACTAAAGCTAAAATGACTTTTTGCCAATAATTGTCTTTGGGTTCTTTAGAGCAATATCATCAAAGCTCTGTAGACTAAATACCCCTGGTTATGGGATTTGGAGCTCTGCTAAATGCAAAACTTAATTCAGTGTTCAGTTGTTTAAAATTTAAAATCCAAACTTGAATGTGTCATAAAAAATTGGGCTGCTTCTGCTGCTTATTAGGGGAGGAAAAAATCAGCCTAATTCCATAGAATTCACAGGCATTGAGCCTACAGTGGGGTTTATTAGAGGGAAAATGTTCCTTTAATGTATAAACCAGGAAAAGGCTGGAGCACCAAGCAAATTATGGAAATTCAATTGTGTAACAAAAAGGATTGAATTTGCATCCTAAGAAAATTTCCCGTTTGTCCCTCAGCAGGCTCTGCCTGTGAAGGTTACTGGGGCTTGTGCAGTGGCAGGGGAATGTCAGAGGCACTTCCCTTCCTCCTCCTGGGTGGAAATCTGGGAATTCTGTCAGAGAACCAGGGAATCCTGGAATGGTTTGGGCTGGGAGGGACCCCAAAGCCCACCCAGTGCCACCCCTGCCATGGCAGGGACACCTCCCACTGTCCCAGGCTGCTCCAAGCCCCAGTGTCCAGCCTGGCCTTGGGCACTGCCAGGGATCCAGGGGCAGCCACAGCTTCTCTGGGCACCCTGTGCCAGGGCCTGCCCACCCTCCCAGGGAACAATTCCTTCCCAATATCCCATCCATCCCTGCCCTCTGGCAGTGGGAAGCCATTCCCTGTGTCCTGTCCCTCCATCCCTTGTCCCCAGTCCCTCTCCAGCTCTCCTGGAGCCCCTTTAGGCCCTGGAAGCCTCAAACAGAGCCTTTTTTGTGGTCTGGAATATTAAATCCCAAATTTAATATAAGTTCCCTTAAAAAAATTACTGAACCTTGAAAATTCTATCCCTCCATTTAATGCACTAAAACAGCAGTGAAACTTTTCAAGAGACTTCAAGAGATTTCCTTGAAAATATTCATAAAGGACTGAAGGAAGCATTTTATAAAGTGCCCATAATTCCAGGGAAAGTCCGGTAATAAGAACATCCTCCTGACAGCATCGTGCAGGAGAAAAAGAATGACTTATATTTATCATCTTATTGTGTTTCAAAAAAGGCATTAAAACAGCTCAGAGCTGAAAATAAAATCGAAGAAAAGCGTGAGAGTAAACTTCACTCACCCAAGGAAAGTGCCATTAAAAATGCAGTTTCTAAACTCCAAACCATGGTCTGAACACTCCCAGTTTTGTACCACTCCATAAAACCAAGCCTGGGATATTTCACTCCTGGCTGGAGAGCACCTCCCTGAAATCCTGATGAAGTGCCCATAAAAGATTCATGGCAAACGTGCAGAGGAGTGAAAAGGGCACAGCCAGAAATGCGCTGGAACTTCAGACTGGAGTGGAAATGTCCCTTCTGCCGGAGAGCAAGGATCCCCTTCGGCTGCTTGGCACTGTCTGGATATCTCGGAGGCACAGACAGCCCTGGCCCTTTGCCCTGGCCCATTCCATAATATTCTGTATGGGATGGGGCTCGGAGAACCTGGGACCGTGGGAGGTGTCCCTGTCCTTGCCACTGGATGGGCTGTGAGCCCCTTCCAACCCAAACCATTCCAGGATTTTGTGATTCCTTGGCTCTCAGCCCAAGGGTCCTGCTGGTGCTGGCTCCTGCTGGGGTCACAGACCCCATCCCCAGCCCCAGCTCAGCACATCCTCACCCCCTTCTCCCGTTAATTACTGAGGGGATGCTGGAAAACCAGGCAAGGACGCTGGGAAACCATTTCCCAGCTCAGTTTTAGGTCTGCTGCTCTGCTCTGCACAGATGCAGCTTAATTCCAGCGGCACCAAGAGGAGGATTTGGGATTTTATCCCAGAGTTAAACTGGCACAATGGGAAAAGTCCCTGAACCCAGCATCTCCTTGGGTACATCACCCTCAGCCTCTGCAGAAAGGTCAGACAATGACTTCATTTTTTTCCAGCTTTGTCTCTGGCTCCCTCAGCCCGTGGAAATTCCAGAGCCTCTGCTACCCCACTGAACATGGGCTTGGAATAATTTGCTGTCTGGGAAGAGTGGTGACGAATTCCCTGGCTGCAGTTCCTGGGCTTGCTGGATGTGGAAGCTCCTCAGGACTTCTGCTGGCAGCAGCTGAGCAGGCCTGCCCTGGGCACACAGGGAACAGCGAGACTTTTTAACCTTGAAACTGAACCTAAAGCTGAGCCTAAAGCACCTGTACAAATCCCTGCCTGCAGTTTAAAATGTCCTTAGGAAGAGCAGTGATAATCCTACACTTTCTCCTTGAAAATGGAAAGATTCACCCTTTCTCCTTAAAAATTCCACTGGGATTCCTGGGTGTGGAGCTGCCCTGATTATGGAGATGTTTGGGATTTTATGGGCTCCCATTTTCAGCAGTTTTTTCCCATGTAAATGTTGGATTTACAGTCTCCTGCCAGGCACTGCGGAAAGGGAATCATAATCACGGGCTAACGTTTTTTTGCTTTACAGCCTGACGTAAATCTTGATTAGAGGTTGCAAGGAGCGAAATAACCTTTGGCATGGGGCACTTAGGAGGTGATGGAAAACCCTCCTGGAGCTCAGGGAGGGCTGGGGCTGGGTTCAGGAGAGGCTCAGCCTGGCTCTTCTCTATCCCAAAACTCCCTCCTTGCACACCGTGCTCGTCCGTCACTTTATTTAAATCCCCTTGTCTCTTTATGGACTTGCTGCTGCTCCATCCTGGTTCATCCAGGCAAAAGTTGGAGGAAAAAGAAGCTGGGGAGATTCCTGAGGGAGAGGTAAAGCTGGGTAGGTGTCCTTTAGCATGAGGAGCACAGTGCAGTTCCAGCTGCCTGCCTTTAATAAACGGGGCTTTATCCCAGAATTCCAGACGGTTTGGGCTGGAGGGGACCCCAAAACCCATCCAGTGCCACCCCTGCCATGGCAGGGACACCTCCCACTGTCCCAGGCTGCTCCAAGCCCCAGTGTCCAGCCTGGCCTTGGGCACTGCCAGGGATCCAGGGGCAGCCCCAGCTTCTCTGGGCACCCTGTGCCAGGGCCTGCCCACCCTCCCAGGGAACAATTCCTGCCCAATATCCCATCCAGCCCTGCCCTCTGGCAGTGGGAAGCCATTCCCTGTGTCCTGTCCCTCCATCCCTTTTAAGCAGTCTCTCCGTGTTTCTTGTTGGCTCCTTCAGCACTGGAAGGCCACAGTGAGGTCTCCCTGGAGTTTCTCCTCTCCAGGCTGAACAATCCCAATTGATTCCATGACTTTTGCTGTCAGACTGATTTGACAGGTGAAAAACGTTAATTGGCTTGGAGTTTCTCTTCTGTGTTGCTTCATTAAAACCCGGCCAGCCCCCAGGAGATCATTCCCTGTATTCCTGCACTCAGCACTCCCAGCTCTTCTCCCATCCCTTGAATTCCATGCTTGGAGTTGAATTCTTTAACGAAAGACTCGGCTTTGTTGTGCTGCTTTGTAGAATAACAACGTTCAACATTCCAATCAATGGGAAATGGATTTTGTGTTCTCTCCTGGCCTCTGTCTCATCCTTGGGATCTCTGGAGCCCCCCCCTGCAGAGCTGCCCCAGCCCTGGCCCAGCACAGGAGGGACCTGGAGCTGCTGGAGCCAGCCCAGAGGAGGCACCAAGTGATCCGAGGGATGGAGCAGCTCTGCTGGGAGGAAAGGCTGGGAGAGCTGGGGGTGTTCACCAGGAGAAGAGAAGCTTTGGGGTGACCTCACTGGCCTTGCAGAGCCTGAAGGAGCCACAGGAGAGCTGGAGAGGGACTGGGGACAAGGAATGGAGGGACAGGACACAGGGAATGGCTTCCCAGTGCCAGAGGGCAGGGATGGATGGGATATTGGGAAGGAATTGTTCCCTGGGAGGGTGGGCAGGCCCTGGCACAGGGTGCCCAGAGAAGCTGTGGCTGCCCCTGGATCCCTGGCAGTGTCCAAGGCCAGGCTGGACACTGGGGCTTGGAGCAGCCTGGGACAGTGGGAGGTGTCCCTGCCCCTGGCAGGGGTGGCACTGGGTGGGCTTTGGGGTCCCTTCCAGCCCAAACCATTCCAGGATTCTGCGTCACATTCCTGGTGCTGGCTCTGAACACCAGCTGGAGTCACTGGAATTCCCAAAGCCTCCAGGATGCTGGGAGTGGCTGGTTCCTGTTAAAATCACCTTCCTGGGGACCCGTTCCCGTGGTGCTTTCCAGCTGCCAGCCCCGCTGGTGCCCGGCTGTGTGTGACAGTGGCAAGGCTGGCAGTGCCCCTTGCAGGCATTTGCTGCCTGGCAAGCCCCGCTCTGGCTGTCCGTGTGCTCGGGCTCGATTTCATCCAAACCCCTTCATTCCAAACGCTCCCGAATGTCGGGGTGTGGAAAGCTCGGCGATTGCCCCCTCAGGAAGTGGTGTTTCCTGGAGAAGGGGGAATTGGGAGGGCAGGGAAGCAGCACACACCCGGGCAAAGCCGGGCCTATGTGCAGTCAGATTAACTTCAAGGCCCTGCTTAATTTTAGAGCTGCTCTCATTCTGGGGAGAGAGCAGAACTGGGAGAAACACAAGTAAATAGGCAAGGATAACTGGGAACAGCCCTTGGTCTCATCAGCAGACACATTTCCTGTTGGAAAATAAGGTAATTAGTGGGATATTGAACTTAGCCTCTCTTCTGTGGTAGTTATTAAATTCCGTGACATTTCAGCTTGATTAACTTTTTAACATCCCTGACTCGAGGCTGTCCCAGGGAACCTCTGGAGGTGGAGGGGAGCTCTGATGACCCCCCCACCCACAGCCCCAGTTATTCCAGCTGAGGAGAATGATTTGTAAAACCTCATTAGCAGCAAGCAAACTGATAAAGCCACTGCCTGCTCTTTTCCTGGATTGGTGTTGGCTGGGATGAAGGGATGGGATGGAGAAGGAAGGATCCTCCTGCCCTGCTGGGCAGAGGGGGAGCAGCCAGAGCTCTCCTGAGCTCCAGGATCAGGATGTTTTTCAGGCGTTAATTATGATTTTGTGTAGGGTGTGTGGAGTCAAAGGACACAGGGAATGGCTTCCCAGTGCCAGAGGGCAGGGCTGGATGGGATATTGGGCAGGAATTGTTCCCTGGGAGGGTGGGCAGGGGCTGGGATGGAATTCCCAGAGCATCTGTGGCTGCCCCTGGATCCCTGGCAGTGCCCAAGGCCAGGCTGGACACTGGGGCTGGGAGCAGCCTGGGACAGTGGGAGGTGGCCCTGGGTGATCTTTAAGGTCCCTTCCCACCCAAACCTTCTGTGACCCCAGGGATTTATGGACTGTGGTTTGTTCTACCCCTGTCGCTCTGCCCCACACCCTCCCAGCTCCAATGCTGCCAACTTCCAGGGGTTTCTCCATTTCTGGGGCTTCATGGAAATGAAGGAAGAAGAATAAACACAACCTGAGGGTCTTTCCTGGAAAACAACTGCAAACATTGGTATTTATATCAGATCTCTGGGAAGGTGTGTGTGATTCCCTTTGGGGGGGGATGTTCTCCCTTGGTCCTTCAGGAATTTTCTGTGTAAGAGCACAGAGATGTAAAATCTGCTGCTGCTATCACTTTGGATATGTTTTTTATATCCATTTTTGTATGTTGCAATATGTGCTTTACCATGGATTATGTAGGGAAAAGTAAAATAATTTGGGTTAAAAGATAAATTTTTGAAAAAAAAAAGTTTACATTTTAATAAACTAGTAAATACCAGTAAAAGCGTTTTGTAAAACTTTTACTTGTACAAAATACTGGACCTTAACCTGAAGCAAATCCCCAAAAATAAAGCTCCAGAGTCCAAGGGGGGTTGGCTGAGTTAGGGAGCAATGGTCAGGGAGGTGACAAAATTCATTGCAAATTGCTCCGTGCTCCAACACACCCAGCGTGAAGATAATGGAGGATTAATGGAAGTTGCTTTTGTCTCTCCATAAAGAGGCTCCTTAAATCAGCCTGGGCTTCTCCTGCTGGTGGAGACACCAAGGGTTATGAAAATCCGGCCCAGTCTGCTCGTTTGGGTGATTTAATTAAGATATGGCTGTGAGGAGCAGCAGCCAAGGGGCTGCTCCTGCAGCTGTGATTGATAAACAATTCCTGGGAAGTGGGTAAACACTGGGAATAAATGGCTGCCTAGGAGTGGGAGCTGCCAGGGGAGCAGCAGCTGGGATGGGTTTGGAGGAAACGGAGAATGCTGATTTTACCAAACCCGTGAGGAAAAATGTTTATTTGGAAATCTCAATACGTGATAAGGATGAGGGGCTGAGCTCTCCACAGGTTTCTGACTGACCTCAGAGTGAAATTCCAGGACACTTCTGGGCAGTTTCTTTTTCTCCAAGAGGTGGAGGGAAATCTCCACAGCCCCATCACCCATACCTAGAGAGAATATAAAATACAAAATATCAATTGCTGGGCTTTAAACCAGATCCTTGGGAATCTGAGATGTGCCCCGGCCTCTCTTGCCATGGATCATGGAATGGTTTGGGTTGGAGGGGGTCTTACAGCCCATCCATCCCACCCCTGCCATGGGCTGGGACACCTCCCGCTGTCCCAGGCTGCTCCATGTCCTGTCCAGCCTGGCCTGGAGACTCCTTTTCCCAGTTTGATTGATAGTGGGAAGTTTTTAATGGCAAAAAGTCTGTGGCCAGACAAGTTTTCAGCTGTTATGAGCCCTTTCCCAGCTGTGAGAATTCCTAAATGGACAAGGTTGTCAAGCTCTGGCCGGGGCTGCCCAGGGAGGTTTGGAGTCCCCACCCCTGGAGGTGTCCGGGGAAGGGCTGGAGGTGGCACTCAGAGCTCTGGGCTGGGGACAAGGTGGGGATGGGGCACAGGTGAGACTTGATGGGCTGGGAGGGCTTTTCCAACCTCAATAATCCCGGGGTTCCATGATCCCTGTGATCCAGGGAGCAGAGCCAAGCATGGCGTTTTTTAGTGTTTATTTTCTCACCCAATAAAATAATAATTGAATTTAAAATGTTCTCTTCCAGCACCTATTTCTTCTCGTTGCAATGCTCCTTCCTCCTTATCAATCCATGCCCTAATTAGCGGAGCTGCTGCAGTGTCAGACCCAGGCTGAGGAGCTGGAAGGTAATTAGTATTTCACCAATTAAGCTCATTGCAAGTTCATGAATTCACCCCTTAGATTTTTTTCCCCAGCACATTCAGAGCGAATGCAGTAATTTAACAGCATCTCCAGGAGTGAGCAGAGGAGCTGCTCAAAGAGTTTTGGGGGTTTGAAACATTATTGTAACAGCAGCTCCAGGATCTCACCTTTCCCTCCCGGCCGTCCCCCAGCTCCCTCTGATTTCTCATCAGACCTCATTAAATTATGGCTGTTAGATTATGGCTCTGACCCCGCCTGACCCCACAGGATTTGTTTCCGCGTATCTTTAATGTAAAAGGAGTACAAATACCAGGCTGGGAGCTATGATGAAGATCAGTGTGGTTTCCTTCCCTTTTTCCGCCTGTGTCCCGGCCGAGCAATTCCCAGAGGTCAGCCCTGGTCTCCTCTCCAGGTGAACAATCCCAGCCTTTCCTCCCAGCAGAGCTGCTCCATTCCTCTGATCCTCTGGTGCCTCCTCTGGCCTGGCTGCAGCAGCTCCAGGTCCCTCCAGGCTGCCCGGGCAGTGCTGGAGTCCCCAGCCCTGGAAATGGTACAAAAATGTGTGGATGTGGCACCTGGGGATGTGCTTTAGTGGTGACCCCGTGGTGGTGCTGGATGCTTGGACTGGCTGATCTCAGAGGCCTTTCCCAGCCTTAACAACCCTGGATTCTTTAGGGAAAGTGGTGCTGGTGGGGAAAAGATAAAAAGGTGTCAAAAATCCTGAAGGGAGAGTTTCAGTCTGCAGGTGATTGAGGGGATGGAGGTCTCCCCTTTCAGAGGAACTGGGAACTGCACTGAGTTTCCACCTCCAAATGACTCAAATCAGGGCTCAGAGCACTCCCTCCGTGGCCAGGAGGGAGCTGGAGGCTGAGGGATGGCTCAGCCAGAAGGTTGAACTGCACAGGGCTGAGTGGAAACGGGGTCAGGGTTGATGGGGTTATTTGGGAATTTAGAAGGTGGCTGGCGCAGGATCTGAACTCCTTAAATGAGGGAACCGTGAGGCCAGGAGCAGAGCGAGAGAATGTGGCATCAAGAGCCCTCTGGGACAGAAGCCTGTGGCACCCATGGCACCCACCTCCCCCTGCAAACCTCACCCGAGGGAGGCAGATTCCCTGGGAAGAAGCTGGGGCAGGACAGGATCAGGTCACAGGGCTGTGTTTCTGAGCCAGGGCTCTGTGAGGAGCCAAGACTCTCTGTCAGCAGCAAATCCCCTTCAGGCTTGTGCCCGATCCTCCCCGTGAGCTCTCTGTGTCCTCGCTGGGGTGTCACCCCGGGGTGCTGGCAGCTGGCTGTCCCCCAGGGAGGGACACCTGCTCCGTGCCCTGGGAGCTCTCCCAGGTGGGAACGTCAGGGATTTGTTCCAGTGCTGGGGAGGAAGAGGAGAGCGAGGACGCCTCGACCACAGTGAGTGAATAAACAGCATAAAAACCCCCTGTGCTTGATTTATCCCTTAATTGCAGGAAAATAGAACCAAAACCATCTTTCCTCTACCTTGGGAAGGCAAATCCTTTTCCTAGGAATGGATCTTTTTGTCTCTCATTTCTTTCCTGGCTGTTTCCAGCTTTTTTTAATGCTGGTGTTTCAGGAAAGCAAGAGATGGAAACGTCAGGGATTTGTTCAAGTGCCAGGGAGGAAACGAAGAGTGAGGACACCTCAATCATAGTGAGTTTATAAACATAAAAACCCCTGTGCTTGATTTATCCCTTAATTGCAGGAAAAGTAGATCCAAATCCATCTTTCATCTGTCATGGGAAGACAAATCCTCTTCCTGGGAATGGATCTTTTTGTCTCTCCTTTCTTTCCTGGCTTTTTTTAACGCTGGTGTTCCAGGAAAGCACAGAAAGCCATAAAAATGGGTTTAAATGGAGCCGAGTGCTGAAGCAGAGCTGTGTGTGCCAGAGCAGCACCAAACGCCACAGACGGACGTGGCCGAGGGCTGTCCTGAGGCCTCGCTCCTGTGCCCACCTGAGGGACACTATTTTTTTTTTTTTAAAGAGGCCATAAAATCACAGTGCTAAAAATGACAGCACTTTGGAGCTGCTCAGATCGCCGTGGGTGAAGTTCCCGTCAGCAGTTCCTCACTGGTTATTTCCCAGGGCCTGGAGCTGGGAATAAAAACCATCTCCACGATGAAGCTTTAAAATCTCAGTCCAAACCAATTCCTTGGCGATGCAAATTAGGAGGGAAGGGGAATTGAGCTGTGGAGGTGCCAGAAGTGTTTGGAAGTGGCTGTTCCAAGGAGAGGTTTCACGGAGTCACTTTGGCCGTGCAGGAGCACTCCGGGGTCCGGGATGGGCTCGGGGGGCTGGGAACAGCAGCCCTGGGATGGACACGGCTCCTGTGGGTCAGTGATGGGTGGCTCATTCCATGGAAAGCCAGCAGCAAGGGCATCAAACCAAGGGAGAACAGGGAAAGCTTCCCAAGGGGTGATGGGCTGGGGGGCAGAGCCCAGGAATGTCTGTGGGGATCAAAGCCAGGGATTCCCGGCCCTCAGTCCCTGCAGAGCTGGGAAGGAGCTGTGCCCGTCCTTCCCCTGGCTCCTTCTGGGCTGCTTGTCTGGTCACTGACCGGCAGCGTGGATATCAGGTATTGTTCCCGTGCAGGAGACACCAGTTCCTCTGCAGAGAGGCTGGGACAGAGTCACTGTGCCAACAGACCTCTGTATTATCCCCAAATAGCTGAGAGTCACGGGATCAGGGAATGGTTTGGGTTGGAGGGACCCTAAATCCCACCCAGTGCCACCCCTGCCATGGCAGGGACACCTCCCACTGTCCCAGGCTGCTCCAAGCCCCAGTGTCCAGCCTGGCCTTGGGCACTGCCAGGGATCCAGGGGCAGCCCCAGCTTCTCTGGGCACCCTGTGCCAGGGCCTGCCCACCCTCCCAGGGAACAATTCCTGCCCAAAATCCCATCCAGCCCTGCCCTCTGGCAGTGGGAAGCCATTCCCTGTGTCCTGTCCCTCCATGCCTTGTCCCCTCTCCTGCAAGGGGAGCTCCTCATGCTGGGAGCTGCAAACCAACCCACAGTGGTGCTTTAAACCATAAAGCACAGCAAAGGTGCTCTGTTCATTGTCTTTCCCCCCATTTTCAACTGGAAAAACGCCTCCCAGATTGATATTCTGATTCCATCCGTGGACACCTGCTGCTGGTAATGATGGAATTAAGCAAATGATCCTTTTATTGCTTTGTTCCTGAGCCTTTATAAAAATTCTCCTCGTATTTTTCTTGTCACTGCAGTCTCTGAAGCCCTTCCAGTCAAACAGTGAGATGATTCCTCTTGGAAGGGAGCTCTTCCCTGCGTTTCAGGGGGAGACACAGAAGCTGTAATTGCCTTGCCTGGATGACGTTTCCAGGGTTTATTATCTCTTTCTTTTCCTGGGCAGGGTCAGGAGAGGGATTTTGATGATCTTGGGGGTCCCTTCCAGCTCAGGATATTCTGTGATTCTGAAATTCTAATTATTGCCACTGCCAGTCACTTCCTCAGCTTGGGTTGCTTGCCCACATTTGGGGTTTGGTTCTGAACGTTGAATTTCCTGGTGAATGTTGGTTTTCTTGGTGAGGGACAGAAATCCCAGATTTTGGAGGTATTTTTTTCCCCCCAAAAATGACAATCCTTTAGGCTTCCTTTGATGGCTTCCAGAATAAGAGACTGCACAGAGCCACATCGGAATGATTTAAAAATCAAATATTTTCTAGCTTTTAGAGTCTCCTGAATTCCCAGGGGACTGGCAGTGGTGGAAATAATGTGCAAGGAAAGCTTTTTCCCTGGAGCCATCAGTTCTTGGAAGTTTGGCTGCCAGAACAGATTCTTGTGCTATTAAATGGTTTTGGGCAAACTGAGGTGCTGTGTGATGAGCTCTGGGCTTGTGGATCCCTGACCCCGAGATCCTGAGGGCACCTGGAGAGCCCTGCGTGGAGCAATCCTAAATATCCTGAGAGCTCTGCCAGCCCAAAGCCCTTTGTGGCTCTGTCCAAGGAGCAGGGCAGGGGTTACCCAGGGGCTGAATCCGTGTCCAAATGCACTGAGCAGGCTCAGAAAATGTGATTTGGGGTGCTCAGGCTGTAGGGTCTGAGAAACAGGAGCCTGACTGCAGGAAACAGCCCCAAAACACCAAAATAGTGATGCAAACCAGGCAAAGCTCGTGGTAAAAATGTCTGGAAGTTTGGTGTGGGACAGGACCCAGTGGCAGGTGTCCTTCTAAGGTGCCTTCAGCCCAGACTCTCCTGTGGTTCCATGATTTTATAAACCCAAAGTGTGGCTTGTAGGTGTCTGGGTTTGGCAGGATGTCCCCAGCCACTGGTGAATGTCCCAGCGCCTTGGGAATGAGCAGAAAACACTTTGGTTACCCCTCAAGGAGTGAAGTTTTCCTCTCCTGCTACCACAGTGCTGGTATTTTGCTCTGGATAGGGAATTTGGGGACACCACGGCTCAGGGAGGGGCACCTTCCTGCTGCAGGTTGCTTTTTTCCTTTTGCATTTTTTTACCTCCTCCCTTTTTCTTCTGATGTTGTTTGTCGTTCTGCTGTTTCCCCTCCTGCTTTTTCCATATTGCATGTAAGAATTCCTGCTCCAGGTGATGTGCACACCCGGGACTGAGCTGCAGCTGCCTCAGGAAGAGATGAGAGGGAAGGCAGGAAATAATTATCTGCTTTTGCTCCCTCTCCTTCTTTGCACTCCTCTCTCCCAAAGAGAAAGCAGGGAAGGCTTGAAAGGGAAACAGCGACTGCAGCAACCTGCAGAGACAGAGAGAACACAGAGCCAGGGAAAACAGAGAGGAAACAGCCTCTGCTCCGTGTCTGTGCCATTCCCAGGAGGGATTCCCTCTGCTCTCTGCCTGGAATCCAGGGCTGTGCAGCTCCCACTCCCCTGGGATCCCCCTGCCAAGTTTTACTCCCAGAATCCCAGAATGGTTTGGGTGAGAAGGGACCCCAGAGCCCATCCAGTGCCACCCCTGCCACGGGCAGGGACACCTCCCACGGTCCCAGGCTGCTCCCAGCCCCAGTGTCCAGCCTGGCCTTGGGCACTGCCAGGGATCCAGGGGCAGCCCCAGCTTCTCTGGGCACCCTGTGCCAGGGCCTCCCACCCTCCCAGGGAACAATTCCTGCCCAATATCCCATCCAGCCCTGCCCTCTGGCACTGGGAAGCCATTCCCTGTGTCCTGTCCCTCCATCCCTTGTCCCCAGTCCCTCTCCAGCTCTCCTGGAGCCCCTTTAGGTCCTGGAAGGGGCTCTGAGGTGTCCCTGGACCCTTCCCTTCTCCAGGTGAGCACCCCCAGCTCTCCCAGCCTCAGCCTTTTCTCTTTTTTCTCTTCTGTTCCCCTGCAGGGCGGGGTTGGTCCCTGGATGCTCTGGGGAGTCCCAGGGTCGGTGCTGGCCACGGGAGGGTCGGGATGCAGACGCTGCCTGTGGAGGGGTTTGTGGATGTGTGGAGGAAAAGCCACCGCGGGATGGGAATTCTGGGCATTTGAACGGCTTTAACGAGACCCCCTCAGGAACAAAAGACTCAGGTGCAAAGTCAGAGCAGCAAGGGACAAACCACGGCAGCTCGGAGTTCTCCTTCCTCCTGGAAGTGTTTTCCATGCTGACACAGTCTGGATGAAACTTTTGGTCTCAGAAGGGGGAACCCCCTGGAGCCCCCTCACCACGAGCCTGGCTCGGCCCTGTGTGGGGAGCTGGAGCTGTTGGTTTGCTCAGGGAGGTTTCGTGCAGGATTTCCCTTCACCCTGAAGGATGTTCTGTGCCCACTGAAGGATTTTAGAGGCTTTGGATGGTTTTTTTCCTCTTTTCTTGGGACAGATGTGAGAGCAGCAGGTGAGAGCAGGGCTGTGAGCTCTCCCTGCACCCCCTTGTCACCGGGAGGGGGTTTGGGACACCCAAAAGCAGCTTTGGAGCTGGACCATCTCTGCTGAGGGCATTAAAAGGGAGCAGTTCCATCCCTCCCGTGCACCCCCAGCTCCCACCAGGTCCTGCTCCGGGCCCCTGGAAGGGCTCCCACCCCCGATGCTGTGTGGCCGCTGCTGTGTCCTGGTTAGTGGGGTGTGAGACGCAGAATCGCTCTGAGGGCACCAACTTTAGATTAAAGAGCTGCCCTGAGGTAAATAAACCCATTTCCCCCGCCTGGGAGCGGCTGCACGGCTGAGCACCCTCCCTCCTCCTCCCTCGGGGGGTGTTTCCAGCAGCTTGTGGCCCTTCATTCATTTTCTCGATTGCTTTTACCAAACTCATTTCCTTTAACGTGATCTTTTCGGTGCTGCAGATGTGTCAGGGTGGGGGGGGGCCGTGATATTTTGGGGTGGGTTTTTTGTTTCTGTGTGTTTTGAAGCACAGCAATGGCCTTTATTCTCCCGGCATCAGGGGAGGATTTCCCTGCTGGGGAAGGTTGAGGGCCAGCAGTGCCCTGAGCTCACAGCCCCAGCTCAGGGGTCACAGCCGGGCATCGCTTCTCCCTGTCCCGCGGGCATTTGGATGCAGTCCTTGGGATATTTCGGCCAAGGGCTCAGGTTGCCGGGCAGAGGTGAAGTTTGCTGCTCTGTGTGGTGTGAGAGTGACCCCAGTGCCCTCTGGACATGAGGAGAGGTGGGGTCATCAACACGCTCAGAGTTTGGGTTTGTGCTAAAACCATTGAAATCTGCCACGAAACCCTCTGAAAGCTGAGTTTGTAGGGATGTGAGAGAGGCTGAGGGAGCTGGGAAGGGGCTGGAGCCCCAGGAGCAGCTGAGGGAGCTGGGAAAGGGGCTCAGCCTGGAGCAAAGGAGGCTCAGGGGGGACCTTGTGGCTCTGCACAACTCCCTGACAGGAGGGGGCAGCCGGGGGGGGTCGGGCTCTGCTCCCAGGGAACAGGGACAGGAGGAGAGGGAACGGCCTCAGGCTGGGCCAGGGGAGGCTCAGGGTGGGCAGCAGCAGGAATTTCCCCATGGAAAGGGTGCTCAGGCCTTGGCAGGGGCTGCCCAGGGAGGTTTGGAGTCCCCACCCCTGGAGGTGTCCAGGGAAGGGCTGGAGGTGGCACTCAGAGCTCTGGGCTGGGGACAAGGTGGGGATGGGGCACAGCTTGGTGATCCATGAGCTGGGAGGGCTTTTCCAACCCCCATCATTCCATGACTCTGTGCCATTCTCCCCCAGAGTGGGGAGGCAGAAGGAAAGAGGAGTTTCAGCCCGCCTTGTCTCCTGGAAAGGGGGGAGAAGTTCCTGTAGCAGGTAGGTTTCAGTGCTGAGAAGGTTTCAGTCTATCAGGAGCCCCAGCCCTGCACAGTTCAGTGGCTGCCAGGGATATTTACAGCCTGGGAGCGAGGGAAGGGCGCAGGTGGAGGCTGGAAGAAAGGAGAGCTGCATAAATTCCGGGAGCGCTCAGCCCGGCGACAGCGGCACAGCACGATCCCGAAAGGAGAGGGAAGGGAAGGAACCGGAGTCAGGGAGAGAGGTGGGCAGCTCAGGCTCCCCCTGGGGCGGTGCTGACATCACCTGCCCACGAAAAGGTTTTTATTCCCGTTTAGGAGACTCCGCCTTGGCTGCCAACAGGAAAAATGAGGCTTTTAGGAAAAAGATTCTGAAGAATCTTGAGGCAAATCTCAGATTTTTCTGAAGAAGTCTCTATTAAGACCCTAATTTTACTCTTGTCTCTCTTTTCCACGTTATCCCTTGGGATACAATCAGGAATTCCAGCACTAATCAATGCCTTGGTTCTCCAGCTAAAGGGAACAAATGGAACTGCCCAGGGTGGATTAACTTCTGCTGGATTCTTCAGGAGTCACTGTGAGCGTGAACTCCAGTTAAGCAACACTGTCAGAGCCATAATTTATTATCTAATTGATAAGAAATATTGCAGGGAGAGCCCAGACAAGGAAAGCAACTTCTACAGGAAATATTTTACCAAGAAGAAGCTACTTGGGACTGGAGCGGGGGCAGAAAATTGAGTTGCAAATTAAAAAGGATAAAAAATATGGAGTCGTAGATAACAAAATTCTGCTTTTTAAAATGCAACTGGTGAGGGCCGTAATTTATGGATGGAAGGGAAAAACCAGGGCAGAGACTTCAGCAGAGAGGGCTGGAGAGGGAGGATGGAAAGGGAGCTGGGAGCTGACGGGGAAGGGAAAGGAGCTGGGAGGGGCTGGAACAATGGAAAGAGGGAGAGTGGGATCACGAGGCATTCCTGAGCTCTGGGGGATCCTGGGGGATGGAGAGCTGGGGACACCTCGTGCGGGCTCTGAGGGACATCACTGCCCCAGGGATGCGCTGGAGTCCCTGCAAGGGAGATCGCTGAGGGAGCTGCTTGGGTTTCACTCTTTCGCATCTTTTCAGGAGTTTGGGATCGTCTCCAGCGGCTGCTCCGTGGAAGTTGCTGCTGGGAGCTCGATGGTTTCTCACTGCCCTGCGTGCTCTGTGGTGTCAGAGCTCTGCTGCTGCAGGAGCTTCTGCTCCCTGCTGAGACCAGGGAGAGCCTGGATTTTCCGGCTGCTTTTTGCAATCTGTCCTTTGCCCTTGGGAATAACAGCACTTCCCCTCCCTGCCCTCCCCCCAGAGGGAAAAGTGCTGGAAAAACGACTCCAGTGTAAGGTGGGCAGGGCAGGGATGTGATTGAAGCTCTCAAATATTCCCTGATTTTACAGTTCTGCCCTGTAAAGTGCAAAGAGGGGGGTGATTTCCCTGGGAACCCCACGGCCTGGGACATCAGAACTTCCAGCTCTGTTTTCCTCCTCCTCTGGCTCTTCCCAACGTGTCCCTCACCGTGTCCCTCCCTCCTCCCTCTGAATCCTCCACACTCGTTTAAATCAGTCCCTTCCTCCGCCCTCCCACTTCAGTATTTACACTGAGCTCCCAGAAATGCAGGGGGAAGCCCGAACCCAGGGAAAGGGAAGGGAAAACGGAGAACCCATCCAGCCAAGTTGCCAAGGCAACTCCAGGCGGCTGCCGGCTGGGTTGGGAATCCAGGAACTCAGCAGCGGGGTCAGGGGAGCGCTGCAGGCTGAGGGGCAGGGAGAGCCCTGGCTGAGCCGGGCCGAGGTCCTCCAGCTCCCATCTCACTCAAAGTAACCATAAATGAAAGAAAAACAGGGGAATTTGAAATGTTTTCTACCCCAAGGGGGTTTTTTTTGTAGAATCCCAGCACTGTTCAGGCTGGAAAAGACCTTTGAGATCATCCAGTCCAAGCATCAACCAGCACCCCAAGGTCACCTTTAAACCACGTCCCCAGGAGCCACTTCCACACAGGTTTCACAGTCCCCACCCCCAGCTCCAAGGCTGCTTTCCAGAATTTTCTTTTCCCCCTCAGACACTCCTTTCCTCTATCCCCAATGCTATAAAATATGGAAGATAGAACATTTCCAATGAAGTTTTTAATTCTGTCCTAAACCTCTTTTCAGGGATGAGGGGATGGAGATCACTTGATGGGGATTGATCAAACATTGTCATTAAATGCTTTTTATCACCCCCAAAATTCTGCAGTAGGTGAGGTCTGAATGCTCCTTGTATCAAATACTGCTCGAAAAGGGAGCTGGATTTGATGATCCTTATGGAATTTCATTCCGCTCCAGAAGTTTCTGTGATTATTTCTAACAATGATCAACAAAAAGGTTGGAGAAATACAGATCCAAGCCTTGATTCTCCAGTATTTATTATGACAGCCTGGCCCAGCAGCAGGCTGGGATTCACAGGGTGCAGTGAAATCCTTGCTAAATCATCACCTCATGGAGAAAATTGCTTTTTTAATTTAATGTTTCTCTTTCAGCTGGTTCTGCAGAGACATGCTAATTTAGCAGCTTAATTTGTTATCAGGAAGAACATTATCCCCGACACGAGTTCTCCCCAAATCACTTCCAAGTGAGACCAAAGGCTCACGCAGGCAAGGCTGTGAGCAGGGGCACAAATTGCCTCCTTCATTAGGGAATGATGGGGAATCATGGCCCGGCCCCGGGGCTCTGCAGCAGCAGAGCTGAGAACGATGCTCTTGGCTGCTGCTTTGGGCAAAGAACCTGAGAGCTCAGGGAAAAAACAGCAGCTTCTTGCTGGAGGTGGGGCACGGCAGGGAGGCAACAAAAAAGGGGCCTTCTTCAGGTCATGTTGGTCCCAACACTCATTCTGGATGAAGACAGGAGCATTCCCGTTGGGATGGGTGAGTAAACACTGCTGAGATCTGGTCAAATACGGGGTAAAACCCTCAAGCAGCTCCAGAGATTCTTTGTTGCTTTGTAACTGTGAATTCTGCAAGGCCAAAGATGGCAAACCCGAGTGTTCCCATTCCATCCTGAGTGTTCCCATCCCATCCTGAGTGTTCCATCCCATCCTGAGTGTTCCCATCCCACCCTGAGTGTTCCAAATCAAACCTGGGTGTTCCCATCCCACCCTGGGTGCTCCCAGGAGGGAGCAGGCCCTGCCGATAATCCTTTGTAATGGATCATTTGTTGTTTGGATGCTGCTCTGGCGATGTTTAGACTCTGCCTTAGCGATAAATCCCATCCCGATCACCCCCATCGTCTCCTGTGCCACCTCCCCTCCGCTCCTCTGCCACAGCCCCATCCCAGCCCTGCTCCTCCAGGGCCAGGACAGGGCACAGAGGGTTTGGAGAGTCCCCCCGGGGTTTTCCCTGTCCCCAGTCCCACATCCTGCCCCTCAGACACAGCACAGCTCTGGGCTGGAGAGCAGCAGCTCCCACTGGCTCTCCTGCAGTTGGTCCTGCAAGGGGGTGAGGAGTGGGATCGGCCGCTGATGAGGCTGAGGAAGGGACTGTGACCCCAGCAGGACCCGAATTCCCAAAGCTGCCTGGTAAAGGACCAAAATGAGCACTTGGAGCTTTGGGAAGCTTCTTCTGTGACCTCGAGCTGTCACTGAGCTCTTTTCAGGAGGATTTTCTCCATCCCACCCCAAGCAGAGCGCAGCTGGACCGAGCTGATTGACTTCAGCTTCAGGAGCTGCTTTGAGGCACATTCCCTGCTCAGGGTCCCTCTCCCCTGGCACTGGCTATTAGCAAATGGTCCTTGTTTCGTGAACCTGGCAGCAGAGGGCTGCGAATCCAGCCCTGCTCACACAGAGATCTCTCCCCTGAGGAGCTGCCAGCCCGTTGCCAGCTTTGTTGAGCCACAGAAATGAGAGAGTCCTTCGTGTTCTTCAGGTGGGATTTGTGCAGAGCACGAACTCACAACAGAACCGACATCAAAGAGAACCAGAGAAGGGATGTTCTGCTGGTTTAGGGCAGGGAAAATCTCTAGGATTTGCAATATCAACGGAAATCTGATCTCCACTTCAGTGCTGGGCAGCAGCTGCTGTCCCATTGCACCTCCAGGGGTGGGGACTCCAAACCTCCCTGGGCAGCCCCTGCCAAGGCCTGAGCACCCTTTCCATGGGGAAATTCCTGCTGCTGCCCACCCTGAGCCTCCCCTGGCCCAGCCTGAGGCCGTTCCCTCTCCTCCTGTCCCTGTTCCCTGGGAGCAGAGCCCGACCCCCCCGGCTGCCCCCTCCTGTCAGGGAGTTGTGCAGAGCCACAAGGGCCCCCCTGAGCCTCCTTTTCTCCAGGCTGAGCCCCTTTCCCAGCTCCCTCAGCCGCTCCTGGGGCTCCAGCCCCTTCCCAGCTCCCTCAGCCATTCCCACAGGATTTATTCCTCTCCCTTTGGGCTCTAAAGGCACCTCCGGCATGGAGAGGAACAAAAATGCCCCCAAACCTGAATTCAGATGATTTTTGCCCAGCAGTGCCTGTTGCAGTCCCCCCCTCCTCAGCTCCCTCCCTTCCCTCACCCTGCTGGAATTGCTCATTCCTTCATTTCTTGTAATTTTTATTGCTCTGCCCTATGTGTAGAACTGGAACATTTTTTAATTCAACCTCTGCAATTTCCCAAACTCCCAGGGTTGGTTTCATCCATCTCCACAGAAAATCCAGGGGGTTTGCCTAAAACACTGGCAGGGCCCTGACACACGAGATGAGGGAGCCGTTCCCAGGACATGCCAGGGAAAGGCTGATGTGCACTCCCTGCGGGGCTCGGCAGGGCCGGGGCAGTGCTGCTGCTCTGCTCCTCGCAGATAAGCCGGGGCAGGGAATCCATCGCTCCAGCTCCAGCTCCGTTCCCTGGCAGGTGCTTGGATGCTGTAAATGGAAAGGATTCCGTTACTTTCCTAAGAGGGGTCTCGAAAAAAGAACAGATCCGTCGGTTTCTGCCCGCACAGAGGTGGGACGGGGGCGGTGGCCTGCGAGCAGCCCCTGCAGCGAGCGCTGGAGAACAGAGCTGGTTTCCCTGCTGCTTCCCCAGGGGGTGGGAAGGCGAGAACCGGGAATTTTGCGGAGGATCAGTCGTTATTCAAAGTGCTGTAACTGGGTCTCGTGCTGGAGCCTCAGCACTGAAGGAGCTTCTGCTGAGCTGCACCAAAAAAGTGCTGGGGCACAGTTTGGGTTTTATTGG
>VZTE01003042.1:754753-766521 GCA_013397775.1 Eulacestoma nigropectus
GACAGGGGACAGGGGACAGGGCCAGGGGCCAGATCAGGGACAGGGGACAGGGCCAGGGGCCAGGGCCAGGGGAAGGGACATCCCCATCTGCCTGGCTTTGTTCTCCCTGTTGGTACAACGATGGCTTTCATGGCTCTTTGTCACCCCCACCCAGCGCCAGGAACGGCCCTAATGGAAAAGAGGAAGGAGTGGAAGAGGAAATGCTCCTTCTGTAATTCCAGCATCCCAGACCGTCCAACCCCATCCACGGCAGCGCTGGGACTGCTCAGGTGCTTTTGGAATAAGTGGCTGTTGCTGTTATATTTTTGTCTGCTGGATCAGCCGAGGTGACAGGCGAACAGAAAATCCATTCGAAAACGTATCTGTGTGCTGCTGTTGGGAAGTGGGAAGAAAACATCCTCTGATGTTTAGCTACAAGGAGTGCGATGTCTGGGGCGGGGATGATCCCCCAGGACACGGCTCCTGCTCAGTCCATCATCCAAGGACAGGCAGCTCCGGGCTCCGCTCTCATTTCCTGCTGAGCTCCGAGCTCGTATTGACTCTGCAGACAACAGGGAGGGCACCAGTGAATGTTTGTGCCAGAAAGGGAAGGATTTCTTGGTAACTGATAGGGCATAAATCCAGGGATGGGAGGGGCTGGAGCAAATATTGAAAGGTCCAAGCAGGCAGTGTTTGGTTGTAATTCCTAATTAGGAAGGAAGGCAGAAAATGAGTGTTGTGGTTCATTTTTATAGGATGGAAGAGGAGGGGTTGTGAGATGCTGATCTGTGAGGATTTCCACCCAACACAGTGGCTGTAAATCAGATCCCCTGCCACTGCCAGAGGGGCCATGAAGTGATCCCAGGGCTGGAGCCCCTCTGGAGTCAGGTTGGGAGAGCTGGGGGTGCTCACCTGGAGAGGAGAAGCTCCAGGGAGAGCTCAGAGCCCCTTCCAGGGCCTAAAGGGGCTCCAGGAGAGCTGGAGAGGGACTGGGGACAAGGCATGGAGGGATAGGACACAGGGAATGGCTTCCCAGTGCCAGAGGGCAGGGCTGGATGGGATATTGGGCAGGAATTGTTCCCTGGGAGGGTGGGCAGGCCCTGGCACAGGGTGCCCAGAGAAGCTGTGGCTGCCCCTGGATCCCTGGCAGTGCCCAAGGTCAGGCTGGACACTGGGGCTTGGAGCAGCCTGGGACAGTGGGAGGTGTCCCTGCCATGGCAGGGGTGGGATGGGATCAGCTTTAAGGTCCCTTCCCACCCAAACCATCTGGAATTCTGGGATTCTCCAGTTCCATGATTTCTCTTCTTGGTAAAATCACGTTTCCATTGTCCTTCTGCTGCCCAGGCCCATCTCACACAGAAATCTCCCACTCACCAAATGCTGACTTGCTCTTATCAAACAGGAAGTCGTTATCAGGATCCCAAATTTAAGGAAGGATAATGGGTTGGAAAGGAGATATTTATGAACTTGAGCGTTTCTAGTGCAGCACTTTGCACACAATTGAGAAATGATCAGCCTGACATTAAAACAAGCCTGGTATTGAGGCAAGGAAGGCAATCATTTTTTACTAATGGATTGTTCCATTTCATTTACATATCTTTTCCCAACAATTTTATGCTTAAAAAATCATTGCCCTTTTGAATTATGTGAGGCTCTTTTGACTGTGAGACTCCAGCAATTTGCCGGCCTCATGTGTGTAATTAGTTTAATTAGCACTACAGCTTTAATGAGAGGATCAGTGTCTGCTGCGTGCTCTGTTCTTTCCTGGACAAAGTGAAAAATTGGGTTTCTTAATCAGTTGCATCTGAAGAACTCTCGGCCTCCCAAGTCTTCACACAGTGCCTGGAGACAGGGAATATGTTTGGGGTTGTCTCTGAGTCCTTTGCTTTCAGTGCTGTCTAAATCCTTCACTCCTGTCTAATTCCTTCACTCCTGTCTAATTCCTTCACTCCTGTTTAATGTCATTATTGATGACCTGGACAGGGGATCCCGGGCAGCCGCAGGGAGCCCGTGGTGATTTCAGCAGGGTGGGGTGTGGATGTGCTGAGGGCAGGGAGCTCTGCAGGGGATCTGGACAGGCTGGGTCCGTGGGATGAGGCCAGCGGGGTGAGGGTCACCAGGGGCAAGTCCTGCACTGGGGTCACACCAACCCCATGAATGCTCCAGGCTGGGGCAGAGGGGCTGGACAGCTGGGAAAGGCCCTGGGGGCTGGACACGAGCCCAGGGGTGCCCAGGGGGGCAGGAGGCCGATGGCCCCTGGGCTGTGCCAGCCCCAGCGTGGGCAGAGCCCCAGGGCAGGGACTGTCCCCTGTGCTGGCCCTGCTGAGGGACCCCCGGGATCCTGGGGCAGCTCCGGGCACATCCCACCAGGAGAGCCCTGGAGGGGCTGGAGCGTGTCCAGGGCAGGGAACAGAGCTGGGAAGGGTCTGGAGCCCCAGGAGCGGCTGAGGGAGCTGGGAAAGGGGCTCAGCCTGGAGAAAAGGAGGCTCAGGGGGGACCTTGTGGCTCTGCACAACTCCCTGACAGGAGGGGGCAGCCGGGGGGGGTCGGGCTCTGCTCCCAGGGAACAGGGACAGGAGGAGAGGGAACGGCCTCAGGCTGGGCCAGGGGAGGCTCAGGGTGGGCAGCAGCAGGAATTTCCCCATGGAAAGGGTGCTCAGGCCTTGGCAGGGGCTGCCCAGGGAGGTTTGGAGTCCCCACCCCTGGAGGTGTCCAAGGAAGAGCTGGAGGTGGCACTCAGAGCTCTGGGCTGGGGGCAAGGTGGGGATGGGGCACAGCCTGGGCTCCATGGGCTGGGAGGGCTTTTCCAGCCTCAGGGATCCTGGGATTCTGTGAGAGCATCACACTCTGGGTTTTGGCTCAAATATCTGCATCCACCTGGGCTGTACTCGGGAAATGTTCACTGGACTGAATCTCTCAGCTGTTGAACTCCCTTCCCTTGGCCTTTCCAGGCCTTCCCTAATTATGAATTGTCCTCCAAATAAACAGTGTTCTTTTCTCCCGTGCACATAATGGATGTGGAGAGGGAGGTGCAATGAATCTTCTGAAGGCAGGGAAGGATATTTCAGCAGCCCTGTGAAAGCCTGACACTGAGAACAACTCCTGGGGAGCTGTCGGGGCGACAATAGGAGAAGCATTATGGATTTATCAGGGTGTCGCTGGCCCTGACAAGGCCCCGGTCTGGAGATCGTTGTTCTGTTCCACAACAGAGGAACTGGAGTGTGGGACCTCCAGGCTGCATTAAAGCGGTGTTAGCCAAGCATTGCGTAAAAGGCAGGAAATCATCATCATTCTGCTGGAGCGGGTTGGGTTTGTTTGTGCTTGTGTCACTTGGTTATCAAAGGGACAAACACTCAGCAGAACCTCACAACTCAGGCACGGCGTTAAGAATGAAGCCCCCAGAAGGAGCACTGTTGTTTCTAAAGCAAATTGTGCCTTTCTTTGGGCACCAAACTCCTCTTTCCTGGGTGGTTGTGGCACCTTTGAATTTAGGTTTGCCCTTGTAAGCAGAGCTATTTAATGTCTTCAACATGTTTTATGAGAAACAATTCTAAGCAATCACAACACAAAGAGAGAGACAAAAATCAGCATTCTTCTCCAGATCTTTCAGAAGGAAACTTTCAGGAGGGGAGGTGTGGCTGCCCCCGGATCCCTGGCAGTGTCCAAGGCCAGGTTGGACACTGGGGCTTGGAGCAGCCTGGGACAGTGGAACCCCATGGCAGGGGGTGGCACTGGATGGGCTTTAAGGCTCCTTCCAACCCAAACCATTCTGGGATCAATTTCAGCTGTTTGGTTCAGAGGACCCTGGTTTTGCTCACCTTGCAAACTCCCCAAGTGTTTTCATCTCCACACTCCGACTGCACACGGCACCCTCTGCACGGAGTCCGGGATCATCTGCTCCGAAAATGCACTTTTTCCTGGCAGGAGGAATCGCTGCCCACCAAAGCACGCGGGGCGCGCCTCGTTTCCCAGCTGAGGGCCGGGCTGCTGGGGCAGGTGAGGTTCCACCTGCGGATATTCGCGATGAGGAGTCGCCGAGCGCCGCTCGTGCTTCTGTGCCGGCAGAGCTCGTCGAGCGCGTGATGTGCTGCTGCTGCTCGTGGTGGGGCCGGTGCCTCCGTCTGGGAGGCTCTGGAGTGGGGATCTCCTTCCCGGCCTCGGTGCCCCGGCAGTCACCGGCTCTGTGCTGCTCGCAGAGCAATGGGGAAGGACGTCCAAGCCCCGGGAAGGGCTCCCCAGGCCCTCCCCGCTCGCCGGCACTGCCCCTTTGTCTGGTTTCCATTTCAGTGCCTGCATTCCCCCCGCGCACGCTGGGGCCTCCGCAGCCCTCGTATTGATTTGGGGCGCTAAAGCTGTCGGGACGATGCAGCGATGCCACAGCCACGCAACGAGAGCCCGTGGTCTTGCTTGGCTGCGGGGCAGCCTGCTCTGGGAGGGAGCAGCAACTCACCCACAGCTCTGCCCTCCACCAGCCCCAGCCTGGCACAAAACCCACAGCGGAGCTGGGGCTGATTCTCACCGAACTCCAGCTCCTGCAAAGGCCAGCGGGGAGTGTCCCCCCCAGTCAGTCACGGGGTGTCTGAGAGGGAAACCAGTGGGAAATAGAACATCAGGGCCGCTCCCAGATGGAAATGTTATGGAAAAAGCAGGAGAAGTTCCCAGACACTTCTGAATTAAGCTGGTGGAGAACGACCAAGGAGAGGAAACATATTGGAAAGTTTGCTTTTGCCGCATCAAAACTCAAAAGAAGGGTTTTTCCTCATTTAATATGTTCTTCATCGTTGTGTATTCCAGAGCCAGGCCCAGATTTTCCTAAACCTTCTGGTTTAGGATAATCCTAAATATTTATTTAATCCTAATTTATTTAATCCTAAATATTTATTTAAATATTTAAGAATATTCTGGATGTGCCTTTGTCATTTTACATAGAGATGCAGAACACGGGTAAGGAAAGGTGTTATCCTTTGCTAGCTGCAATAATTCCATTGAAACTTAGTAGCAGGATTGAATAAATGAAATTAACTCTTATTTAATGGAAAACAACAATCTTATAGCAGGGTACATGCAGTCCAGTGAGTATTTGAAATTAAGACAATAGACCATGTTCTAGTTAAAAAAAAAATATATAGATATATATATAAAAATTTATATTTTAAAACTATTTATACTTTAATTGTAATCAAATGGAAATTAAATTGAAAGCAAAATGTTGGGGCTTTGGTGATCAGGTGAGCAAGGCTGGAGACTTTGGAGAAGCCAGGAGATGTGGTGGATTGGGTGCTCTGAGCCTTCCTACCCGGGATGCATTTGTCCAATTTCTTGTCTAAAAAACTCTGCTCATTTCTCTAAAACAAACATTTAATGGTTATACAAGGAATCAGCCATTCATGGCCTTTCCTGAACAAAACCAAAGGAAAATATTTAGGCTTCCTTTTTCCAGGATTAATGTTTGCTGCACAAGTATTATCCTAATCCAGGAGCTGTCCTTCACCAAGCGTTCAGAGGGAGCAAAGGTTTTGTGTCAGTGGATTTTATTTAACCAGCTCAGATTATTTATGAGACTGTTGCAGTTCTGAGCCCCTCAGAGTAATAAAGTGCCCAATTAAATTGAGATGAAGACTTCCTTGATAACCCCCAAATCATCAAATTCTTCTGTCAGCAACATCCCCGACTAATTCACACTGACTCTGGGTAAAGTTGGTCAGAATTAGCAGGTTTAGAGAGCATAACTCTCCTGGTCAGAGGACACTTAATTTCCAAGTTAAAGAATTATTCAGTAAATTTCCAAGTTAAAGAATTGTTCAGTAAATTTCCAAATTAAATAATTGTTCAGTAAATTTCCAAGTTAAAGAATTGTTCAGTAAATTTCCAAGTTAAAGAATTGTTGTCTTTATGCAGAGATCTTTCCTCGAGGTCTTTGGACAGCAAAACCTGGGCACCAAACGCTGAATAAAACCCCGACTCCCACCCTCACAGTGCTGGTGAGTAACACCTGCACCCTCCCAGCAGCAAAACCTGCAGGACTGGGTTTTCTCCCAAAGCTTTAATTGCGGGGGGTGAGGAACATTGGAAACTCAGGAACGCTGCACCAACAGGATGCCCAGGGGAGCGTGGGAGCAGCAGGGAGCTGTGCTGGGTTAAAGCCCAAAGTGGGGCTCCTTTGCTGCCTCTTCAGCGATTGCCCCCAACAGAAGCAGATGGATTTTCTCCCCTTTTCCCTTCAGGGATCCTTTGGCAGAGCAGGACGCTCAGGAATATCGGATATTTTACGCATGGTCAAACAGTACAAACCCATTTTAATCACATATCTGAAGCTCCTGGAGCACCTTTGTGTTGGGAGCAGCTCGGGCTGTAAATAATGGGAGCATTAAGGAGAATTTACACCCCTGGGGCCAACCCTGGAGGATTAAAACCTCCTGGAGCCATTTACCTTGAGAAAAATGATAAAATTTCCCAGGGCTGATGGTTCCTTGAGAGGAGATTGGAAGCAGAGGCTGCACTTGGCGTGTCCTTATCCGGTATCAATTCCAGTTCCTCCAAAGGCATTTGCTTCCATTATTATGATATCCCTGCCCTTTCCTGCCCTTGGAGTATTGGAATTGTGGCTCTGGAGACAGATTCAATTAACAAAGCAGAGGGATGCTGACCTTTCCCAGGTTGTTATTCTATCCTTGGTTTGCTTTAGGGGGGAAATATTTCTTTCTTTCCTGTATAAATATGAAATAACAAATGAATAACCAACGATTGATTTGCAGTTTGGGAAAAAAAAGACAGAAAAGAAGAAGGAGAGGAAGGAATGGAGTGGTGGAGTTCAGACCCTGCTCTGGCTGAGTGGCTTCAGGAGCCTGCTCCGAGTCAGTTGCCGTCTGTCACCTTTAGAGAGGTGCTGGAGGAATTCTGGAGCAGTTTATCCAGGGAATTATCTTAGCTCAGTGCCTGCCGTGGGTTTGCCGACTCTGGGGTTGGTTTCCTGCAGGGAGAGGAGGAAATGCCCTTTCTGTGGCTCTTCCACATGTGACAAAGCAGGGCCTGGCACTGGCCCAGCTCCTGCCAGGCTGGGGATGCGGGATGGGATCTGGGAGCAGCGCGGGCGGGTTTGGCTCGGAGAGGTTGGGCTGGGAGGTCACTGGGGCTGGGGCACAGCCCCGACTCCTGTCCCAGCCCGGGCTCCTGTCCCAGCCCAGTAACCCCTCTGGGGCTGTTATCAGCCTTCCTTATCAGCCAGCACAGGACATGATGCTCTCAATTCCTTCTCTGTCTTTTCCTTCCCATCTTCCCCCCAAATCAGGGAACGGTTCCCATCTCTCTCCCTGGGGTTTCTGCAGCTCTCCAAAGCAGGGAGTTGGGGACTGATGGAAATTAGAGACAGAAATAATAACAATAACGACAACAATGTGTATTATTTATAGATCACAGAGTCCAGGCTCAGAAAACAAACAATAAAGCACAATAAAGCGATCTTCTATTGCTCAGCTCTAGCAGACAAGCAATAACCCTTAGAGGTGTTTGGATGACCATTGTCAGATCCAAATGAGACACTGCAGCGCTTCCCAAAGTGTGTTTGTGTCCTGATGGATGAAAACGAGCAGGGAGGAAAGTTGGAAATGTGACAATCCACAGCAGCACTGTTAATTTTCTCCAGCTTTGTCATTTACTTGCAGAACCTTAATCTATTTCTTGTGTGGCTTTATGGTTCCTCCTTCCATCAGAGCTCCAGCCTGCAATATTCCGCTCAGTGAGCTGAAATATCTGTCGATAGAAAAGCAGCTCCTCATCAAAGCCCTGGGAGCTGCTGCGGGCTTGTTATGTACGCTGGGATTACCTGAGGAAACGTTGAATGGGCTAAAAAATGGTTTTTTTTTTTTCAGAGAGAGCAGAAATCAAAACTTCTAAATTAAAAATGCAATTTTTTCCTGCTTTAATTCAATAAGGTCTTTTATCCTCTCACAAAACTCATCAGCAAGGGGGGAAGGAATAATCCCTTAATGAGAAACAAAGAAGGGAAAATGCTTCATTTGACGGCTGGACTCACCTGCTCCGAGCTCTGTCTCTAGCACTGCCTCATGCCCTCTCCTTCATGGGATGTTTCCACTCCCTGGACACC
This sequence comes from Eulacestoma nigropectus, assembly GCA_013397775.1. NCBI lineage: Eukaryota > Metazoa > Chordata > Aves > Passeriformes > Eulacestoma > Eulacestoma nigropectus. The sequence continues at coordinate 762,837 of VZTE01003042.1, forward strand.
ATCCAGGGATCCCACACATCCCAGCCAGCCCTGTGTCCTGCTTTCCTCCCTCCAAACCCACAGGATTTAGGACAAAGGGGTTTTGTACTCTTTGGAAACCTTTAGGTTTTGTTGGACGAGGCTTGGAGCACCCTGGGATAGTGGGAGGTGTCCGTGCCCATGGCAGGGCTGGGAATGGGGGAGCTTTAAGGTCCCTCCCATCCCCACCCATCCTGAGATTCTGGGATTCCATGATTCCTTTGAGAAAATAAACCCTATAAATTGGTCAATTGACCCCAAATCTGCTGTACCAGTGCCAAACATCAGCTTCCCAGCCCTGCCCCTCATCCCAAACGTGGACTGGGAGGCAGGAGAAGCAGGCCAGGTTAAAGGAGCAGCTGTGCTGTGCCTGCCTCCACCACCACCCCAGGGAGGAGGAACCTTCAGGGAAGAGACCGGGATGGTGTGGATAGGAAACAGAGAAGTTCGGTGGGCTCGGGGACACCCTGACAGCCATTCTGCAGGAATTGAGTCCCTGCCTGTGTTTCCATCCTGCTGCCTGTGGTAACGCAGGACTCTCTGCTCCCACCCTGCTTGATTCCAGTTCATCCATATCCCAGTTTTCCGGGTCGCTGCTTCCATTCCCGAGTTTCCCAAGGCGGGCACAGAGCACCTGTGAATATCAGAGCTGCTCTGAGCAGACTGAGCAGCACCAGGCTGCCCAGGCAATGCAAACGTGCTGGGTGCCTCCCAGACTCCAGCCAGGGAAAATCCAGCCGTTATCATTCCCACAGACGGGCTCGGGGCTTTTCCCCATCTCATTTACAAGGCAGTTCCCTGGTAGAGACTGTTCAGGCTGGAGCTGCTGAAGGAACTCAGCCTCGGATGCTGGGAGAGGTTCCCTGGATGGGTCCTAATCAGGCACTGATGGGTTCCCTGCCAGGTGTCCCTGGAAAAGCTGGAGTGCTGCAGACACCGGGGTGGGGATGTGGGCATTCCCTCTGATCCAGTGCCAGCATTCCCTGCTCTAGGTGGGATTCACCCACAGGAAAGTCAGCTCTGTGTCTGCCTGGCTTCCCAGGGAGGGCTCAGGGCAGGCTCCTGGAAAGCCCCGGTGCTGCGTGGGGGCACTGACCCTGCAGGAGCTGGGGGCCCTGAGCTTCCTTGGGAATATCCCAGCCAGGCTTTTGCATCCTGAACATCCCAGGTGCAGCTGATAGAACCCACAGCATTTAACTGCTCATTGCCTCCATTTCTTCTCTCTGTTAAACACAAACAATTGTACTGGAAGAAAATCATGGAATGAGCTGAGCTCGGAGGGATCCCAGGCTGCTCCAAGCCCTGTCCAACCTGGCCTGGGACACTTCCAGAGATGCAGGGGCAGCCACAGCTGCTCTGGGCAATCGCAGCTATTCCAAATGCTGAGCTGTCATTAACCCATTACCTCCCTGCCCTGGCCCAGCAGCTGCCCCAAATCCCCTGAACTGCCCCAAATGCCCAGCACTGCCCCAGCAGGGGAGTATCCCAGCCCTGCTGCTGATCGAGCCCTGCATCCCTCACTGTCCATAAACTCCTCGTTCACAGGGACGTGCTGGCACCGATTCCTTTTCCTGTTATCTCTGGTTTTCTGTTGAAGGCCCATTACTGGCTTTAATCAGTGAAATGAATTTGCTAATGAACAGCCTGATAAGCTTGCCATGCCTAATGTTGGGGGGGTTTTATCTCCCTTTTTTTGGTTATTGTTTCTTCCATATCAAATAACTAAATAAATACATTAAGGAGCTGCTGCAGCTGATGGCAGCCTGGCCTTTTGCTTCAGGCAAATCATGGGAATAAATTCAGTTACAATTGCTTTGATGGGAAGAGAAGTTAATGGGAATTTCAGTGGCAATATGAGCTGAGGAGGGTTGGGCTGGTCCCTGTGCTGTGACGGAGGCAGTGGCACTGCCAGCCTGGCTGGTGCCATCCCACAGCAGGGACCCAGCCACGGCACTGGGACAGGAGCTGGGGAACAATTCCCAAGGGTTCACTTCAAACCATTCAACCACTTCCCAAGCCTGAGGAGTCTCCAGGGACAAACTGGTGCCCGGCTCCTGGAATGGGTAAAAGTTGGGCTTGGTCTGAGAGGGTTTTCCAGCCCCAATGATTCTGTGATTCCATGGCTGTGTCTGGGCTGAGGCTGCAGTGGTGGCTGTGGAATGGGCTGGGAGATCCTGGAAATCTTCACGTTGTGCTTGTCCGTCCTCCAGCACTGTCATGGTGACCATGGGGGTGGTGGGGGTTCACTGCTGGGCTGGGTGATCCTAAAGGTCTTTTCCAGCCTCAAGGCTTCCGTGACCCCATTCAGGCTCCTTTGGGGATGAAGAAACAGGTGCTGTGTGGTTGGCACCCTGGGTCTCCTGGGAGGAAATCTGTCTCAGCACCTTGTTGGTGACGTCTCTGCTTCACCAGAGCATGGGAACGTTGGAGGTGACACCATGGCCAGACAGGTGTCCTTGGAGACACCATTCCAGGGCCAAGTGCCCTGGGTTTTAATGCACACGAGGTTTCAAAAATGGATCCCAGCAGCCCGTGAATACCTTTAGTGCAGAAATGCAGGGAAAAGAGATGTTCGTGAGAGAAATCAAGCTCAGAGAGCTGGGGGACAGCAGAGTTCACCTTGCAAGGAGGAGATGAATATTGAAGGAGAAGAGGAGATGTGTTGGGAGCTCCTTTTTGAAGGTTAGGATGGTTTTCCCTTTCCTTTTGTTTCCCCCCATTCATTTCAAAGAGGATCGCCCAGAATAACAATCCCCTTGTTTTGTCTGGCTGATAATTGCATTGATAATTGAGTACAATTTGAATAATCACATTCCAGGGGTTTGTGTGGCAGAGCCTGGGGCTGCTTTGATCTCCACAGATGCATATTCATGATGCCATTAGAGATAGGGCTGAAGAGCTCCCAGCCCCATTGTCTGCTTCACACAGGCTGCTTTGAACCAAAGTCAAAGCAGGAGGTGATTGATTTGTACTTCCTGAGTTCCCTGCTCTCCCTTTGGTGCTGGATCTTTTTATCCATCCCCTCCATCCATCCATAGATGGGTTCCAGCCCACCCCCAGCGTCTGTCCAGCAAATTCCTGCCCTGACGTTTTCCTTCCATCTCCAACGTGGGTTTGGCTTTCCCTGCTGCAGCAGAAGGTCCTCGGTGTGCTCGCTGAGTGTCCCTGCCCTGCTGGCTGTGCTGGGAATTCTCCTGGAACTGGAACGGAGCCGGGAGCTGGGGCTGCCCCTGGATCCCTGGCAGTGCCCAAGGCCAGGCTGGACACTGGGGCTTGGAGCAGCCTGGGACAGTGGGAGGTGTCCCTGCCCGTGGGAATGGGATGAGTTTGAAGATTCCATGATATGGGATGTCCCAGCAGCCACTGCCACACCTTGGTTTCTCCTGCAGCATTCCTTGTGCCACTCCTGCTGCTCCAAGCACAGCATTTCCCTATTTCCCAGGTTATTCTGGGTGCCAGAGCTCTGGATGTTATTCAATGAGCACCTTGATGTTGGAGTGAGAACTCCTCTGGACCTAGGCCCAGAGGAAAACCAAAGCACAGGGATTGAATTAAAACCTTTGGATAAGCTGAGATACATGAAGTCACACCAAAGTGAAATAGAAATACAGATTTTTAACTTTTAGTAGAAATATATGCTAAGTGCTTTAAACATTGAAAAGCTGCA
>VZTE01003042.1:766596-778509 GCA_013397775.1 Eulacestoma nigropectus
GACCATTAGAATTAGACCAGGATAGGTTAAGAAAAGAAAAACTAGAATCGTGTGTTAATTTTATTGGTCAATTAGCAAATATAATCCTCACCTCTGTAAGTTTAGAGAGGGAGGAGAAAAAGAAGAAGAAAAGAAGGAGAAGAAAAGAAGAAGAAGATGTTTAGCCTGCTGTTTGCTGTTATCATTTTTCCCCTTCGAACTCTACCTTCAGAAAACCATGGAATGATGAAATAAAGGACTTGAGCAAGACAGCAGCCTCCTCTGCTCTTTCACCCTCGGCCGAAAAGGGAGGGTGTCCCGTCAAAAGCTCAACACCTTGGGAGCTTTGGCTGCAGCACCTGAACAGGTAAAGACAATGAACCCAGGACAAAAGGCCCCTCAGATCTTTAGGACATCATTTTTACATTGGATTTGAGCATTTCCTGGGTCAATTTTTAACTAATTTATGGCACAAGATAAGGAAAACTCCCCGAGAAGCATCTTCATGGAACAAACTTTGCTTCTGAAGGTTTGAAAAGAAATTACTCCAGAAATATGAATTTTAACATCCCCCAGGTCACACGCCTGTGGTTTTGTGGAGTTTGGAATGAAATCTGTTATGATTTTCTTTCTGATCCACTGATTTTGGCACTTTGGGATCAGGTTCAGTGGACACGGTGGAATTCAGTCAAAGGTTGGACTTGTTGTTCTTGGAGGTCTCTTCCAACCTTAAAAATTCTGTGATTTGGAAACGTGGTTTTTAGGAAGGGCAGCCACAGGAGAGCCCCTGATTCCATTGGTGAGAGGGAATTTAACAGCAATAACCCCTGAGTTCCCTGTGCTGGGGTATTGTCACCTCGAAATCCACAGCACAGGGTGGGGCAAATGGGAAAATATGTGGGAAAGTGGAATTTCCTATGAAAACTGGCAGATTTCTCAGTATGAAAACATTGTATTGAAGTCAGCTGAACAATTTACAGACTGAAGTGATGTTGGAGCTGGGTGAATCATTTAATGGAAACCCCTAAATTAGCTATTTTCGATTCTTTTGTTCACAAATTGTCTTGAAACAGCTCAGGGATTTTCTCAATGAGCTGGGCTACAGGGCCTGGTGTGAAACTGGGCAGCTCCTTTTCCTCCCATCTGTTGGAAGGATGGAAAATGTAGGATTTCTGCATGAGCAGCTTTACACTGGCTCTCCAAACGTGTTCCCCATTATTGTTATTTAATGTTTGCACATAGCAGAGCTCGCAGGAATTGGATGAGGGTTCAAATACAAGAGGCAGAATTAAAACATACTTTCCCAGGAACAGGTTAATTTATGCCTTGTGCAGGGATAACAGCAGGAAGGGGGTGGATAAAGTAATTATTCTCCATGTACATATTGATATTTTTTATATGAGTTACTGAGCTGAGTGTGAAATATGGGAAACATGAACAATTTCCCTTGTGTGTTTCTCCTGCTTTTTTTTTCTGTATTTCCCCCCCTTCCTTTCTCTCTGGCAAAGCCTCAGCAGAGCAGAGAACACCAAATTTATTGTGTAAAGCAAAGCCTGGCTTGTATCTCTGGCCAAAGCCTCTCTTGCTCTGGATTTATGGTTAAACTGAGGTTTAATCCCTGCAGGATTCCCTCTGTTTGCTCCGAAGGCTGAGCTCAAACCAGCAATTCCTAAGGGGGCAGTTCGGGGAAGGGTTTTACCTTTATTTAATTCTTCGTGGGGAAATGCTTCCAAAACCTGCTGCTGGTTGAAATATAGAGAATTAGAATTTTTTTTCCATTCTATCTGAGGCAATTAATTGTTTAACTACTGAACACAGCTTTTTCCAGAGCCTGGATGAGGTGCAATGTTTGTCTTTGTTCAGACCTGGCCATTAAAGACTTTTAGCTCCTGCTTTGAACAGGGAAAAAAATCGTCCAAGGGGGAAATACCTTCCAGTGATTAAATTAAATGATTGTGTGTATTTAAAAGTCTTGAAGGCACATTTACATTAAAAAAAAAATAGGCAAACTATTTAAATTAGTCAAGTTATGGCATCCACTAATACAACTAAATCATTTCTAAAGGAATGCCCCCAGTTGATTATTTCTTACGAGTAGTTTTGTGTGCTGGCTCCTGAGATCTGTCAGTTTGTCCCAGGAGCTAAATTTTGCCTGATTCAGGGGAAGCTTGGGAGAAAATTGGAATTAATGCATTAATTTTTAATTTATTACATGTGTTAGAGCATGAGGGTAGAGCGAGTGAGAGGAAGGAAATCTCCTGGATGGGAGGGGAAACCTGCATTAAACCCCCGCTGAAGAGCTGGGATTTGCTGTTTGTTCCTATTAGCTCCCAGGGAGCTGGAAAAGCTGGATTGATCCATGTCACTTCAGGGCAAAACCAATTAATTTCCAGAGATTTCTCTTGTTCTCAAAGCCTTATTCTCTCAGCAAGTCCAGCGAAGCTCAGACAAGCTCGGCTTCATCCTTTGCTTAAAATCCGCTGGTAAAATGGGAGATGCTGAAGGAAAATCCTTGTGGGGAGGGAAAGGTCGATGTGCTGGGATCTGTCAATAGGACCACAGACACCTACTGGCTTTCCCTGCTGTCTTGATGTCAGAGGAAATACTAATCACCTTAATTAATGAACGATGGATTCAGGACTGGAGGCTTTCATTCCAGAAAGTACCATCGCGCCAGGGCCTGTTTTTCTGGCACCTTGAGAGCTCTGGGGGCACTTTCTCTCTTCTCCAGATTTCCTGGTTGTCTCTTGTGGCACGGAGAGCCAAGTCTGCCGCTCTGGTGAGTTTGCTGTAAAAGGGTGGAAAATCAGCGCGCTGTGAGACAGCACCTGTCGCCCTGGTTTTTCTACTGTTCTGTGTTTTTACTTTTGTAGTAGAGGTTCTCATGCATTTTCTATAAACATAGCTCTTGTTTTACTAACCGGCCTAGAATGTTTTCTGAACTTCTAGATTGTTTTTCATTCCATTCTCCTAGGCGGTGACATTTGATGGATTTTTCCTTTGACCGGTGTGATTGAGGGGTGGTAATTTCTCCCTCCAATCCACGGTGGTTTTTAAGAACATATATAATAAAGTTCGGGGTCTCGCCCCGTCTCTTTTTTCCTTGCTTCCCACCTGGCGAGGTCTGCGTGGTTTTTTCGTGTCTGAGTGCGACATCTGGCTTGGTGCTGATAACGCCAAGGTCGCGGGTTCGATCCCCGTACGGGTCACCGCCTAGGAGAATGGAATGAAAAACAATCTAGAAGTTCAGAAAACATTCTAGGCCGGTTAGAAAACCAAGAGCTACGTTTATAGAAAATGCATGAGAACTTCTACCACAAAAGTAAAAACACAGAACAGTAGAAAAACCAGGGCGACAAGCACCTCTTTGCAAGGTGGCACGGGCAGTGCCCAGCTTCACCCGTCACAGCCGCAAGGGGGCTGGCAGAGAACAGAGCACTGGGCAGCCAATTACGTGAAACAGCCTTCAGAGTGAGCACGGGTTTGCTGACAGTGCTCCAATATCTCCTGGTTTCTGGGCAGACGGGGGAAATTAAACCCTGCTGGAGCTGATGAGACAGCGAAGGTTTACTGCCCCTGCTGCAGCGCAGCGACCTGTGCTGGGGCTCCTGCCCTGACTGCGGCTCTGGCATCTGCAGGGCACCACACCTCTCCACAGGCAGCTGGGCACGGCCTTGGTCCCAGCGCTGAGCCCCGTGGAGGATCTGCACCATCAGATGAGGAATAAATCCCTGATTCCAGCTACATTTCCTGACATCTGTCACCCCCAGGGACTCACATCCAGGGAAGTACTCAGGGGTAAGACAGCCAGGGCCTGGGGTCACCCAGAGTGCTCATGTGACACAGGGGAAGGGGGAAATTCGTGTTTTAGGCAAGGGAAGGCAGACATCCAGAGAGAAGAGCAGTGGTGGTGCTTGGCTTTTCCAGCCTCAGCGATTCTGTGACTCTGTGATTTCTGTATTCAACATGAATAGCTCCAGGATGGGGTAATGTCCCTATTCTGAGATGTTTGCCATTCCCTGACAAAGCACCTTGCACCAAATACCCTGGAAGGCTTAAAACATGATCCATCTTCTCAATGTATTGCAGGAGAAAGTCTCTCTCTGGGAATATTAGTGACTCCACAACTGGAGCAAATAAATTCTGCTTTCCCTAAGTAATGCAGCTTATGGCGCGCATCTAATTTTAGATTCCCTCTGCTGCCCCTAAATCTTTGTTCCGTGTCTTTCCCAGCTTGATGGAAGGGCAGAGTTAATTATCAGGAGTCACATTTGTATGGACAGATCTTTCATCACCAAAGCATATGTCTTTGGGGTTTGGAATTGCAGAAATCCCATTATTCCTCAGCTTTGAGTAGCTGAGCACCCAAACCACATCTGCAGGCGCGTGGCAGATGCTGCTCCAGAGCAGGCACGAGGAGGAGCTGCCTTTGTAAGCAGGGCCCTGTGTGGGGAAGATATTCCCTCCAGCTTTGATTCCCAATTTGTGCCTGGAATATCAGGCAAAACCTTGTCCCCTTCAGGCCTCTGGGTTACGAATCTTCATTCTCATGGAATCATGGAATGGTTTGGGCTGAAAGGGACCTTAAATCCCATCCAGTTCCCAATGGGCAGGGACACCTTCCACTATCCCAGGCTGCTCCAAGCCCTGTCCAGCCTGGCCTTGGACACTGCCAGGGATCCGGGAGCAGCCCCAGCTGGCCTGGGTGACCAATTAATACAATTAACATTTGTGCATTTCCACTTGGCAATGAGTTGGATCTGCTCCTCTCTCTGTGTCTCAGGGTGCTGGGACCTGCTCCTCATGGACATGGGCCAAGGCCTGGGTTCCAATACAGGGATCTGCTGTGGTGTGCAAAGGGTGGCAAGGAAAAGCCTTTTAGAGCAGCCAAAGCTGCCTCTGAGAATGCTGTGAAAAGCAGGGAGTCCCTGTGGTGGTTCCAGTTTCAGTCCCACTGTGGGCCCAGTTTCAGTCCCATGGTGGTTCCAGTTTCAGTCCCGTAGTGGTTCCAGTTTCAGTCCCTGTGGTGGGCCCAGTTTCAGTCCCATGGTGGTCCCAGTTTCAGTCCCCTCACCTCCCCCTGTGCTGTGTCATCTCCAGGGACTGACCCTGCCATGCCAGAGGCTCCTTTAATGTGAAGCAATTCCTGCAGGCCCAAAATAATCCAGTCCTTGCCTTTCTAATATTTACCTGGAAGGTTTTCCCACTTGAATTCTCATGGCCCGTTTCTAACAGGCAGATATGTTTTGATAATTACTCAAATAACATTTTGAAAATCAATAAAAACTGATGAAAATCCATTAAAACATCACCGATTGGACGTTTAGCCCCAAATTCTGCTCACTGCCCGGCCAGTGTTAGAGCCTTGTCCAGTCAGGTCCTGATTATCCTCCAAACACTCTGTGCCAAGAACTTCTGCCTCAGCTTCATTGCTCTTCCATTAAAAAGCTGTTCTTGAGTCCATAAATTTATTTTACTCTGACTGCTACATGAAAAGTCATAAACCAATTTATGAGCTGAGAAATGCTCCTCTCGCTGCCACAGCAATTTGACATCTGCCAGCTTTAATTGTGGCTCTCCTAAAGCCTGTGTGTGGTTTGGGGGAGGAAGGGGAGCCAGAGAGGAGAGAAACTTCATCCCAAATAGGAGAGGATGTCTGATACAGCCTCGGAATGATCTGTTAGAGACAACGGCTCACAGGCTGCTCTGTTGGCAGGAGGTGCTCCAGGGGTACCTGCTCGGAGAGGGCTCAGGGGGTGTACGAAGGACACGACCCCATCAGCACAGGGTGAGGCACCGAGCCTGCCCTGCACAGGGACCCCTCCTCTGTCCCCAGCTCAGAGGGCAGAACGAGTTTGCTCTGCTGATCTTTGGGGAACGGGATCCAGGAGCTCAGGCTGTTTCTCCATCTGCGCTGGGGGGGTGTCCCTGCACCAGCCCGGCCTCCTGCTAATGACTGCGGCCTCATTAGGGCCCTGGCAGCTTCAAAGGGCTGTCTCACTGTGCCACGAGCACTGAAACTTCTTCCTCAACATCTAAGCCACCCCTGCGTCACTGAGAAGGAGCAAAGAGCACAAGGAGGGTTTGGATGTGAGATCCCAGTTCTGGTCTCTTTTAATCTCTCCTGGACTGTGAATTATTTATGCTCAGTTTGCACCTCCTGCAAGAGCTCGTGCTGCTGTTTATGAACCATCTCTCAGCTTTCACTGTGTCCAGACCCCTCCAAGCTCTGCTCCATCCTCAGCCTCTGCCATGCTCAGTTCCTCCTCTCTGAAAACCCTCGGGATTTTCCAGCTGCAGGAACCCCCTTTGCCCCCAACTCCTCCCCCAGACCCTGGGCACCCCCACACTGAGCTGCTGTCTCTGACTCATCAGCATTTCCCTTCTCTGACCCTGCAGCCAGCCTGGTCCCTTTTCCTCCTGCAGCAGCCTGTGCTTGGCAATCAGCCTGATCCCACCCCTGTCCCACCCAGGGCTTTGCCCTCAGGTCATTCACATTTTATTCTGTTTCTGATATTTTGGTCTTTTCAGTGTCTCTGTGCACAAATGTGAAGAAAGCTCAGGCAGGGTCACCACCTTTGAGGCCAGGGTGGAAATGCTGATGTCCTGCTCAGACCCCAGCGAGGGGAGGGCAGCGCAGGCTGCAGCCCTTCCCTTCACACCTGGAGCCCTCCTCTGCAGAGCTCTGCTTCATTGCCGGCAATGCTGGAAGTAAAATACAAACGGCAAGCAAGGAGAACATCACAACTGGTCTTTGGAAGGCTCTGGAAGGAAGAGGAAGCAGAGTTTCAAAAGGATCACAGAATGATCTGGGTTGGAAAGGACCTTAAAGATCATCCCTGCCAGGGGCAGGGACACCTCCCACTGTCCCGGGCTGCTCCAAGCCCCAGTGTCCAGCCTGGCCTTGGGCACTGCCAGGGATCCAGGGCCAGCCCCAGCTTCTCTGGGCACCCTGTGCCAGGGCCTGCCCACCCTCCCAGGGAACAATTCCTGCCCAATATCCCATCCAGCCCTGCCCTCTGGCACTGGGAAGCCATTCCCTGTGTCCTGTCCCTCCGTCCCTTGTCCCCAGTCCCTCTCCAGCTCTCCTGGAGCCCCTTTAGGCCCTGCAAGGGGCTCTGAGCTCTCCCTGGAGCTTCTCTTCCCCAGGTCTCCAACGTCCTCCCAAGGGACAGCGCAGGAGCAGCTCCAGTCTCTGCTCTCTGGGACCAGGACAGGACCATCCCCTCCAGAAGGAAATCCCAACAGAGCTGAAGCTCCTTGCCTGTGATCTGAGCACAACAAGGCTCTGAGCAGTTTGGACACAACCTTCTGTCAATGTGGTGTAAAAAATGCGCACCAGGCGGGGAAACAACCGTTCCCCGTTCCGTAATTTTCTGTCCGTGGTGTTCTCTCAGTTCCGTGGCTGCTCTTTGCATGTACCTAATTTGTCTTTATTACCAGAGCAAGGCAAGGCTGATATTTACACTGCCAGCAATGCATGCAAGAGACAAAAAATAAATGCTGGGTTTTGACTCATAAATAAACCTTTTTTTGTAGTCAGTGCAACAAGACATTGGCATTTTCTGGGTAACATCCCCACTGGAAACTGTTACAACATTGCCAGTCATCAAGAACTGCTCTGGAGCTCAGTGCTGTGAAAAACATGCTGAAAATATTTACATTTTAATTATAAGATACAAGCTAAATGTAGTTTAAATTAGTTGCAACCCACAGTCAGTGCTGCAGGGACATGAGTATTCTCTTTTGTTTAGGTCACATCCTATTTTACAGAATAAATATGGGATTTAAAGGTACTTGAGTGCTTGATTCTTCTTTATTTCACCTGGAATGAGGAGAATAAATTCCTGAAGGGCTTAAATCTACTTTCTAATTTATCATTATCAATGTAATTCAGCAATCTGTGAGACGATTATAAAGTTTTCACATTAAAAATCCATGTTGTTTGCAGGGGAGCCTTTTCCTCAGGGCAGAGTCACCTCTGGCTGCACTGGGCTGTAAATTTGGGTTCAGAGTGGGGAACACTTGGGAGCATGAAGGGTTTTACACGGCTCTTACAACAAATCTCACGCCAAGAGCCCAAATTACTGCCAGGTTCTCGGGCTGGATGGCTGCTTGTAAAAGCTCAGGAAACACAGCCGGGCCCTGCAGCCGGCTCCCACCTCGGTCGGGAATCTGTGGAATGCTACAGGACGTAAAATGAACTGGAGGAGAGCACAGAGCCCGGCTGGAAGGAGGTGATGCCTCCCAGGAAACCCCCAGCACCAGCTCTGCAACCCCCCAAGGCACTGGGGATGGAAAAGTTCCCTTCAGGGCAGGGACAGGAATACCTGCAGGAGGGGAGAGTGCAGAGAACAAATGTCCTCACAGCTCTCGGCTCCAGGCAGGGAGATCCAGAGTCTTCTGAGGGTTGTGGTCCCGCTCCACTGCATTTCCAGCTTCACTTCTCCCTTTACAAAACACTTGGGTAACTCTAGAAAAATAGCTGAGGACACCCAGAACTTCCCCCTTTGCTGCCCAGACTGACCACTCGTGGCTTGGTAAATCTAAAGGAGGCTTTTGGCCAGGGGGGGCTGGTGTCCTGTCCAAGGTGACGAGGATGGGACAAGAGGAAACGGCCTCAGGCTGTGCCAGGGCAAGTTCAGGTGGATGTTAAGAAAAATTCCTTCTCAGAAATGGTGGCCAAGCCCTGGGCAGGGGTGAGTCCCCATCCCTGGAGGGATTTACAGCCCTGTGGATGTGGCACTCGGGGACACGGGGCAGTGGTGGCCTGGGCAGTGCTGGGATGGTTGGACTCCATGATCCTAAGGGTCTTCTCCAACCTAAAAGATCCTATAATTCAGTGGGTCCGTCTGTGTCCTGCCCTACAGCGTGACTGTCCCTGAACGTCACCTTTCGACTGAAACTCTCCTTGTCCATGGTGCTTCCACACTGCTGAGGGGTCTGAGAGGGAAAGTGGCAGAAATCTCTGAAATACACACTTCAGTGATGTTGTTTTTTCTCCCCTTTTATCAGAACCCAAAGAAAAGGTGACATCTCCTCCACAGTGTCTGTATTTTAATCACCTGTGAAAGGCTGAATTAACCAGCAGCTAATGAGACTTGACAGTTTTACTAATATTAGAAATGGGATTGAAGGAGGAACAATTCCCACGTACATTCTATAGATCTTTGAAATATGTACTTGAAATATGTTCTGGAAAAGATGACTGCAGCTTTCAAACCGTGCCCGTCGTTTCCTTGATAACAGACATGAAGTTCTCATTTTCTTGTCAGCAATTAATCAGCAGCCTCGGATAACTGGGTGTGCTGGAAAAGGGAATTCAGAGCAGGCAGGTGACACACAGAAACTAAAGCACACAGAGTTGTGGGAAGTTCAGGAGTGAAACATTCATTTATGGCCTGCAGCTGAAGGAGGGCAGGGCTGGATGGGATATGGGGAAGGAATTGTTCCCTGGGAGGGTGGGCAGGCCCTGGCACAGGGTGCCCAGAGAAGCTGTGGCTGCCCCTGGATCCCTGGCAGTGCCCAAGGCCGGGCTGGACACTGGGGCTTGGAGCAGCCTGGGACAGTGGGAGGTGTCCCTGGATGGGCTTTGAGGTCCCTTCCCACCCAAACCAGTCTGGATTCTGTTGTTACTGGAAACCCCCATTACTGAGCCCCGCGGTCCTGCAGTCGTGGCACAGCTCATCTCCAGAGTTTGTCCTCACCAAGGCAGCTCTGCTTTGTCACCTCTGAGCAAAGACGCCAGAGTTCACCCACAGCGAGGGACCGGGGTCGTTAAGAGCCAAATGAACTTTACCAGAGTCCTTCCTGCATTACTGTGGAGTAACAGCTCCGAGCGCTTCCCAACAAACCCATCAGGGCTGGTGCTGTTTCCCACAAAACGGGGTGGGAGCTCGCCCAGGGCTTTCCCATGGAGTTCCCTGGGAGGTGGGAATGCTGCCAGCTCCTCGGCAGAGTGCGGGATAGGGAAGTGGAGTTCGACTCCATTTGCTGTAATTGCAGGGGTAATTGAGAAGAAAGACTGAACTGATAGGTCAGATCTCCTTCTCCAAGTAATTATGTGTGATTTATACGGAGGGTGCAGTGGCTCAGAGACAGAGGAGTATGTAAATTTTGGAATGATTTCCTAGAGAAAACGATTAGAAGGTTAACAGTAGCTTAGCATCCTAAAATTAGAAATTATTTTAAACTCCGTGCGTTTGGGGAATTACCTCTCCCATGGAAATGTATATCCATCTCGTTAGAGGCAATTTGGGAAGCAGAGAGGCTTTCTGATTACTGTGGATGGCTCTGAGAGAGAAGCAGCTCGTGGCTGGTGCGGGTGACAGGCTGTGCCCGGGGCTTTACGCACAGCCTGGCTGGGCAGGGCAGGACATGGAGCCACTTCCCTCTGCCCCACCCCTCAGTGAAACATTCCCAAGGATACAGCCAGCCCAGGGAGCTCCAGGCACTTCACCCTCTCAGCACTGAATCCCCTGCAAATGGAAATTCCTGCTCAGTGCTAAACCAGGAGTTTTTGCCCCTGAGCCACCACAACTCCCCAGTTCAGTGATATTCTCCTCACGCACTGCTGGACTGAAGGAACCCTGGGCCAGGATCACACAGGAGGGCTCAGAAAATATTGCTGAGCTGCTGGGAGGTGTTGGAGTGGCCAGGGAAGCAGAGGGAGCTGGGGCAGAACATCCATGGGAGGGACAGGGCACAGGACACCCCTAAAATCACACTCAGTCCATGCACTATGAGGTTCTCCCAGCTAAAGGTGAAACCTGAAGCGTTCCAGAAGATTTCAGAAGCTTTTCATTCCCCCAGAGCTCTGGATCAAGGTTCAGGTGCTGATGCTGCGTTCAGGTCTGTAGATCAGGAGGGGTAGAGAGGGGAAAATGTTGCTCATGAATTGTGAGGTTTGTTTTGCCTTGAAAAAAGATCAATGAGAAGGAAATAAAGCCCTCAAAGGACACTCCTGTGCTCCCAGGAGGGGTTTCTGTAAGGAACTCCCTGGAATCAAACCACACCAGCCTTGGAGCAACGTGTGCACCTGGAGCTGGGATGTGCAGTGACCCAGAGAAATGGGGAAACCTCGAAACAAAAACCCCCTCACATTCCCTCTGTGGGTTTTCCCTCTGTGCCTGCAAGAAATTCTTCAGTGCTTGGTGAAGTCTATGCCCAGGGTGGAGCATGGGGTTGGAACTAGATCATGGAATCCTGGAATGGTTTGTGTTGGGAGGGACCCCAAAGCCCATCCAGTGCCACTCCTGCCATGGGCAGGGACACCTTCCCCTGTCCCAGGCTGCTCCAGCCTGGTCTTCAACTCTATTTTTTAAATTTTTCAAGGAACTGGAAGCAAATTTAGGAAGACAACTGAGAGCTAGACTTGCCAAATCCCTTTGCTCCTGTGTATTTTTGTGGCCTCACGGTAAAATGGGAATAATATCTGTACACCCCTTTCCCATCCATGGACTGAAATGGGCTGATGGGAGCTAAATATGAAGATGTTCCCTCTCTCTCTCTCTCACTTTAGAAGGAACACTCTGCTTTGGGGGAAGTTTTTATTATTATTGGATTCTCGAGTTTTGGAATGTTCAGCTCCAAGATTTTTTTATTAAACTCATCTGTCAAAGTAGAAATCCTTTCTGGAGAAGGCTGGGTTGTAAAGGACATATCCAATGGATGTGTGAATATTATGTCCATAAATGTTTGTTAGGAAGATTATTCCCAGCTGATATGACAAAGAGATGAGAAATTAGATCACAAATCTCATTAACGACCCAGACACTGAAGGAGAAATGAAGCCAATTAGTGCTGATGGGACTTGTCAGGAGAATGTCATGGTGCTCCTCTTCATGCCAGTCACACACCCCGAGCTCAACAACCCCACCAACGACGGCTTCCCTCTCCTCAGGAGCAACTCTGGGTGGATAATGCAGGGATCAT